>CM040432.1:65500253-65522753 GCA_022702705.1 Papilionanthe hookeriana x Papilionanthe teres | reverse complement strand
ATGCATGTAAAGTTTGTAATATATATATATATATATATATATATATATATATATATATATATATATATATATATATATTCTTTAAAACAATCCAAACCCCCTTAAATATATTCCTCAAAGCATTATAAATATAATGATCTACAAAGCTCAACAGAAAATAAAATCTGCACTTAATTATTTGCACGAATATTCGGGGCATCAATATTGTCACCGGTAAGCAACATCTTTAAGGCGTGAGGTGGGACAGAACCAATCTGAATTTGGCTCGTCAAAGAGCCAAGGCGAGCAAGCTAATTCGCAGATTTATTACCCTCGCGATAAATAAATCGGCAAGCAATTTGCATATGAGAGGAAACATATTTAATCCGGTTGATATAATAAATAATTTCCCAAGGCACCACTTTACCCTCATTAAAACACTCAACCATAGCACTAGAGTCCGTCTCGACCTCCAAAAAATTCCAATTCATAAGAGAAGAGATAGAGACAGCCATTAAAAAGGCCCGAGCATCTGCTTCCAAAGGCGAATCAGAACAACTTGGTGAAGTAAAGAATGAAAGGCACTTAGCATTAACATTTCTAGAAACACCACCAATCCCGGCGGAATCAAGTTTCCAACTCCCATCTATGTTAAACTTAACCCTCCCCGTCGGGGGAGTCCGCCATCTCACCAATGTCGGGAGTTGCGAGGCCCTCGCCGGTATAGAAGAGGATGGCTCAAAATTATCAAAGTATGGAGTGCCAGAGAAGAAATCCCTCTTCATACCCCCGAACTTGAAAACCCTATTACTGTACGCAATAATATTATAGAACACGGTGTCATAATGTATAGTCTTCCCCAAATGCTTGATATCGTTGTGAGCCATCCAAATAAACCAACATAGAATGAAGGGATAAATTTGGTAAAAATGTACTTGTCGCCGCTCCGGGTTACAAATTATAGAGGTAGTGGTCAGATTATGACCCGGGGTCAGACACGTGCCAAACCAAATCCCCCCTTTCTACCAAATTTGCAAAGCATAAGCACAAGGAAAGAAAATGTGATCCAAAGATTCCTCCACTTCCTGAAAAAAATACACCTCGATGCGAGCCTTAAACCTTTAAGCTTGAGGATATCATCACAGGGAAGAAGATGGTGGAAAATCCTCCATGCTAAAAACGACATAGATGGGGTAAGAGCAAAAGACCAAATACCCCAACCCCACTGGGTATCCTGAAAATGATGCAAATAGAGATAAATAGATTTAGAAATAGAAACGTTAGGACGGATCTTGACAATTGGGGAGTCAGGCTTTTGAGGATCAATAGGAACGGTAGAGATGTAAATAACCATATCCACCCCCACCAAATTATGTAAAAGAGGCATGTTCTAGTGGCCATCGATCCACGTGTCCGATACGACCAAATTATCATTGACATGCTCCCCCTGTTACAAAGAGATCTCAGCCCAAGAATCATGGCAAAAGGAAGTATTACCGTAACCCAAATCCCAAAAAATGAGATCCTTAGCCCAATCCCGAATACGAAGAAGTCTCTTCCATAAAATAGATTCACCCTTCTTCGAAATAGCAAGCGCAGGATGAGAGGTCTTACAATACTTTCCATGCAAAAAAGAGGCCCACAAGGACTTCCCCAGGCAAAAATTCAACCAATGCTTAAACAGACTAATGTCGGTAATGTGCTGAAGCTCCTTAAAACCCAGTCCACCCCCACTAATAGGTTTACATAGCTTCTTCCAAGAACACGACTTCCTCCCAGCAAAACCACCGACCCATAAAAATTTATTGAGACATTTTTCTAAGACGGTTTGGGTGCTCTTGTTAATTTGAAGTACTTGTAACCCGTATATTGGCATGCTCAGGATGATACTTCTAATCAAGGTAATGCGGCCGCCAAAGGACAAAAAGTTGTTCCTCCAATCATTAATCCTATTTTAATCTTCTCCACCACCTCACCAAATTGAGTTTGTTTCACTCTCCCCTTAAGAAGCTGGACCCCAAGATATTTAATAGGAAGCACCGAGCATTGAAAACCCGTATACTGCCCAGCCCATAAAACCTTCTGCCGATCAGCAATCTTACCAAAGTACAAATTACATTTATTAGCACTAAAAGAAAGACCTGAGAGATCCTGAAATTTCTTAAGTAAGTGATAAACTTTCCTGATACTATTCTTACAGGCATTAGAGAAAAGAACGACATCGTCAGCATAGGCTAAATGCGAGACCACCACAGATGACTTAATAGAGTAGTGAACCGACGGGTCACGGCCATATAAATCCTCAAGCATCCGGGAGAAATAGTCAAACACCAAGATAAATATAGTGGGGTAAAGAGGATCGCCCTGCTTGATGCCCCAGGTGGCATTAAAGAATCCATAGGAATTACGATTAATGAGAATGATATAGTGATTGCAATGAAGCCAATTGAGAATAAGTTGGCAAAATGCAACAGAAAATCCTCTTGCTTTAAGAACTTCAATTATAAAATGCCAACTAACAAAATCATAAGCTTTACGAATATCCAGCTTAAGGACCATATTGCCACCACCGCACTTCTTATCAATATCATGTATAATCTCCTGGGCTAACATAATATTATCTGTGATACTCCTACCCTGGATGAAGGCTGATTGGTTAGAAGAAATGATATGATTGAGGTGGGGTTGAATGCGTTTCACCATAATTTTACTAATAACCTTAAAGATTACTGAAGTAAGTGAAATAGGACGGAAGTGGTCCCAAGATGTCTTTTGTGTAGACTTGGGGATAAGGACAATCGTGGCAGAAGATAAATATTTACCCGGCGTTTCCTCCATAAAAAAACTCTGAATGGCATGGATCACATCTCTCTTTACAATTCTCTAACATTTAATGTAAAAATCAACGGTAAAACCGTCCGAACCCGACGCTTTATTAGAGTTGATATCTTTTAAAGCATCACAAACCTCATCAGTGGTAGGAATACCAGAAAGGTCAAGATTCTCTATATAGCTTCTCGTATCATTTAACAAGCTAGCGTCGATGGAACCCGTAGTCTCCTGAGTAGTGTAAATGTCAGTGAAGTAACTAACCGCACTATTCCCCAAATCCTGAATATCAGTAAGCCAATGACCCTGATTATTCTTAATGCGAACAATATTGCTATTGGCCCGATGTTGCTTAATACAAGCATGGAAATACTTTATATTTCTATAAGTTGCAAAATGATCCTCACCCGCCTTCTGTTGCAAATAATCCTCCTCCCAAAGCGAAGCTTCCAATAAATTAGAGTGAGCCACATGAAGCTGAGACATAACTTCACTAGTAGCTTCATCAATCGCTCGAAGATCCATAACCCGTTGCTCGGCATTGCGGACCTTGGCGTGAATATCACCAAACACATTCCAATTCCAAGTCCTCAAAGCGAAAGCCACCTTCTTATATAATTTCCACAAACGAATCCACACATTCCCAATGTCATCAATTTTCCATTTATCCTTAACCAACCGTAATAAACTCTCATGTCTAGACCAGACATTTAAATAATGGAAGTGATAATTAGCGATTTTCTTAAAATGATTAAAAGAAAGCAATAGAGGTTTATGATCGGAGCCCGAACTACAAAGATGTTGAACCTGAGTGAACCCATAAGAAGACATACAGGCTTGATTAGCAAAACACCTATCTACATGTTCAAAAACTTTACCTCTCTTCCAGGTAAATCTGGATCCAACAAACCCCAAATCCGACAGGCCCGCATCGGTCATAACCTCCCCGAACCTATTCATGAGAGAAGCGTCAGGGCGACGGCCCCCCAACTTTTTCATAGTTATTCATAACCATATTAAATTCTCCTCCCACCATCCATCTATCTGGAATAATACTACCCATATTAGTAATTTTCCTCCACAACTCATGTCGAGCGGAAAGGCGAGTGCTAGCGTAAACAAAAGTTAACCAACCTGAGAATTCATCAACATAAAAATAAGTATGAATGAATTTGTCATCATCCACAACAATTTCCAGAGAAATATGCTTCCGCCAAAAAAACCAAATTTTATTAGAGCAATTTCGGAAGCAAGAAAACTGCTTAATTTTTCCCATCACACGAAGCTCATTAGAAGAAATCATAGGCTCCAAAATAGCGAACATATCGACCTTATGGATCCTTGTCAAAAATTTCAATCTACCAAGGGAGTAAGGATCTGCAACTCCCCTGATATTCCAGATTAGGATATTAAACATGTATAGACAAGGAGCCCTCCCAGGAGCCCTAGTTCGGGTTAGTTTACCTTCTTCCTCGGAGTGATAATTTTTGCTTCCTTCAATGTCACACCCAACCCCTAGGTTGGTCAAATTGTAAGATCCTTTTTTCCTTCTACGGCGGGACTTTTGCACCACCCATTCCTCTCCAAGGAGCTCAGAGACAGCTGTTAACTGAGGTTCCAAAACAGGAGGGACATCACCCAAACTTGCATGTCAAATTAAAGTGCCGACCTCCGACATCATCGAGGTGGGATGTCTAGGAGCAGAGCAAACTACATTAACAGGTTGTTGCCCCACAACACCCACCCCAAGATGTACTAAAGGCACAAAACCTCATTGTTAACATCATTAACCTGATTGATCTCAGCAGTAAAGTTATCTGAATCGGTGATGCCGTGCATGAAGGGTTCACCACAATACCCTTCAACCTAGTACTACCCTCAAGCAATAATGGAACCGGCTCTTCAATGACAGGAGGGGTCATACGAACACCTTCATCCACCAAGCCTTCTCCCTCAAGGTCATGTTCAACGATATTCCTGTGCACCTCAACAGCCTACGATAGCCGGGATCCAAATGAGGATTGATGTCGATGGAACCAGCTTTAGGTTTCTCTATACTAACTCTCCTGAGCTCAGCGTGCAAGTGATAGCATTGAGCAGCATTATGCCCAAACATCCTACAATGAGGACAGTATAAGGGGTGTCGTTCAAGAATAGGCTTAACCCAATCCCCATTATGAGCGGACCCAATCCACATCTCATCAGGGAGAGATTGAGTAATGTCCCGTTCTACAAGAAACCTAATAGTAATTGGTGGGGAACCATCTAAATCTTTGGTAGGAGGATCAATCTGTAGAGGTTTCCCGAAAATCCCTACAATTGAAAATAGAAATTGAGGCTTAAAGTGATGACCTTTCAAACCAGGCAGAAGTATCCAGACCAGAATGGTAGGGGATTCAGCTCGCGGGTAGAAATCAACGGATCATTTAAGCAGATTCATAATTCGATTGTCAATCCTCAAAATCCTGCGAGCAAAAAGCCAAGTATAATCTTCATCGTTAGAAAGTTGAATTAGGATATGCCTACCATCTAGTAACCCTACTTTCCATGTACCCACTAACATTATAAGCTCGAAATCCCTCCGAATTAGTTCTAATTTCAGGTGACCCAACATGTTTACCTTTGAACAAAAAGATAACTTTGGTCAAAATGGTAAATCCTTGACCCACTAACCAACCCATCGACCCAATAGATCGACTTTTGTCCAAAAAGTCAATTTTGGTCAAAATAGTAATATTTTTATATAATTACCAATTATTGACCCAATAAGTCAACTTTTGAACAAAAAAGCCAATTTTGGTCAAAATTGGCAATCTTGACCTAATGACCACCTCATTGACCCAAAAGGTCAACTTTTGACCAAAAAGTCAAATTAGGTCAAATTGGTCAATTTCTGACACAATGACATAAATGTCAACTTTAGTGAAAATGATAAATCCTTCATCCAATGACCAACCCATTGACCCAATTTGTTAACTTTTGACTAAAAAGTCAACTTTGGCCAAAATAGTTAATCCTCGACCCAATGACCAACCTAATGACCCAATAGGTCAACTTTTGACCAAAAAGTTAGTTTTGCTCAAAATTGTCAATTTTTGATCTACTGACTGCCTCATTGACCTTAATAGGTCAAATTTTGACCAAAAGATAACTTTAGTCAAAAATCTCAATCCTTAACCCAATGACCAACCCATTGACCCAATATGTCAAATTTGACCAAAAAGTCAATTTTAATTAAAACAGTTAATTTTTGACCTAATGACCAATTTTTTACCCAGTAAACCAATCTCGATCTAAAAGTCGACTTTGGTCAGATGGTTAATCTTTGACCTAATGCCCAACCCATCGACCAAATAGACATCTTTCGACCAAAAAGTCAACTTTGGTCAAAATAATCAATCCTTAACCCAATGACCAACCCATTGGCCTAATAGGTCAACATTTAACCAAAAATTCAATTTCATTCAAAATAAAAAATTTTGAATTAATGACCAATTATTGATCCAATAAGTCAATCTCTGACCAAATAGTCAACTTTAGTCAAAATGGTCAATCCTTGATCCAATGACAAACCCATAGACCCAATAGGTGAACTTTTGACTAAAAAGCCAATTTTGGTCAAAATAGTCAATTTTTGACCAAATGACCACCCATCGACTCCATAGTCAACTTTTGACCAAAAAGTCAACTTTGGTCAAAATGGACAATTTTTGACCTAATGACCAACCCATTGACCCAATAGGTCATCTTTCGACCAAAAAAGTCATCTTTGTAAAAACTAGTCAACTTCTTTATCCAATTACCAACACATCGCCAAATATATCAACTTTCGACCAAAAAGTCAACTTTAGTAAAAATGGTCAATTTTCGACCCAATGACCTCCCGTTCACCCAATCAGGTTAACTTTTGACAAAAAATTCAATCTTGGTCAAAATAGTCATTTTTTGACCTAATGACCAATTAATGACCAAATAAATCAATCTCTGACCAAAAAGTTAATTTTTGTCAAAATAATCAATCCTTCACCCAATGACAAACACATTGACCGAACATGACAACCTTTGACCAAAAAGTCAATTTTGGTCAAAAAAGTCAATTTTTAACCTAATGACCACCATTAACCTAATAGGTCAACTTTTGACCAAAAAGTCAACTTTGATCAAAATGGTATGTATATATATATATATATATATAAATTTATATAATATTATTTTTTTATTTTAAATATTTTAAGTATAGTATATTATTTATAAATATAATTTAAATATAAAAATATTTAATAATTAAATAAATTATAAATAAAATATAAATATATGTATATATAAATAAATATATATATATATATATATAATAGTATTTTTTTATTTTAAATGTTTTAAGTATAGTATATTATTTATAAATATAATTTAATTATAAAAATATTTAATAATTAAATAAATTATAAATAAAAATATTGGGTCAATGTGTTTATTATCGGGTCAAAGATCGACCATTTTGACCAAAGTTCACTTTTTGGTTAGAGATTAACTTATCAGGTCAATAATCGGTCATTAATTAAAAAATCGATTATTTTGACTAAAATTGGCTTTTTGGTCAAAAGTCGACCTATCGAGTTAATGGGTTTGTCATTGGATCAAGGATCGACCATTTTAACCAAAGTTAACTTTTCGGTCGAGATCGACTTATCGGGTCATAAATTCAAAAATTATTTATTTTGACCAAAATTGACTTTTTGGTCAAATGTCAATCTATTAGGCCAATGGGTCAGTTATCGGGTCGAAGGATCGACTATTTTGACTAAAGTCGACCTTTTAGTCAAAAGACGACCTATCGGGTCAATGGGTTGAGCATTAGGTAAAAGATTAACCATCTCGACCAAAGTTAACTTTTTGGTCAAAGATCGGTTTATCGGGTAAAAATTGGTCATTAAGTCAAAAATCGACTATTTTAATCAAAATCGATCGTTTAATCAAAAGTTGATCTATCGGATCAATGAGTTGGTCATTGGGTTAAGGATCGACTATTTCGACCAAAATTGTCTTTTGTCAAAATTTGACCTAGTTAGGTCAACGAGGTCGTCAAGAAGTCAAAATCGACAATTTTGAGCAAAATTAACTTTTGGTCAAAAGTCGATCTATCAGGTCAATAGCTCGAGTCATCGGGTCAAGGATTAACCATTTTGGCCAAAGTCGACTTTTCAGTAAAAAGTTAACAAATCGGGTCAATTTGTTGGTCATCGGATGAAGGATCGAACATTTTCACCAAAGTCGACATTTAGGTCATCGTGTCGGAATTGACCTTTTTGACCAAATTTGAATTTTGGTCAAAAGTCGACCTGTTGGGTCAATGAGGTGGTCATTAGGTCGAAAATCGACTTTTTTTCAAAAGTCGACCTAATCGGTCAATAATTAGTATGTATGTCAAAATTTACTATTTTGACCAAAATTGACTTTTTAGTTAAAAGTCGATCTATTGGGTCAGTGGGTTGGTTATTGGGTTAAGGATTGACAATTATGACTAAAGTTGACTTTTTGGTCAAAGATTTACTTATTGGGTTAAGAATCGGTCATTAGGTCAAAAATTGTCTATTTTGATAAAAAAGTCAACTTTTTGGTCAAAAGTCGATCTATTCGTTAATGGGGTCATTAGATCAAAATTGACTATTTTGACCAAAATTGACTTTTTGGTCAAAAGTTGACATATTAGGTCAATGGGTTGGTTATTGGGTCAAGGTATAACCATTTTGACCAAAGTTGACTTTTTGGTCAAAAGTTAACCTATTGGGTCAATGAGTTGGTCATTAGGTCGGAAATTGTCCATTTTAATTAAAGGTGACTTTTTGGTCAAAAGTTCACCTATTAGGTCAATGGGTTTGTCATTGGGTCAAAGATTGACCATTTTTTATCAAAATTGACTTTTTGGTCAGAGATTGGCTTACTGGGTCAATTATTGGTCATTTGGTCAAAAATTGACTATTTTGACTAAAATTTAATTTTTTGTCAAAAGTTAACCCATTGGGTCAATGGGGTAGTCAGTGGATCATGAATTGTCCATTTTGACCAAAGATGACTTTTTGTCAAAAGTTCACCTACTAGGTCAATTGGTTGGTCATTGGGACAAGGATAGACAATTTTGACCAAAGTTGACTTTTTGGTCAGAGATTGGCTTACTGGGTTAATAATTGGTCATTAGGTCAAAAATTAACTATTTTGTCCAAAATTGATTTTTTGGTCAAACATCGACTCTACCGGGTCAATGTGTTGGTCGTCAGGTCAAAAATTGATCATTTTGACTAAAGTCGACTTTTTCGTCAAAAGTTTACCTATTGGGTAATGGGTTGCTCATCGGGTCAAAGATTGATCATTTTGACCATAGTCGACTTTTGGTCGGATATCGACTTATCGGGTCTAAAATCGGTCATTAGGTCGAAAATCGAATATTTTGACCAAAATTAAATTTTTTTGTCCAAAGTATACCCATCGGATCAACGGGCGAGCATTGGGTCAGAAATTGACCATTTTGACCAAAGTTGACTAGTTGGTCAAAAGTTGACCTATTTGGTCAATGAGTTAGTAATTGGGTCAAGATTTTATCATTTTAACTGAAGAAAACTTTTTGGTCAAACTTTGATATCTTGGGTCAACGGGTAGGTCAATGGGTCAAAAATTAACCATTTTGACCAAAGTTGGCTTTTTGGTCAAAAGTTAACCTATTGGGTTAATTAGTGAACATTAGGTCAAAAAAATTGACTATTTTGACCAAAATTGACTTTTTGGTCAAAAGTTGTCCTATTGGTTCAATATGTTTGTCATTGGGTGTAGGATTGATTATTTTGACAAAAATTAACTTTCTGGGTCGAGATCGACTTATTCGGTCATTAATTGGTCATTAGTGTCAAAAATCGACTATTAAAAATTTTTATAATTAAATTATACTTATAAATAACATACTATACTTAAAAATTTTAAAATAAAAAATAATATTACATAAAATTATATATATATATATATATATATATATATATATATATATATATATATATATATATATATATATATAGTACACACATATATATTTAATTATTTGTAATTTATTTAACTATTAAAAATTTATATAATTAAATTATATTTATACATAATATCCTATACTTAAAATATTTAAAATAAAAGAATAATACAAAATAAATAAATATATATATATATATATATATATATATATATATATATATATATACCTATATATATTTATTTATAATTTACTAAACTAATAAATATTTTATAATTAAATTTTATTTATAAATAATAAACTATGCTTAAAACATTTAAAATAAAAATATAATTATATGTATATATATATATATATATATATATAATTTATTTAACAATTAAACTTTTTTATAATTAAATTATATTTATAAATAATATATTACACTTAAAGTATTTAAAATTAACAAAAAATATTAAATAAATTTATATATATATATATAAACAAATATATATATATATATATATATATATACTTATTTATAATTTTGTTAACTATTAAATTTTCTTATAATTAAATCATATTTAAAAATAATATACTATACTTAAAATATTAAAATAAAAAAATAATATAAAATAAATTTATATATATATATATATATATATATATATATATATATATATATATATATACATACCTATATTTTTATTTTTATTTTTTATTTTTTTAATTATTAAATATTTTTGTAATTAAATTGTATTTATAAATATTATGCTATATTTAAAATTTTTAAAATAAAAAAATAATATTATATAAATATGTATATATATATATAGATATTAATAATTTATTTAACTATGAAATATTTTTATAATTAAATTATAATTTATTTAATTATTAAATATTATTATAACAAAATTATATTTACAAATAATATACTGAACTTAAATTATTTAATATAAAAAAATAATATTATATATATATATATATATACATATATATATATATATATATCAATTTATAAATACATATATATATATATATATATATATATATATTTATTTATTTATAAATTATTTAACTATTAAAATTTTTTATAGTTAAATTTTATTTATAAATAATAGAATTTACTTTAAATATTGAAAATAAAAAAATAATATATAGCAATATATATTCTTTTATTTATAATTTACTTAACAATATTTTTTTGTTTATAATTAAATTATATTTATAAATAATATTCTAGACTTAAAAAATTTAAAATATAAAAAATAATTTTAGATATATATATATATATATATATATATATATATATTTATAATTTATTTAACTATTAAATATTTTTATAATTAAATTATATTTTTAAATAATATACTATACTTAAAATATTTTTAAAAAATAATATATATATATATATATATATATATATACAAATATACATTTATTTATTTATAATTTATTTAACTATTAAATATTTTTATGATTAAATTATATTTTTAAATAATATACTATACTTAAAATATTTTAAATAAAAAAATAACACTAAAGAATTATATATATATAAATAAAATTATATATATATATATATATATATATATATATATATATATATATATATATATATATATATATATATATATATATATATATATATATTTATACGTTTTAACTATTAAATATTTTTATAATTTAATTATGTTTATAAATAATATACTATACTTAAAATATTTAAAATAAAATAATAATATTTTATAAATTTATTTATATATATATATATATATATATATATATATATATATATATATATATCATTTTTTTAACTATTAAATAATTTTATATTAAAATTATATTTATTAATAATATATTATACTTAAAATATTTAAAATAAAAATATAAAATTAAATAAATATATTTATGTACCTCTCTATATATATTTTTATTTAAACTTTTTTTAATTATTAAATATTTTTATAATTAAATTATATTTATAAATAATATACTAAACTTAAAATATTTAAAATAAGAAAATAATATTAAATTAATTTTTTTTATATATAAATATATAATTATATACCTCTATATATGTATTTTTATTTAGAATTTTCTTAATTATTAAATATTTTTATAATTAAATTATATTTATAAATAATATAGTATACTTAAAATATTTAAAATAAAAAATAATATTCTATATATTTTTATGTATATATATATAAATATAAACATATATATATTTATATATACATATATAAATTTATTTATTTATAATTTAATTAACTATTAAATATTTTTATGATTAAATTATATTTTTAAATAATATAATATACTTAAAATATTAAAAAAATAACAATAAATATATATATATATATATATATATATATATATACATACATATATTTATTTATACCTATATATATATATAATTTATAAAAAATAATATTAAATGAATATACCTAAAATATTGAAAATAAAAAAATAATATATATATATTTATTTATTTATTTATAATTTTTTTAACTATAAAATATTTTTATAATTAAATTATATTTAAAAAAATATACTATGCTTAAAATATTTAAAATAAAATAATAATATTGTATGAATTTATATATATATATATATATATATATATATATATATATTTTTTTTAAAAGAGCTACTCGGCTCCTAACATGTTCATATTAAATGGGAATACAAAGTGAGGGGAATAAGATCCCCACAAAAATAAGGGTTCCTATTCCAAGATACCAAAACTCCACCCAAACCAAAACAACTAAACCAAAAATACAAGTGTGGTAATATATATATATAAATATGAATGGGCAATTGCACCATATATATATATATATATATATATATATATATATAAACAGAATTCTTGGACACTAGTTACATGTATACCCCAATCTTCAAGTGTTCCTCAATCAAAGCAAAATGGTCACGCTAGAGCAGAATGCAGCGTACTACTCCATAATCCCGAAGTGAGGAGCCCGGAAAATATCGGCTTCCAAGAAGAAAATAATCGAGGAGGAGGCTTTGTAGAAGCCAATATGTTTCGAGAGCCGACAGCGAGTCCTCGCTAACCACGGCCGGGCTCTGTCGGTCTCTCCCTTGAGAGTGAATGAGAATGTAGTATGCGGATTTTGTGTAACCACCTTGATTCTCGTTCTTCCACGGAAGTGGTGCCAAGGCGGGGAACAATATCATTCATATATCGCAAAACCATCCTAGAATCTCCCTCCACAATTAAGTAATTACAGCTTATCGAGTCGAGCAAAGGAGACCGCCCAAGAGATAGCGAGACAGCTTAGCCTCCGGGGTCACCACATGAGTAGGAGAATAGAAATAGCAAATACCTTTCCCATAATTATTCCCGAAGATCCCCCCAAACCCAAAGATCATTTCCGAGAGAGTGCTCCATCAATGTTGACTTTGATATATGGGAACTCGGGGCTTGCCATGTAACTTTTAGAATCCCGAACTTTATGAGTGGGTCTCGAGAGGAATCTTTAAAGATGTTGGAATTTCGAATTCCGATAAGTTTAGATATGTATGAATGGCAATTAGCCACTACAAGTAGGGACACTACTTTGGAGTTCATCAAACTTCACACCATTCCTATGCAACCAAACAAACCAGGCCACAATAAATGGTACCACCCCAAGTTCGAGCTTCGCCATGATCGCCAACAATCGAAGAAGTCCAACCGATCTAAGTTCATAGTATTTAACTTAAATAGGTTAATCAAGCATGGTCCAAACTCCGTTGGGAGAAGGAACAAGTGAAAAAAAGGTGTTGAATTGTTTCAGCTTGCTGGCCACATAAAGAGCACTTAGATGGTCCTCTAAGCCCTTTAAGTTCGAGAATACAATCGATGGGTAAGTGATGGTGGAAGATCCTCCAGCTTCGTAAAAGACATGGATGGGGTGAGAAATTTATTCCAAATCGTAAGTCCCCACCCAGTAGGGCTCCAGCTTGTTAATTTTCGGATAAAGTGTTTTAGTGAGGCTCGATGCTTCCCATTTTGCCATATGATCCTATCGAGCCGAGATCTATCAAAAGGGATCTTTACCACTTGCTTTGCGAATGGTCCCGAAGGAGTAGCCTGGAGAGCAGAGGGATCCCATCGGTCATCGGACCAACAATCGGCAACAGGAAAATGAGTCTTCGGTCGTGTCTGGCAGCCCACACAAGCATATCATCGTGACACCAATGATCCCCGCCAAAAAGAGATTTCACCTTTTCCTAGTTCCCAAATGTACATGGACTCGCACCAGGCTCCCTAATCTTCACCATTTGTTTCCGCATTCCGGAGTCCCTGTGTCCGACCCGTATTGTAGCTGGGTGCTTCCCTTCGCAAAGACTTGCCATTCATATATTTAGCCCAGATGGATGTCTGTTGCCTGAATTGAATCCAAAGTTTGCAGAGGTTTACCTGTTGTAGTTGTTTCAGCCCTTTAAAGTTCAAACCACCAGCACCATAGGGTTTAGCTAACTTTTGCCAACTTGCCCAGTGTATTTGCTTCCTATTGCCAAATCCATAGGAATCTATTAAAAATTCTTTCAATTTGAATTCTGTGCTCTTCTTCATACAGTGTCGTTTGAAGTATGTAGGAGGGGAAGGATGTCGAATACTATTCGAATAGTAATTCTCCCACCATTGGACAAGAAGGAGTGAGCCCACTCGGTGAGGTTGGTATGAATCTTACCAATGATGTCATCAAAATGAACCTGTTTGGATCTACCTTTAATAAGAGGGACCCCCAAATATTTCGAATGGGAGAGTAGCCTTAGAAAAGCCAGATGATCCGAGAGATCCAAGTGAGAGATTTCTACCGGACAGATGGTGAGGGAAGATTAACTCACTTTTAGCATTATCGAACCGGCAGCCGAAGTTTGTTGGAATAGTTGTACACAATTGATCACTCTTTTCACTGCAGGTTTGTTAGCCCTAGAAAACAACATAATATCATCTGCATACATGAGATGAGACATGAAAATGTTAGATTTATGGTGGTAATTGGCATATGGATAAGGGGAGACCTGGGCTTCCAACAATCTAGAGAAGTAGTCCATGCATAAGATGAATACATTAGGAGAAAGTGGGTCTCCTTGTTTAAGACCCCTGGTGGCCTTAAAGCCACCCCAACAGCTACTATCGATGAGAATGGAGTGATGATTCCGGTGCAGCCCACCTGCCGATAAGATCGCGTAAGCTCCGCGAGAAACCTCCGGCATGTAAGCACCTCCAAAACAAAATTCCAAGCTATCAAGTTGTCATATGCTTTCTTTATATCTAACTCGTAGATTGATCGCCCCCTACATGGCTTATCCGCATCCAACAAGAACTCTCGGGCTAGAAGAACATTATCGTATATCGATCTTCCTTTCACAAATGCAGATTGGTTAAGAGAGACGAGCTTATCCAAATGGGGTTGTAACCTACTCACCAATATTTTACTAATAATTTTGTTGATTATCGAAGTTAGGCCGATGGGCCTATACCGATTCCAAATCCTTAGAGGTAGCATTCTTTCGGGATTAGAATCATTGTAGATGCATGAAAATATCGGGGTAGCTCAACTCCCCGGAAGTAGCTCGAATAGCCTTTGGTGACCTCTTCCTCGCATATGTTCCATGTCTTCTTAAAAAGTCAGAAGTGAACCCATCAGTCCAAATTCGCTTTATAACTATCAATTGTATCGAGGGCCAACCAAATCTCTTCTTGTGTTGGAATCCCATCCAACTGGAGGGACCGGGTGTAATGGTAATCCTTGCCGAACAGACTCGTGGATCAATGCGAGGTCTCGTTAGCAGTGCTTCGTGGGTAAGAAGGTTTTTATAGAACCCGACAAGATCCAAGGCAATTTCCTCTCCATCCCCGATGAGATTCCCATGGACATTAATAATTGAATGAATTGCATTGCATTTCCTCCCGTAATTAATGAAAGCATGATAGAACTCGGTGTTCCTATCTCCCTCTTCGAATTTACATATGGCTGATTTCCGTCTAAGTAGTTGGTCCCGCTACCAATAAGAGTAAGGAGTTTCTCCCGTGCAGTCACAAAGTTGCCATAAGCAATCATTCCCGAGAGCATCCGCTTCAAAACTAGCAACTTCCTTTTCAGCCTCGGCAATTTCTGGAACACATCGCCAATGGTATTCCAACTCCAAGACCTCAACTTCCTACTCACTCCGCAAGAGCACTTGTTGGAGGTGAGTAAGGGGGTTATTAGAGGTGTCAGGAGACCAATGTTTAGCCACCAAATCAAGGAATGTGGGATGATTGGACCGAAGTCGAGATATCCGAATGGAGATGGTCGGGATGTCTTCGAGAGAAGCAGAGGATGGTAATTAGGAGTGGTCCGTGGTCGCATCCAATGAAAGTTTAAATGAGAGATAATAAGTATGGAGGAAGTTCCGGTGCCACTCGTGGTTAGCCAAGAATCTGTCCAGTCTTTCCCAAATAGATCCTCTTCTCCGTGTAAACTTATTCCCTTGGAAACCCGTGTCGAATAATCCAACTTTTTGAATGTTGTCATTAAACTCGCAAGTTTTGGGAGAAGAGGTGTCCTACCCCCAACTTTTTAAGCAGAGAAGCTATGCAGCTGAAATCTCCTCCTATAATCCAACCGGAGAGCTCAAGCATACTCGATTCTCGTGAATTTCAGCCCACAACTCCCGTCTAGCAATCTTGGTGCATCCGAAGATAAACAAAAGTGGCAACTTAAATCAAAACCATTCAATCGGAGATGGAGATGAACCAACTGTAGGTGATCAATCTTCACCTTCCATTGGATTTCCTTCCCGCAAATGACCCATATTTTGTTAGATATATTACTAAAGAGTGTGCATCCAGGGAATCGGATAACCAACTCTTATGGTTTTTCCGAACCATGGGTTCAAGCAAAACAAGACACCGCAGTTGGTGTTTCTTATATAAATAAAGTAGCCTTTTGTAAGAGAGGGGGTGAGAAGCCCCTCTTATGTTCCAACAAAGGAAATTAAACATCAAGGTATTTTGGGGGAGGGGGGTGCAAAAGGTGGGATTGGGATCTTGTCCTACCCCTACCGGTGGCAGTGGGGAGAACCCGGTGGATTGGGATTTTCATCGGTCCGAGGAGGTTTGCGGGTTAATTTGAGTAGTTCCGAGGTTAATTTACTTTTCTTTTTTGTCTTTTGTATCCGCTAGTGCTCCTTCCATATAGTTCGCATAGTGTTAATCTTGTCCCGTAGATGGAGCAAGCCTCCTTTAGCATTTTGTCTTCCTCGCTCCTTCCATCGTAGCAAAGCATCCCGGTGGGTGTGCTCCTTTCCATTAATGTTATTATCGACATTCGGGGAGTGGCCTCGTGTTCAGCCCCTCGTGATTAACATCTTCCCCGAATTCACCTCGCTTGTTGCAGATTTCCATTTTCATTCGGATTGCCAAGACTTTTTCGAGAAGGTAAGTCACTAGTGGATCCTTACCCGAGTAGTCCCACTTTTAGTATGAAATGGTTTTTTTGAATTTGGTTTCACCTATAACATTTCTCCTTTAGATGACCAAACATTCTACAATGATGGCGTGAAAATAGGTTTCGCTCAAGGATAACCTCCTCGCCGTAAGCCATCTCCATCATCGATGTTGTTATCCATATCTTGTCCGGGCTTCCGGGAGGGAAACATCTCTTTCTACCAACACTTTAGCAAGAACTAGGTTACCCATCTCAAAGGTCGGGGAGTCCACCCTCGCAGGAGTTCCAATTGCTCTACAGATTTGGAAAATGGCATTAGAGTGATACAATTGTAGAGGTAGGTTAGGTAAGGTGAAACAAAGAGGCTTAACAGGGGGTTCCTTGGAGGGATCAAATCCTGGATACCACTTCATGAGTTTCATAGTAGCTTTGGCAATTTGTAGTGTTTCCATGTCCAAGCCCGGCATAGTCTTCTTCACTCGGACAAGCCGAATTAGTAGATGCCCGCCATCCATAATTCCCGCCTCCACCGACCAACAAAGTGCAAATTTTCAAAAAACTGCTCTTACAAGATCCATCTTAGGATGTCCAAACCGAAACCGGCCAATGATGGTGAATTTAATAAGCATCTCGCTAAAGAATTCATCTCCCGAGAGGTAAAACAGACAAGCAGGTCTTCCTTCCTTAGAGCCAAGAGGCCTGACATAGGGGCAATCCGACTTACCAAAGCAGACAGATCATGTAGCAATTGGGGAAAAATTAAATGGTTATTATTTAACAAGCCTTTACTAACAGCTGAAGCATAAGTGGATGTGGCACCACTGCTGAGTCTGTCATAACTTCCATCAGCCATGACAACCAGCAAATGGACTCTCCCACAGGAGAGGGTGAGTATGCCCCAGTCCAACCAAGGAGAAGATGGTACCAACAATTACTCAGAACGAGAGCAAAATTTGAAACAAGAAAGCCCGGAAGATGGAAAACACTACTATCACCCAAAGTAGTCTTTCCAAGAACTACCAAAAAGAAGAAAGAGGGCAGTTAACCACCTACCAACTCCATTAGACCCACTGCACCGCCACTCAGATCGCCCATCAAACCCTAACAGAGCCCCACTCGCCACCATGAACAGACCTCCCATATATATATATATATATATATATATATATATATATATATATATATATATAATTATTTATAATTTTTTTAACTTTTAAATATTTTCATAATTAAATTATATTTTTTAATAATATATTATACTTAAAATATTTAAAATAAAAAAATAATATTAAATAAATTTTTTTATATATTTTAATATATATTTATGTACCTCTCTATATATATTTTTATGTATAATTTTTTTAATTATTAAATATTTTTATGATTAAATTATATTTATATATAATATACTTTAATTAAAATATTTAAAATAAAAAAATAATATTAAATATATATATATATATATATTTATTTATCATTTTTTTAACAATTAAATAATTTTGTAATTAAATTATATTTATTAGTAATATATTATACTTAAAATATTTAAAATAAAAAAATAATGCTAAATAAATTTTTGTATATATATAAATATATATTAATGTAGCTCTCCATATATATTTTTATTTATAATTTTTTTAATTATTCAATATTTTTATAATTAAATTATATTTATGAATAATATACTTTACTTAAAAAATTTAAATTAAAAAGTAATATTTTATATTTATGTAAATTTATATATATATATATATATATATATATATATATATATATATATATATATATATATATATATATCTTTATATCTATGTATAAAAATTATAGTTATATAACTATATATGTATATATATATAGTTAAATAACTATAATTTTTATACATAGATATAAAGATATAAAGATATATATATATATATATATATATATATATATATATATATATATATGTATATATGTATATATATGTATATATGTATATATATATATATGTATATATGTATATATATCTGTGTGTGTGTGTGTGTGATTATCCTCGGTAATTAAAATTTTTAAAGCAGGGGGCGGGAGTCTACCAACCACAATTTATTTATTTGAAGAACCAAGCCTAGCAAGCCAATTTGCGGATTTGTTTCCTTCGCGATAAATGAACCGGTGAGCAATGTTGAATTGAGAAGTAATGCGTTTAATGCGGTTAACATAATATATAATCTCCCATGGCACAACCCGACCCTCATTAAAGCATTCATAAAGAATGGTGTAATCAGTCTCAACTTCAACAAACCTCCATTTCATATAATATGAAATGGAAACAACCATAAAAAGAGCCTGAGCTTCAGCATCCAAGGGAGAACCAGAATGGAACGGAGACGCAAAAAATAACAAGCACTTCCCTTCATGATTTCTAGCCAAACCCCTAATACCGGCAAGATCCGGCCTCCAACTTCCATCAACACTAAATTTCACCCAACCAATATGAGGAGTCCGCCATCCGACCAGAATTGGGAGTTGCGAGGCCCTCGCCGGACCATTAGCGATAGGTTCACTAGCAGCAAAATGAGAAATTCCAGAGAAGAAATCTCCTTTCAAACCACCGATCTTGTGAACTCGATTGCTATAAGCAATAATATTGGAGACAACAGTATCATAAGGCACAAAAATAGAAGCGTGCTTTATCTCGTTGTGGCCCATCCAAATAAACCAACAACAAATAAAAGTGTAAATTTTTAAGAAATGTTTTTGTCATCTGTCAGGATTGCATAAACTAGAAGTAGAGAGTAAGTCCTGAGCGGGAGTGATAGCGGTGCTAATTCGAATTCCCCCTTTCCTCCAAATGGCCAAAGTAAAAGGGCAGGCGAAGAAAATGGGATCAAGAGACTCTTCATCGACATGACAAAACACACAACAAGAGGCAAGACGCAAGCCTTTAAGTTTGAGAATGTCATCGCAAGGAAGACATCGATGGAAAATTCTCCAGGCCAAAAATGACATAGAAGGAGTTAAAGCAGGCGACCAGATACGCTTACCCCAAGAGACATCCTGAAAGTGGTGTAAAGAATAATAAATTGATTTAGAGATGGAGCTAGAAGATGCACGTTTTGCCATAGGAAGGTTCGACTTGTGAGGGTCAAAAGGAATAGTAGAAATATATCTGGCTGTTTCCACCCCCACCAATTGATTAAGAAGAGCCATATTCCAATGTCCATCCAACCACGTGTGAGAAACAGTCAAATTACTATCAGCAACCTCCCCCATAACTAAGGGAATATGGGCCCAAGAATCATGCCAAAAGGAGATATATCCACCACCCACCTCCCAAAAAATGAGGTCTTTAGCCCAATCCTGAATATGAAGGAGCCTCTTCCACATAGTAGGTTCCCCCTTCTTCCAAGTAACTAAGGCGGGGTGAGAATGTTTAAAATATTTCTTGCTCATGAAATCCGCCCACAAAGATTCACCCCGCTGGAATTTAAGCCAGTGTCTAAAAAGATTGATTACAGAGATATGATGAAGCTGCTTAAATCCCAGCCCACCTCCACTTGTAGTTTTACAGACGTTCTTCCAAGAAAACCATTTCCTCCCTGAATAGACCCCAGCCCATAAAAATTTATTAAAACACCTCTCGAGGGACGTCTGTGTGGTTTTCTTGATAGAAAGAACCTGTAACCCATAGAGAGGCATGCTTTGCAATATACTCCTAAGCACAGTAACACGTCCGCCAAAGGATAAAAAGGTATTCTTCCAATCATTAATCTGCAACTTAATTTTTTCCACAACCTCATCCAATTGCGTCTGTTTCATCCTGCCCTTAAGAAGTTGGACCCCTAAATAATTTATAGGTAACGAGGAGTGAGAGAATCCCATATACTGAACGTACCCAAGAAACCTGAGAATGATGAACGTTATTACCAAAATACATGTGACATTTGCTAGCACTAAAGCAAAGACCCGAAATGGACTGAAATTCCTCCAATAAAAGCTTAAGTTTCTTGATACTATTTTTGCTAGCATTCGAAAAGATGACCACATCATCCGCGTAGGCTAAATGAGAAATAACCGCAGTAGACTTAGTCGAATATTGAAGGGAGTGCGTTCTATGGAAAAGATCATTCATCAGCCGAGAGAAATAGTCAAAAACCAAAATAAAGATGGTGCGGGACAGAGGATCTCCCTGCTTAATGTCACGGCCGGCGCTAAAAAAACCATGCATTCTTCCGTTGATGAGAATGCTATAGTGGTTGCAACGAAGCCAATTGAGAATAAGTTGGCAAAACGAAACTGAAAACCCTCTAGCTTTAAGAACATCAATAACAAATTGCCAACTAAAAGAATCATAGGCTTTACGAATGTCCAATTTGGAAACCATATTCCCTCCACGACACTTTTTGTCAATGTCATGAATGATTTCTTGAGCTAACAAAATGTTTTCCATGATCCCCCTACCTTGAATAAAAGCCGACTGATTATTAGATATAAGACGGTGAAGATGTGGTTGTAATCGCTTGACCACAATTTTGCTTATCACCTTCGAAATGACGGTCGTAAGAGAGAGGCCGAAAATGATCCCAAGTCGTCTTTTGTGTCGATTTGGGAATCAGGACAATAGTAGCAGCAGCAAAATACTTCACAGGAGTCTCACCCCGAAAAAAGCTCTGAATCACAACGGTGACATCATTCTTAACGATACTCCAACATTTAATATAGAAATCAAAAGTGAATCCATCAGGGCCCGGGGCTTTAATGCAACTGATTTCCAATAAGGCATTATAGACTTCTTCCGTAGTGGGGATGCCACAGAGATCCAATTCTTCAGTTTAGCCTCTCATCTAATTAAAATAATGAGCATCGATAGAACCGGTAATGTCATGGTGCCTATACAGATTCGAAAAATACTAGACCACACTTTCCCCCAACTCATGAGTATCCGTAATCCAAGTCCCCGTCACATTTTTAATGCGTATAATTGTATTAGAGGCCCTCCGTTGTTTGATACAAGCATGGTAATATTTAGTATTCCTGTCACCTTGAGAAAAGTGAACCTCCCCAGCCTTTTGGTGTAAGAAATCTTCCTCCCAGCACGAAGCTTCTAATAAATCAGCATGAGCGGCCCGTAACTCGATCCACCCCTTCATCGGCAGATTCATCAAGCGCTTAAAGGGTTAAGACCTTCTGCTCAGCCTTAAGGACCCTAGTATGAACATCCCCAAACACATCCCAATTCCAAGACCTAAAAGCCATCACAACTTTTTTGTG
>CM040432.1:65472753-65497753 GCA_022702705.1 Papilionanthe hookeriana x Papilionanthe teres | reverse complement strand
AAGTCAAAAGTCTTCTAAAAAAACAAAAAAACAGCATAAGAAAGATACAACTACAAACATTCCACCGAACCAAACCGACCATCAATAGTTCAATTTGAGATAGGGAGCAGCTAAGAGATCAACATCAATGAGAAGTTTGAGTTGGGAAGGGGGGTGGTAGATAAAGAAAACCTGGAGGAGAGGGCACCAGCTTTTGCAAGCCAGTCAGTAGGTTTATTTCCTTCTCTGAAGTTGCACTGAAAGCAGACTTTGAGTTGGGTTGTAAGTAACTGAATCTTATGGGTCCATTAATTATGATGCCAGTTAAGTGTAGTGTTGTTTTCAATCATCTGAAACATCTCTTGAGAATCTCCCTCCACAATTAGGGAGGTCCAATGTAGCTTCACTGCGAACTTCATAGCCCGAAAAACTGCTTGTAATTAAGAATCTAAAGCATCTGTTGCCACTATGGGGGCCGTGAAAAACAACAGACACACCCCCTGCTGGTTTGAAAATGCCACCCATGCCAGCATTTCAAGTTTTATAACTACCATCTGTGTTCACTTTGACCCAATTATGCTTTGGGGGAAACCAAAATACCTTGGTGATTGGGAGTCATGCTGGTTTGAGAGGAGGTAATGATGCAAATGTTTGGGAAGTTCTTGAATTTAATAAGCTTCTACAAGTAGGACATGGGGTGACCAGCCACAGTCTTCTCCTTAATAAGAACATTCTCAAAAACTGCCTTATTTCGGCCATCCAAATGATCCAAGCAATGAGGAGGGGAGAGCAAGAAGATGCCAGCATTGTTCCAATCAGCTCAACTAGTGATTAGATTGTCCCATTGTAAATTTAATGTGTTGAGTTGAGTCCGTCGAAGAAGATCAGACCAGACCTTTTGGCAGAAACCGCAAGCAAAGAATAGATGAGTAATGGATTCTTCCTCCTTATGGCATAAACTGCAGCAAGAAGGTCCTCTGATCCCTTTTAGTTTTAAGATATCATTAGTGGGTAGGAAGTGGTTGAAAGTCCTCCAGCAGAAGAAAGCCATAGAAGGAGAAAGATAGCTCCCCCAGAAAATCTCTCTCCAAGGTACTGCATCCCAATTAAACAGTTTAGTGTAGATAACTTTGGAAGAACATTGGTTTTTAATAGATGGCCATTCAGGAGTGTCAGGTCTCGATCTATCAAATGAAATAGTGGTGATCTTCTGTACAGAAGGGGCCATCAGGATGGAATGAAGAAAGGAAGTGGACCAGTTTTCACCCTCACAACAATCAGCTACCAAAAGGTAAAGGTTGTTGATAGGGGTGCTTGGTTGTAACCAGTCTTGGGGGCACCGATGATCCGACCAGTAAATTAATAATGCCTTTACCCAAATGCCGGATATAGAGTCGTTCGACCACCTGTCTATTTTTTACCATAGCTTTCCAAATTTTAGAGTCCCCTAATTTAAGGGTAACCAAGGAAGGGTGGGTATGCTTACAGTATTTTCCCATCAGGAAATTAGCCCAGAGGGAGTCCTGGGCTCTAAAATATATCCATTGCTTGCAATGGTTCACTTGAATCATTTGGTCTAAGCCTTTAAAACCCAGACCACCAGCCCATTCAGGCTTAGCCATTTTCTGCCAGGATGCCCAATGTATCTGCTTCCTTTTACCAGCCTAGAGAAAGTGGTTAAAAGCCCTTTCTAATTGCACTTGGGTGCTCTTTTTCATGGTGTTCATCTGCATAAGATAGTTAGGGAGGGTAGTAAGGATGCTTTTAAGTAAGGTAAGTCTCCCCCAGATGATAAATAAATGTGGGTCCAGTTAGAGAGATAAGTGCATATCTTGTTATGTGTATCATCAAATGGGTCTGCTTTGTTCTGCCAATGTTGAGCTGAACCCCCAAATATTAGATACGTAAGGTTGTGCTGGAAAAGCCAGTGTGATTGAGAGCCCACTGTTTAGTGTCTTGAGACACCTTCTTAGAGAATAAAATCTGACACTTAGCTTTATTAAAACTAAGGCCAGACTGTTCCTAAAAAATCTGGAGGCACTTATAAATGTAGGTCACAACCCTTTTAGAAGCATTGGAGAAAATCATGACATCATCTGCATATATTAGACGAGAAATAGGAATGTTGGATCTGTGATGATATCTCACCTGCTGATGATTATTTTGCAAATGATTAAGCATTGAGGAGAAGTGGTCCATGGCAAGAATAAAGAGAGTGGGGGAAAGGGGGTCCCCCTACTTAAGGCCTCTGGTACCAGAAAAAGACCCCCGATTGGAACCATTTATCGAAGGGAGTGGGAATTATTGCTGAGCCATCTTTGAATCAAATTACAAAAACTTTCATTGAAACCCCTACTGACAAAGACCTCTAAAATGAAATCCCAGCTGATAGTATCATAAGCCTTCCTGATGTCCAATTTGTAGATTAGATTACCCCCTCTACACTGCTTGTTTAGGTCCAGGAGCAATTCTTAGGCTTACAACACATTATCAGAAATGGACCTGCCTTTAATGAATGCTGATTGATTCAGATTGATAATTTTATTTAAATGAGGCTGAATCCTAATGCCAAGGATTTTGTTAATTATCTTGCTTATAACCGAGGTAAGACTGATGGGTCTGAATTGATCCCAACTACTCAGTTCAGTGTTCTTTAGAATAAGGACAATATTGGAAGAGCTAAAGAAATAAGACATATCCTTCCCATCGAAAAAACTGATAATTGCAGCAATAACCTCAACTTTAACAATAGTCCATGCTTTTTTGTAGAAATCAACAGTGAAACCATCAGGTCCAGCCTATTTAGAGCTATCAATGCTGCAGAGGACATGCCAGATTTCAGCTTCAGTGGGAGGTTCAATGAGGTACAATGAATTGATATAATGGAAATGGTCTTGTAAGCTAGTGGGGGTGATCTGAACCCTACCAACTGAGGGTTGGGATATCAGGTTATGAAAATACCTGATAGCACTCCTCCCAATCTCCAAATTGTTCTTCAGCCAAACACCATCCTCATCCTTTATGCTGTGAATGATGTTGCAGCTTCTTCTATATCTGATGTAGGCATGAAAAAATTTTGTATTTTTGCCCCCCTCTGCAATACTTTTGATAGAAGCTTTTTATTTTAGGAACATGTCTTGAATGTCAATAGAATTGAAAAGTTTAGTTTGAGCAGCTAAAAGAAGGTCAGTGGCCTCCCCCCTCAAGGCCAGTTCGCTCCAATCTATTCACCTCCTCTTCGACTTCATTTATCGCAGAAAAATATTTCCAAACTCTCTCCACCCCCATTTATTGAGAGCTTTACGGGTTTTAAGATGAAGTAGCCCCAACTTAATCCAAGGGTCAGAGTGAGTCTCCCCTTGCCGTAGTGATTGGATGAGAGTAACAAAGTTTGGATGGGTCGACCAAAAATTTTGATATCTGAAGGGGGGACGGGAGAAAGTTTGTGGGGGAGAAGAAATAGAAAGGATGAGGGGTCAGTGGTCAGAACAAAGGAGGGGGAGGTGGGTGATAGAGGAATGTAGAAATTGGGAGTGCCAAGCTTCGTTTACCAAGAATCTGTCCAACCTTTCCCAAATCTTACTTCTCCTCCTGGTGAAAGGTGTGCCCTTAAAACCAAGATCAAACAAACCTGCAGTCTGGATATTGTCACAAAAAAAGTTCATAGTGCTAAGGGTGGGGGTCCTACCCACCAATTTCTCAGCAGAAGTGGCAATGCAATTGAAATGTCCCCCCACCAGCCAAGAGAGATCAATAGAACTGCTGATAAGGTGTAAGTGATCCAACAGACTGATTCTATCTTGTTTTCTAAATCCTGCAAAAATAAAAGTAGCATAGATTTTGTGTCCAGCAATGTGTAATGAGAGGTGAGTAAATTGGTGGTGATCAATGAGAATAAACCAATTGACCTCAACTCTGCATAGGATCCAATGACCTTAAAAATAAAAAAAATAATTTTACATAAATATATATATATATACACACACACATATATTTATTTATTCATAATTTATTTAACTATTAAATATTTTTATAATTAAATTATATTTATAAATAATATACTATACTTAAAATATTAAAAAAAATATATTATTAAATACACACACACACACACACACACACACACACACACACAGTATATATATATATATATATATATATATATATATATATATATATATATATATATATATATATATATATATATATATATATATATATATAATTAAATTATATTTATTAATAATATATTATACTTAAAATATTTAAAATAAAAAAATAATATTATATAAATTTTATTATATATATATATATATATTTATGTACCTCTATATATATTTTTTTATTTATAATTTTTTGTAATTATTAAATATTTTTATAAATAAATTATCTTAATAAATAATATACTATACTTAAAATATTTAAAAAAAATAATATTAATTAAATTTTTTTATGTATATAAATCTATATTTAAATACCTCAATATATATATTTATATTTATAATTTTTTTAATTATTAAATATTTTTATAATTAAATTATATTTATAAATAATATACTCTACCTAAAATATATACAATAAAAAAATATCATATATATATATATATATATATATATATATATATATATATACATACATATATATATATACATATATATATATATATATATATATACACACATATATATATACATATATATATATATACACACATATATATATATATAGATATAAATTTATTTATCTATAATTTATTTAACTATTAAAAATGTTTATGATTAAATAATATTTATAAAGAATATACTATACTTAAAATATTTAAAATAAAAAATAATATTAAATAAATTTATATATATATATATATATATATAATTTATTTAATTATTAAATATTTATGTGATTAAATTATATTTATAAATAATATACTATTTTTAAAATGTTTAAAATAAAAAAATAATATTAAATAAATTTATTTATATATACCTATATTTATTTATTTATAATTTATTTAACTATTAAATATTTTTATAATTATATTATATTTATAAATAATATACTATACTTAAAATATTTAAAATAAAAATAATATTATATATATATATATATATATTTATAATTTATTAAATTATTAATTATTTTTATAATTAAATTATATTTATAAATAATATACTATACTTTAGACATTTAAAATAAAAAAATAATATAATATAAATTTATATATATATATATATAATTTATTCAATTATTAATTATTTTTATAATTAAATTATATTTATAAATAATATACTATAGTTAAAAGATTTAAAATAAAAAAATAATTTTATATTAATATATATATATATATATGTGTATATATATATATTTATATATACCTATATATATATTTATTTTTAATTTACTTAACTATTAAATATAAATGATTGATCCCTGACCTAATGCCCAAACCATTGACACAATAGGTCAACTTTCGACCAAAAAGTCAATTTTGGTCAAAATAGTTTATTTTTGAATTAATGATCAATTATTGACCCAATAGTCAATCTTTGACAAAAAGTCAACTTTGATCAAAATGGTCAATCATTGAACCAATGACAAACTCATTAACCAAATAGGTCAACTTTTGACCAAACAGTCAATTTTGGTTAAAATTGTCATTTTTTGACCTAATGACCAACGTTTGACCTAATAGGTCAATTTTTGAACAAAAAGTCAACTTTGGTCAAAATGGTCAATTTTTGACACAATGACCAACACACTGACCCAATATATCAACTTTTTGACCGAAAAGTCATATTCTGGTCAAAATGGTTAATTCTCAATCCAATTACCAGCTCTTACCAAATAGATCAAATTTTTACCAAAAAGTCAACTTTGGTTAAAATGATCAATTTTTAACCCATTGACCCAATAGATCTACTTTTGACCAAAAAGTCATCTTTGGTAAAAATGGTCTATTCTTGACCCAATTACCAACTCATTGAATAAATAGGTCAATTTTTCAATAAAAGTCAACTTTGGTCAAAATAGTCAATATCTGACCCAATGACCACCCCGTTGACCCAATAGGTTAACTTTTAACCAAAAATTCAATTTTGGTCAAAATAGGTCAACTTTTAACCAAAAAGTAATCTTTGGTGAAAATGACTAATTTCTGACCCAATGACCACCCCATTGACCCAAAGACCAACCCATTGACCCAATAGGTTGGTTTTTTACCAAAAAGTAAATTTTGGTCAAAATAATTAATTTTTGATCGAATGACCAATTATTCACACGAAAAGTTAATCATTGACCAAAAAATCAACTTTGCTCAACATATTCAATCATTAACCCAAAATATTTATATATACCTATATATATTTATTTATAATTTATTTAACTATTAAGTAGTTTAATAATTAAATAATATTTATAAATAAAATACTATACTTAAAATATATAAAATAAAAAATAATATAATATAAATTTATATATACACATTTATATTAATTTATTTATAATTTATTTAACTATTAAATATTTCTATAATAAAATTATATTAATAAATAATATATTGTACTTAAAATATAAAAAATAAAAAATAATATTAAATAAACTTATATATATATATATATATATTTATATTTATATAAACCGATATAAATTTTTTTATTTATAATTTATTTAATAATTAATATTTTTATAATTAAATTATATTTATATATAATATACTATACTTTAAACATTTAAAATAAAAAATAATATTATATATATATATATATATATAACTAAATATATTTTTTTATTTATAATTTCTTTAATTATTAATTATTTTTAAAATTAAATTATATATATATATTTAAATATACCTATATATATTTATTTATATTTTAATTAACTATTAAATAATTTTATAATTAAATTATATTTATAAATCATATACTATACTTAAAATATTTAAAATTAAAAAATAATATTAAATAAATTTATTTATATATACCTATATTTATTTATTTATAATTTATTTAACTATTAAATATTTTTATAATTATATTATATTTATAAATAATATACTATACTTAAAATATTTAAAATAAAAATAATATTATATATATATATATATATTTATAATTTATTAAATTATTAATTATTTTTATAATTAAATTATATTTATAAATAATATACTATACTTTAGACATTTAAAATAAAAAAATAATATAATATAAATTTATATATATATATATATATATATATATATAATTTATTCAATTATTAATTATTTTTATAATTAAATTATATTTATAAATAATATACTATAGTTAAAAGATTTAAAATAAAAAAATAATTTTATATTAATATATATATATATATATATATATATGTGTGTGTGTATATATATATATTTATATATACCTATATATATATTTATTTTTAATTTACTTAACTATTAAATATAAATGATTGATCCCCGACCTAATGCCCAAACCATCGACACAATAAAGTCAACTTTCGACCAAAAAGTCAATTTTGGTCAAAATAGTTATTTTTGAATTAATGATCAATTATCAATCTAATAATCAATCTTTGACAAAAAGTCAATTTTGATCAAAATGGTCAATCATTGAACCAATGACAAACTCATTAACCAAATAGGTCAACTTTTGACCAAACAGTCAATTTTGGTTAAAATTGTCATTTTTTGACCTAATGACCACCGTTTGACCCAATAGGTCAATTTTTGAACAAAAAGTCAACTCTAGTCAAAATGGTCAATTTTTGACACAATGACCAACCCACTGACCCAATATATCAACTTTTTGACCGAGAAGTCATATTCGGTCAAAATGGTTAATTCTCAATCCAATTACCAGCTCTTACCAAATAGATCAAATTTTTACCAAAAAGTCAACTTTGGTTAAAATGATCAATTTTTAACCCATTGACCCAATAGATCTACTTTTGACCAAAAAGTCATCTTTGGTAAAAATGGTACTATCTCGACCCAATTACCAACTCATCGAATAAATAGGTCAATTTTTCAATAAAAGTCAACTTTGGTCAAAATAGTCAATATCTGACCTAATGACCACCCCGTTGACCCAATAGGTTAACTTTTTACCAAAAATTCAATTTTGATCAAAATAGGTCAACTTTTAACCAAAAAGTAATCTTTGGTGAAAATGACTAATTTCTGACCCAATGACCACCCCATTGACCCAAAGACCAACCCATTGACCCAATAGGTTGGTTTTTTACCAAAAAGTAAATTTTGGTCAAAATAGTTAATTTTTGATCTAATAAGTTAAACTCGACCAAAAGTCAACTTTGGTCAAAAAATTCAATCCTTAACCCAATGACAAACCCATTGACCAAATATGTCAACTTTTGACCAAATAGTCAATTTAGGTCAAAATAGTTAATTTTTGACCGAATGACCACCAATTGACCCAAAAAGTCAACTTTTGACCAAAAGTCAACTTTGGTCAAATTATAAGTCAACTTTTGACCAAAATAGGTCAACTTTTGACCAAAAAAGTTAATTTTAGTCAAAATGGTCAACTTCTGACATAATGACCTCTCCGTCGATCTAATGGCTCAATTTTCGACCAAAAATTTAATTTTGGTCAAAATAATTAATTTTTGACCTAATGACCATAAATAATCAATTATTTGAATTAATGACCAATTATTGACCCAATAAGTCAATCTCTGACCAAAAAGTCAACTTTAGACAAAATGGTCAATGATTGACCCAATGACAAACCCATTGCCCAATAAGTAGGTCAACTTTTGACTTAATGACCACCCATTGACCAAGTAGGTCAACTTTTGACCAAAAAGTCAACTTTGGTCAAAATGGTCAATTTTTGACCCAATGATCAACTCATTGAATAAATTGGTCAAATTTTGAACGAAAAGTCAACTTCTTAAGTCAAAATAGACAATTTTTGACATAATGACCAACTATTGACCCAATAAGTAAATCTCTAACCAAAAAGTGAACTTTGGTCATAATTATCAATCCTTGACCGAATGACAAACCCATTGACCCACATGTCAACCCTTGAACAAAAAGATAACTTTGGTCAAAATGGTAAATCCTTGACCCAATAACCAACCCACCGACCCCATAGATCGACTTTTGTCCCAAAAGTTAATTTTGGTCAAAATAGTAAATTTTTTATATAATTGCCAATGATTGACCCAATAAGTCAACTTTTGAACCAAAAAGCCAATTTTGGTCGAAATTGGCAATTTTTGACCTAATGACCACCAGTTGACCTAAAAGGTCAACTTTTGACCAAAAGTCAAATCGGATCAAAATGGTCAATTTCTGACACAATGACCTAAATGTCAACTTTGGTGAAAATGTTCAATCCTTCATCCAATGACCAACCCATTGACCCAATTTGTTAACTTTTGACTAAAAAGTCAACTTTAGCCAAAATAGTTAATCCTTGACCCAATGACCAACCTATGACCCAATAGGTCAACTTTTGACCAAAAAGTCAATTTTGCTCAAAATTATCAATTTTTCATCTATCGACCGCCTCATCGACCAAAATAAAGTTAAATTTTCACCAAAAGACAACTTTGGACGAAGTTGTCAATCCTTAACCTAATGACCAACCCGTTGACCCAATATGTCAACTTTGACCAAAAAGTCATTTTTGATTAAAATAATCAATTTTTGACCTATTGACCAATTTTTGACACGAGTAAACCAATCTCTATCCAAAAAGTCAACATTGGTCAAGATGGTTAATCTTTGACCTAATGCCCAACCCTTTGACCCAATAGTACATCTTTTGACCAAAAAGTCAACTTTGGTCAAAATGATCAATCCTCACCCAATGACCAACCCATTGGCCTAATAGGTCAACTTTTGACCAAAAAGTCAATTTCGGTCAAAATAAAAAATTTTTGAATTAATGACCAATTATTGACCTAATAAGTCAATCTCTGACCAAATAGTCAACTTTAGTAAAAAAGGTCAATCCTTGATCCAATGACAAACCCATAGACCCAATATGTTAACTTTTGACCAAAAAGCTAATTTTGGTCAAAATAGTCAATTTTCGACCAAATGACCACCCATTGACCCAATTGGTCAACTTTTGACCAAAAAGCTAACTTTAGTCAAAATGGACAATTTTTTACCCAATGACCAACCCATTGACCCAATAGGTCATCTTTTGACCAAAAAAGTCATCTTTGGTAAAAATGGTCAACTTCTTGATCCAATTACCAACACATTGGCCAAATATGTCAACTTTTGACCAAAAGTCAACTTTGGTCAAAATGGTCAATTTCTGACCCAATGACCTCCCTGTTGACCCAGTGGGTTAACTTTTGTCCAAAAATTCAATCTTGGTCAAAATAGTCAATTTTTAACCTAATGACCAATTAATGACCAAATAAGTCAATCTCTGACCAAAAAAGTTAATTTTTGTCAAAATAATCAATCCATCACCCATTGACAAACACATTGTCCCAACATGATAACTTTTGACCAAAAAGTCAATTTTGGCCAAAATAGTCAATTTTTGACCTAATGACCACCAACTTTTGATCAAAAAGTCAACTTTGGACAAAATGGTCAACTTTTAACCCAATGACCTACCCGTAGCCCCAATATATCAAATTTTGACCAAAAAGTTTTCTTCAGTCAAAATGGTCAAATCTTGACTCAATTACCAACTCATTGACCAAATAGGTCAACTTTTGACCAAAAAGTCAACTTTCGTTAAAATAGTCAATTTTTAACCCAATGACCAACCCATTGACCCAATTGGTCTACTTTTGACCAAAAAGTCTTTTTTGGTCAAAATGGTCAATTCTTGAACCAATAACCAACTCATTGACCAAATAGGTTAACTTTTGACTAAAAGTTAACTTTGGTCAAAATAGTCAATATCTGACCCAATGACAACCCCGTTGGCCCAATAGGTTAACTTTTGACCAAAAATTCAATTTTGGTCAAAATAGATTAACTTTTGACCAAAATGTAATATTTGGTCAAAATGGTTATTTTCTGACCCAATGACCACCCCATTGACCCAAAGACCAACCCATTGACCAGTAGGTCGATTTTTGACCAAAAAGTAAATTTTGGTCAAAATAGTTAATTTTTGATCTAATAAGTTAAACTCGACCAAAAGTCAACTTTGGTCGAAAAATTCAATCCTTAACCCAATGACAAACCCATTGACCAAATATGTCGACTTTTGACCAAATAGTCAATTTAGGTCAAAATAGTTAATTTTTGACCGAATGACCACCAATTGATCCGAAAAGTCAACTTTTGACCAAAAGTCAACTTTCGTCAAATTATAAGTCAACTTTTGACCAAAATAGGTCAACTTTTGACCAAAAAAGTTAATTTTAGTCAAAATGGTCAACTTCGACATAATGACCTCTCCGTCGATCTAATGGCTCAATTTTCGACCAAAAATTTAATTTTGGTCAAAATAATTAATTTTTGACCTAATGACCATAAATAATCAATTATTTGAATTAATGACCAATTATTGACCCAATAAGTCAATCTCTGACCAAAAAGTCAACTTTAGACAAAATGGTCAATGATTGACCCAATGACAAACCCATTGCTTCAATAAGTAGGTCAACTTTCGACTTAATGACCACCCATCGACCAAGTAGGTCAACTTTTCGACCAAAAAGTCAACTTTGGTCAAAATGGTCAATTTTTGACCCAATGATCAACTCATTGAATAAATTGGTCAAATTTTGAACGAAAAGTCAACTTCTTAAGTCAAAATAGACAATTTTTGACATAATGACCAACTATTGACCCAATAAGTAAATCTCTAACCAAAAGTGAACTTCGGTCATAATTATCAATCCTTGACCCAATGACAAACCCATTGACCCACATGTCAACCCTTGAACAAAAAGATAACTTTGGTCAAAATGGTAAATCCTTGACCCAATAACCAACCCACCGACCCCATAGATCGACTTTTGTCCTAAAAGTTAATTTTGGTCAAAATAGTAAATTTTTTATATAATTGCCAATGATTGACCCAATAAGTCAACTTTTGAACAAAAAAGCCAATTTTGGTCGAAATTGGCAATTTTTGACCTAATGACCACCAGTTGACCTAAAAGGTCAACTTTTGACCAAAAAGTCAAATTGGATCAAAATGGTCAATTTCTGACACAATGACCTAAATGTCAACTTTAGTGAAAATGTTCAATCCTTCATCCAATGACCAACCCATTGACCCAATTTGTTAACTTTTGACTAAAAAGTCAACTTTAGCCAAAATAGTTAATCCTTGACCCAATGACCAACCTATGACCCAATAGGTCAACTTTTGACCAAAAAGTCAATTTTGCTCAAAATTATCAATTTTTCATCTACTGACCGCCTCATTGACCAAAATAGGTTAAATTTTCACCAAAAGATAACTTTGGACAAAGTTGTCAATCCTTAACCTAATGACCAACCTGTTGACCCAATATGTCAACATTGACCAAAAAGTCATTTTTGATTAAAATAATCAATTTTTGACCTATTGACCAATTTTTGACACAGTAAACCAATCTCTATCCAAAAAGTCAACTTTGGTCACGATGGTTAATCTTTGACCTAATGCCCAATCCATCGACCCGATAGGACATCTTTTGACCAAAAAGTCAACTTTGGTCAAAATGATCAATCCTTGACCTAATGATCAACCCATTGGCCTAATAAGTCAACATTTGCCAAAAAGTCAATTTCGGTCAAAATAAAACATTTTTGAATTAATGACCAATTATTGACCTAATAAGTCAATCTCTGACCAAATAGTCAACTTTAGTAAAAAAGGTCAATCCTTGATCCAATGACAAACCCATAGACCCAATATGTTAACTTTTGACCAAAAAGCTAATTTTGGTCAAAATAGTCAATTTTCGACCAAATGACCACCCATTGACCTAATTAGTCAACTTTTGACCAAAAAGCTAACTTTAGTCAAAATGGACAATTTTTGACCCAATGACCAACCCATTGACCCAATAGGTCATCTTTTGACCAAAAAAAGTCATCTTTGGTAAAAATGGTCAACTTCTTGATCCAATTACCAACACATTGGCCAAATATGTCAACTTTTGACCAAAAGTCAACTTTGGTCAAAATGGTCAATTTCTGACCCAATGACCTCCCTGTTGACCCAGTGGGTTAACTTTTGTCCAAAAATTCAATCTTGGTCAAAATAGTCAATTTTTAACCTAATGACCAATTAATGACCAAATAAGTCAATCTCTGACCAAAAAGTTAATTTTTGTCAAAATAATCAATCCATCACCCATCGACAAACACATTGTCCCAACATGATAACTTTTGACTGAAAAGTCAATGTTAGTCAAAATAGTCAATTTTTGACCTAATGACCACCAACTTTTGATCAAAAGTCAACTTTGGACAAAATGGTCAACTTTTAACCCAATGACCTACCCGTAGTCTCAATATATCAAATTTCGACCAAAAGTTTTCTTCAATCAAAATGGTCAAATCTTGACTCAATTACCAACTCATCGACCAAATAGATCAACTTTCGACCAAAAAGTCAACTTTCGTTAAAATAGTCAATTTTTAACCCAATGACCAACCCATCGATCCAATTAGTCTACTTTCGACCAAAAAGTCTTTTTGGTCAAAATGGTCAATTCTTGAACCAATAACCAACTCATCGACCAAATAGAGTTAACTTTTGACTAAAAGTTAACTTTGGTCAAAATAGTCAATATCTGACCTAATGACAACCCCGTTGGCCCAATAGGTTAACTTTTGACCAAAAATTCAATTTTGGTCAAAATAGATTAACTTTTGACCGAAATGTAATATTTGGTCAAAATGGTTATTTTCTGACCCAATGACCACCCCATTGACCCAAAGACCAACCCATTGACCAGTAGGTCGATTTTTGACCAAAAAGTAAATTTTGGTCAAAATAGTTAATTTTTGATCTAATAAGTTAAACTCTGACCAAAAGTCAACTTTGGTCAAAAAATTCAATCCTTAACCCAATGACAAACCCATTGACCAAATATGTCAACTTTTGACCAAATAGTCAATTTAGGTCAAAATAGTTAATTTTTGACCGAATGACCACCAATTGACCCAAAAAGTCAACTTTTGACCAAAAGTCAACTTTGGTCAAATTATAAGTCAACTTTTGACCAAAATAGGTCAACTTTTGACCAAAAAAGTTAATTTTAGTCAAAATGGTCAACTTCTGACATAATGACCTCTCCGTTGACCCAATGGCTCAATTTTCGACCAAAAATTTAATTTTGGTCAAAATAATTAATTTTTGACCTAATGACCATAAATAATCAATTATTTGAATTAATGACCAATTATCGACCCAATAAGTCAATCTCCGACCAAAAAGTCAACTTTAGACAAAATGGTCAATGATTGACCCAATGACAAACCCATCGCCCAATAAGTAGGTCAACTTTCGACTTAATGACCACCCATCGACCAAGTAGGTCAACTTTCGACCAAAAGTCAACTTTGGTCAAAATGGTCAATTTTTGACCCAATGATCAACTCATTGAATAAATTGGTCAAATTTTGAACGAAAAGTCAACTTCTTAAGTCAAAATAGACAATTTTTGACATAATGACCAACTATTGACCCAATAAGTAAATCTCTAACCAAAAAGTGAACTTTGGTCATAATTATCAATCCTTGACCGAATGACAAACCCATTGACCCACATGTCAACCCTTGAACAAAAAGATAACTTTGGTCAAAATGGTAAATCCTTGACCCAATAACCAACCCACCGACCCCATAGATCGACTTTTGTCCCAAAAGTTAATTTTGGTCAAAATAAGTAAATTTTTTATATAATCGCGCAATGATCGACCCAATAAGTCAACTTTTGAACCAAAAAGCCAATTTTGGTCGAAATTGGCAATTTTTGACCTAATGACCACCGATTGACCTAAAAGGTCAACTTTTGACCAAAAAGTCAAATTGGATCAAAATGGTCAATTTCTGACACAATGACCTAAATGTCAACTTTGGTGAAAATGTTCAATCCTTCATCCAATGACCAACCCATTGACCCAATTTGTTAACTTTTGACTAAAAAGTCAACTTTAGCCAAAATAGTTAATCCTTGACCCAATGACCAACCTATGACCCAATAGGTCAACTTTCGACCAAAAAGTCAATTTTGCTCAAAATTATCAATTTTTCATCTACTGACTAGCCTCATTGACCAAAATAAGTTAAATTTTCACCAAAAGATAACTTCGACAAAGTTGTCAATCCTTAACCTAATGACCAACCCTGTTGACTCAATATGTCAACATTGACCAAAAAGTCATTTTTGATTAAAATAATCAATTTTCGACCTATCGACTCAATTTCTTGACACGATAAACCAATCTCTATCCAAAAAGTCAACTTTGGTCACGATGGTTAATCTTCGACCTAATGCCCAATCCATCGACCCAATAGGACATCTTTTGACCAAAAAGTCAACTTTGGTCAAAATGATCAATCCTCGACCCAATGATCAACCCATCGCCTTAATAGGTCAACATTCGACCAAAAAGTCAATTTCGATCAAAATAAAACATTTTTGAATTAATGACCAATTATCGACCTAATAAGTCAATCTCCGACCAAATAATCAACTTTAGTAAAAAAGGTCAACCTTGATCCAATGACAAACCCATGAATCCAATATGTTAACTTTCGACCAAAAGCTAATTTTGGTCAAAATAATCGATTTTCGACCAAATGACCACCCATCGACATCTAATTCGTCAACTTTTGACCAAAAGCTAACTTTAGTCAAAATGGACAATTTTTTACCCAATGACCAACCCATTGACCCAATAGGTCATCTTTCGACCAAAAAAGTCATCTTTGGTAAAAATGGTCAACTTCTTGATCCAATTACCAACACATCGACTAAATATGTCAACTTTGACCAAAAGTCAACTTTGGTCAAAATGGTCAATTTCTCGACCCAATGACCTCCCTGTTGACCCAAATGGGTTAACTTTTGTCCAAAATTCAATCTTGGTCAAAATAATCAATTTTTAACCTAATGACCAATTAATGACCAAATAAGTCAATCTCCCGACCAAAAAGTTAATTTTTGTCAAAATAATCAATCCATCACCCATCGACAAACACATTGTCCCAACATGTTAACTTTTGACCAAAAAGTCAATTTTAGCCAAAATAGTCAATTTTTGACCTAATGACCACCAACTTTTGATCAAAAAGTCAACTTTGGACAAAATGGTCAACTTTTAACCTAATGACCTACCAGTAGCTCCAATATATCAAATTTTGACCAAAAAGTTTTCTTCGATCAAAATGGTCAAATCTTGACTCAATTACCAACTCATTGACTAAATAGGTCAACTTTTGACCAAAAAGTCAACTTTCGTTAAAATAGTCAATTTTTAACCCAATGACTAACCCATCGATCCAATTAGTCTACTTTTGACCAAAAAGTCTTTTTGGTCAAAATGGTCAATTCTTGAACTAATAACCAACTCATCGACCAAATAGGTTAACTTTTGACTAAAAGTTAACTTTGGTCAAAATAGTCAATATCCGACCTAATGACAACCCCGTTAGCCTAATAAGTTAACTTTTGACCAAAATTCAATTTCGTCAAAATAGATTAACTTTCGACCAAAATGTAATATTTGGTCAAAATGGTTATTTTCCGACCCAATGACCACCCCATCGACCCAAAGACCAACCCATCGACCAAGAGTCGATTTTCGACCAAAAAGTAAATTTTGGTCAAAATAGTTAATTTTTGATCTAATAAGTTAAACTCTGACCAAAAGTCAACTTTGGTCAAAAAATTCAATCCTTAACCCAATGACAAACCCATTGACCAAATATGTCAACTTTTGACCAAATAGTCAATTTAGGTCAAAATAGTTAATTTTTGACCGAATGACCACCGATCGACCCAAAAAGTCAACTTTTGACCAAAAGTCAACTTTGGTCAAATTATAAGTCAACTTTTGACCAAAATAGGTCAACTTTTGACCAAAAAAGTTAATTTTAGTCAAAATGGTCAACTTCTGACATAATGACCTCTCCGTTGACCCAATGGCTCAATTTTCGACCAAAAATTTAATTTTGGTCAAAATAATTAATTTTTGACCTAATGACCATAAATAATCAATTATTTGAATTAATGACCAATTATTGACCCAATAAGTCAATCTCTGACCAAAAAGTCAACTTTAGACAAAATGGTCAATGATTGACCCAACGACAAACCCATTGCCCAATAAGTAGGTCAACTTTTGACTTAATGACCACCCATTGACCAAGTAGGTCAACTTTTGACCAAAAAGTCAACTTTGGTCAAAATGGTCAATTTTTGACCCAATGATCAACTCATTGAATAAATTGGTCAAATTTTGAACGAAAAGTCAACTTCTTAAGTCAAAATAGACAATTTTCGACATAATGACCAACTATCGATCCAATAAGTAAATCTCTAACCAAAAAGTGAACTTTGGTCATAATTATCAATCCTTGACCCAATGACAAACCCATTGACCCACATGTCAACCCTTGAACAAAAAGATAACTTTGGTCAAAATGGTAAATCCTTGACCCAATAACCAACCCACCGACCCCATAGATCGACTTTTGTCCTAAAAGTTAATTTTGGTCAAAATAAGTAAATTTTTATATAATTGCCAATGATCGACCCAATAAGTCAACTTTTGAACAAAAAGCCAATTTTGGTCGAAATTGTCAAATTTTGACCTAATGACCACCGATTGACCTAAAAGGTCAACTTTTGACCAAAAAGTCAAATTGGATCAAAATGGTCAATTTCCGACACAATGACCTAAATGTCAACTTTAGTGAAAATGTTCAATCCTTCATCCAATGACCAACCCATCGACCAATTTGTTAACTTTTCGACTAAAAAGTCAACTTTAGCCAAAATAGTTAATCCTCGACCCAATGACCAACCTATGACCCAATAGGTCAACTTTCGACCAAAAGTCAATTTTGCTCAAAATTATCAATTTTTCATCTCATCGACCGCCTCATTGACCAAAATAAGTTAAATTTTCACCAAAAGATAACTTTGGACAAAGTTATCAATCCTTAACCTAATGACCAACCCGTTGACCTAATATGTCAACATTGACCAAAAAGTCATTTTTGATTAAAATAATCAATTTTTGACCTATTGACCAATTTTTGACACAGTAAACCAATCTCTATCCAAAAAGTCAACTTTGGTCACGATGGTTAATCTTTGACCTAATGCCCAATCCATTGACCCAATAGGACATCTTTTGACCAAAAAGTCAACTTTGGTCAAAATGATCAATCCTTGACCCAATGATCAACCCATTGGCCTAATAGGTCAACATTTGACCAAAATGTCAATTTCGATCAAAATAAAACATTTTGAATTAATGACCAATTATCGACCTAATAAGTCAATCTCCGACCAAATAATCAACTTTAGTAAAAAAGGTCAATCCTTGATCCAATGACAAACCCATAGACCCAATATGTTAACTTTTGACCAAAAGCTAATTTTGGTCAAAATACCAATTTTCGACCAAATGACCACCCATTGACCCAATTGAGTCAACTTTCGACCAAAAAGTTAACTTTGGTCAAAATGGACAATTTTTTACCCAATGACCAACCCATTGACCCAATAGGTCATCTTTTGACCAAAAAAGTCATCTTTGGTAAAAATGGTCAACTTCTTGATCCAATTACCAACACATTGGCCAAATATGTCAACTTTTGATCAAAAAGTCAACTTTGGTCAAAATGGTCAATTTCTCGACCTAATGACCTCCTCGTTGACCTAAGTGGGTTAACTTTTGTCCAAAATTCAATCTTGGTCAAAATAGTCAATTTTAACCTAATGACCAATTAATGACCAAATAAGTCAATCTCGACCAAAAAAGTTAATTTTTGTCAAAATAATCAATCCATCACCCATTGACAAACACATTGTCCCAACATGATAACTTTTGACCAAAAAGTCAATTTTGGTCAAAATAGTCAATTTTTGACCTAATGACCACCAACTTTTGATCAAAAAGTCAACTTTGGACAAAATGGTCAACTTTTAACCCAATGACTCTACCAGTAGCTCCCAATATATCAAATTTTGACCAAAAAGTTTTCTTCGATCAAAATGGTCAAATCTCGACTCAATTACCAACTCATTGACCAAATAGGTCAACTTTTGACCAAAAAGTCAACTTTCGTTAAAATAGTCAATTTTTAACCCAATGACCAACCCATTGACCCAATTGAGTCTACTTTTGACCAAAAAGTCTTTTTGGTCAAAATGATCAATTCTTGAACCAATAACCAACTCATTGACCAAATAGGTTAACTTTTGACTAAAAGTTAACTTTGGTCAAAATAGTCAATATCCGACCCAATGACAACCTCGTTAGTCTAATAAGTTAACTTTCGACCAAAAATTCAATTTTGGTCAAAATAGATTAACTTTTGACCAAAATGTAATATTTGGTCAAAATGGTTATTTTCTGACCCAATGACCACCCCATTGACCCAAAGACCAACCCATTGACCAAGAGAGTCGATTTTCGACCAAAAAGTAAATTTTGGTCAAAATAGCTTAATTTTTGATCTAATAAGTTAAACTCGACCAAAAGTCAACTTTGGTCGAAAAATTCAATCCTTAACCCAATGACAAACCCATCGACCAAATATGTCAACTTTTGACCAAATAGTCAATTTAGGTCAAAATAGTTAATTTTCGACCGAATGACCACCTAATCGACCCAAAAAGTCAACTTTCGACCAAAAGTCAACTTTGGTCAAATTATAAGTCAACTTTTGACCAAAATAGGTCAACTTTTGACCAAAAAAGTTAATTTTAGTCAAAATGGTCAACTTCTGACATAATGACCTCTCCGTTGATCTAATGGCTCAATTTTCGACCAAAAATTTAATTTTGGTCAAAATAATTAATTTTGACCTAATGACCATAAATAATCAATTATTTGAATTAATGACCAATTATTGACCCAATAAGTCAATCTCTGACCAAAAAGTCAACTTTAGACAAAATGGTCAATGATTGACCTAATGACAAACCCATTGCCCAATAAGTAGGTCAACTTTTGACTTAATGACCACCCATTGACCAAGTAGGTCAACTTTTGACCAAAAGTCAACTTTGGTCAAAATGGTCAATTTTGACCTAATGACCAACTCATTGAATAAATTGGTCAAATTTTGAACGAAAAGTCAACTTCTTAAGTCAAAATAGACAATTTTTGACATAATGACCAACTATTGACCCAATAAGTAAATCTCTAACCAAAAAGTGAACTTTGGTCATAATTATCAATCCTTGACCCAATGACAAACCCATTGACCCACATGTCAACCCTTGAACAAAAAGATAACTTTGGTCAAAATGGTAAATCCTTGACCCAATAACCAACCCACCGACCCCATAGATCGACTTTTGTCCCAAAAGTTAATTTTGGTCAAAATAGTAAATTTTTTATATAATTGCCAATGATTGACCCAATAAGTCAACTTTTGAACCAAAAAGCCAATTTTGGTCGAAATTGGCAATTTTTGACCTAATGACCACCAGTTGACCTAAAAGGTCAACTTTTGACCAAAAAGTCAAATTGGATCAAAATGGTCAATTTCTGACACAATGACCTAAATGTCAACTTTGGTGAAAATGTTCAATCCTTCATCCAATGACCAACCCATTGACCAATTTGTTAACTTTTGACTAAAAAGTCAACTTTGGCCAAAATAGTTAATCCTTGACCCAATGACCAACCTATGACCCAATAGGTTAACTTTTGACCAAAAAGTCAATTTTGCTCAAAATTATCAATTTTTCATCTACTTGATCGCTTCATTGACCAAAATAGGTTAAATTTTCACCAAAAGATAACTTTGACAAAGTTGTCAATCCTTAACCTAATGACCAACCTGTTGACCTAATATGTCAACATTGACCAAAAGTCATTTTTGATTAAAATAATCAATTTTTGACTCTATCGACCAATTTTTGACACGATGAAACCAATCTCTATCCAAAAAGTCAACTTTGGTCACGATGGTTAATCTTTGACCTAATGCCCAATCCATTGACCCAATAGGACATCTTTTGACCAAAAAGTCAACTTTGGTCAAAATGATCAATCCTTGACCCAATGATCAACCCATTGGCCTAATAGGTCAACATTTGACCAAAAAGTCAATTTCGGTCAAAATAAAACATTTTTGAATTAATGACCAATTATTGACCTAATAAGTCAATCTCTGACCAAATAGTCAACTTTAGTAAAAAAGGTCAATCCTTGATCCAATGACAAACCCATAGACCCAATATGTTAACTTTTGACCAAAAGCTAATTTTGGTCAAAATAATCAATTTTCGACCAAATGACCACCCATCGACCCAATTAGTCAACTTTTGACCAAAAAGCTAACTTTGGTCAAAATGGACAATTTTTTACCCAATGACCAACCCATTGACCCAATAGGTCATCTTTTGACCAAAAAAGTCATCTTTGGTAAAAATGGTCAACTTCTTGATCCAATTACCAACACATTGGCCAAATATGTCAACTTTTGACCAAAAAGTCAACTTTAGTCAAAATGGTCAATTTCTGACCCAATGACCTCCCCGTTGACCCAATGGGTTAACTTTTGTCAAAAATTCAATCTTGGTCAAAATAGTCAATTTTTAACCTAATGACCAATTAATGACCAAATAAGTCAATCTCTGACCAAAAAAGTTAATTTTTGTCAAAATAATCAATCCATCACCCATTGACAAACACATTGTCCCAACATGATAACTTTTGACCAAAAAGTCAATTTTGGTCAAAATAGTCAATTTTTGACCTAATGACCACCAACTTTTGATCAAAAAGTCAACTTTGGACAAAATGGTCAACTTTTAACCCAATGACCTACCCGTAGCCCCAATATATCAAATTTTGACCAAAAAGTTTTCTTCAGTCAAAATGGTCAAATCTTGACTCAATTACCAACTCATTGACCAAATAAGACAATTTTTTACTAAAAAGTCAACTTTGGTCAAAATGGTCAATTTCTGACCTAATGCCACCCCGTTGACCCAATGGGTAAACTTTTGACAAAAAATTTAATTTTGGTTAAAATAATCAATTTTTGACTTAACGACCAATTTTAGACCCAATAAGTCAATATCTGACCAAAAATTCAACTATGGTCAAAATGATCAATCCCTGACCCAATGACCAACCCATTGACCCAATAGCTCAACTTTTGACCAAAAAGTTAACTTTGGTCAAAATGATTAATTTTTTACCCAACGACCAACACATCGACCCGATAGAGTCCATGTTCGACCAAAAATCAATTTTGGTCAAAATAGTTAATTTTTGACCTAATGACCAATTATTGACCCAATAGTCAATCTCTGACAAAAAAGTCAACTTTGGTCAAAATGGTCAAACCTTGACCCAATAACCAACCCATTGAACCAATATGTCAACCTTTGACCAAAAAGTCAATTTTGATCAAAATAGTCAAATTTTAACCTAATGACCCCTCATTAACCAAATAGGTCAACTTTTGATAAAAAGTTAACTTTGTTCAAAATGGTCAATTTTTGACCCAATGACCAACCTGTTGGCCAAATTGGTCATATTTTAACCAAAAAGTTAACTTTTTGGTCAAAATAGATAATTTTTGACCTAATGACCAATTATTAACCCAATAAGTAAATCATTGACCAAAAAGTCAACTTTGGTGATAATTGTCAATCCATGACCCAATAACCAACCCACTGACCCAATAGATCGACTTTTGACTAAAAAGTCAATTTTGGTCAAAATTGTAAACTTTTGACATAATTATCAATTATTGACCCATTAGGTCAACTTTTGAACAAAAAAGTTAATTTTGGTCAAAATTGTCAATTTTTGACATAATGACCACCTCATTGACCCAAAAGGTTAACTTTTAACCAAAAGTTAAATTTGGTCAAAATGGTCAATTTCTGACACAATGACCTAAATGTCAACTTTGGTGAAAATGTTCAATCCTTCATCCAATGACCAACCAATTGACCCAATTTGTTAACTTTTGACTAAAAAATCAACTTTGGCCAAAATGGTTAATCATTGACCCAATGACCAACCTATTGACCCGATAGCTCAACTTTTGACCAAAAAGTCAATTTTGCTCAAAATTGTCAATTTTTGACCTACTGACATCCTCATTGACCTAAATAGGTCAAATTTTGACCAAAAGACAACTTTGGTCAATATAGTCAATCCGTAATTCAATGACCAACTCATTGACCCAATAGGTCAACTTTTGACCAAAAAGTTAATTTTGATTAAAATAATCAATTTTTGACTTAATGACCATATTTTACCCAGTAAACCAATCTCTGACCAAAAAGTTAACTTTGGTCAAGATGGTTAATCTTTGACCTAATGCCCAACCCTTTAACCCAATACGTCATCTTTTGACCAAAAACTCAACTTTGGTCAAACTGGTCAATCCTTGACCCAACGACCAACCCATTGGCCTGATAGGTCAATATTTGACCAAAGAGTCAATTTTGGCCAAAATAAACAAATTTTGAATTAATGACCCAATAAGTCAATCTCTGACCAAAAAGTTAACTTTGGTTAAATTGGTCAATCCTTGATCCAATGACAAACCCATTGACCCAATAGGTCAACTTTTGACCAAAATGCCAATTTTGGTCAAAATAGTCAATTTTTGAATTAATGACCAATTATTGACCCAATAAGTTAATATCTGACAAAAAAGTGAACTTTGGTCAAAATGGTCAATTCTTGACCCAACGACAAACCCATTGACCCAATATTTTTATTTATAATTTATTTAATTATTAAATATTTTTATAATTAAATTATATTTATAAATAATATTCTATATATAAAACATTTAAAATAAAAAAATAATATTATATATACATATATATATATATATATATAAACATATATTTATATTTTTAATTATAATTTATTTAACTATTAAATATTTTTATATTTAAATTACGTTTATAAATAATATACTATATATATATTTATTAATTTACAAATATATATATATAAATATATATATATATATATATATATATATATATATATATATATATATATATATATATATATATAAATATATACATACATATATATATATATATATATATATATATATATATATATATATTTATTTATTTATTTGTTTGTTTGTTTATATTTCTATATTTGTTTATTTATTTACATATTTATTTATATATATATTTATTAATATACAAATATATATTTGTTTATTTGTTTAATTATTGATAATTTTTTTAACTATTAAATACTTTTATAATTAAATTATATTTAAAAATCATACACTATACTTAAAATATTTAAAATAAAAAATAATATCATATAAATTTATTTATAAATATATATAAATATATATAAATATATAAATATATATAAATATATATATATATATATATATATATATATATATACCTATTTGTATTTTTATTTACAATTTGTTTAATTATTAAATATTTTTATGATTAAATTATATTTATAAATAATATACTATACTTAAAATAATTAAAAAATATATAAAATTATATATATATATATATATATATATATATATATATATATATATATATATTTATATATACCTACATATATTTATTTATAATTTTTTTAACTATTAAATAGTTTTATAATTAAATAATATTTATAAGTAATATACTATACTTAAAATATCTAAAATAAAAAATTATATAATATAAATTATTTATTTATATATACACATTTATATTTATTATTAAATTATATTTATAGTATTTAAAGTATTTTTATTATTAAATTATATTTATAAATAATATACTATACTTAAAATATTTAAAATAAAAAATAATATTAAATATATATATATATATATATATATATATATATATACATATATATTTATATGTT
>CM040432.1:65417753-65470253 GCA_022702705.1 Papilionanthe hookeriana x Papilionanthe teres | reverse complement strand
CTTATAATTTTTTTATAATTAAATTATATTTATAAATAATATAAAATATTCAAAATATTTAAAATAAAAAAATAATATAAAATATTTTTTTTATATATATATAAATATATATTTATGTACATCTATATATATATATATTTTTTTATTTATAATTTTTTAAATTAATAAATAATTTTATAATTAAATTATCTTTATAAATAATATACTATTCTCAAAATATTTAAAATAAAAAAATAATATTAAATAATTATATATATATATATAATTATATTTATATATATATATATATATATATATATATATTTATTCCTATATATATATATATATTTATTTGTAATTTATTTAATTATTAAATATTTTTATAATTAAATTATCTTTATAAATAATATTCTATACTTAAAACATTTAAAATAAAAAAATAGGCTAGCGGTCTTTTACCCGAATTGGAGGATTAGAGTGCAGAAAAGTTTCTCGGATAGGATGCGATATTAGGGACACCGAGATCAGGATGCCTTAGCGGTCTTATACCAGAGTCGGAGGATTAGAGTGCGGAAAAGTTTCTCGAATAGGATGCGAGATTAGGGACACCGAGATCAGGATGCCTTAGCGGTCTTATACCCGAGTCTGAGGATTAGAGTGCGGAAAAGTTTCTCAGATAGGAGGCGAGATTGGCGGGAATTCAGAAGAGAGAATCAAAATTTAAGTATCGATCTCAAAAAGAGAACTAGAAGTTAGGTACCAGTCTCAGAAGGATGGGAACAGGAATTTAGGTACCAATTCCAAAAGTTTGTATTGATTTGGTTTTGAAGATTCCGTGGAAATTTAGTTTAGTGGAAGATTTGAATCAGACATGAAAGTGTTTCACATCCCGAGAGAGTTGATTGAAGATTGATTGTTTGGCAAAGGATATGAATCCATGCCATCAGAACCAAATTGAAAATTTCATGGTTCTGTGTCAGTAGACTCAGTCAACATTCTCAAAAAGGAAAGAAATCGTAGAGAGACGAAAAGGTTTCGAGAACAGCCGGAAGCTGGGGATATCGGATTCGGGAATTTCGCTTTCATTATTCATTGCTTTTAGTGAGTTGATTTTATTTTAGTTTCATTTTCGATTGAAATTTCACTTTGATTCAGATTTTAATTAATTTACTTGGTTCACATCTTGAAGTTTTAAGTTGATCTGTTTTGAGTATTGGTTTGTGTTTTATTCAGACTTTGAATTCAAATTTTATTTTGTTGTTATTATTTCATTCAAATCGTTCTTCGTCCAACTTTCTTTTTTTTAGGCTGAGTTAAACTCAGATCTGGTGGTGTTTGCAGTGAATTGCACAAAACTAAAGGTAAAACCCAAAGTTCATTTCCATTAAAATGTCGAAGATAGATCAGGTGATTCCATCAAAACATTTCTGATGACATCTTTCTGAAAACAAACTTTGACAAAAGTTCATATATATATCTGAACACATACTGCAATGATATCTTCGTGTATTCTGACAAAATTGTCTGCTTGATTCATCCATGTCTGAAAAGTAAACTACACAGGTAATAACATCACCTTCTAAGCCACTTTCCGGAGGAGAATCCCACGTAAGTGTATTTTAGAGGTGTGCTACTACTATGTAGCCTACAGCTCGTAAGGCTGCAAATTCTCTAGTTCTGGATCTGGTTGGAAGTAGACCAAAATTTTACTCTCGTCCATCCTTCTGAAAGCGATGGAGATTTGCTCGTAGGGAACTCCCGGTATGCAGTGCTTCGCTGCATCTTCACCATTTCCTTGTAGTACGAGAACAAAGCCTACCGGTAGACGTATCTCCACCAGCCCTCAGAATTCTCCGGGGCCAATTATCCAAAGTTCTGTCCCGAACATAATGTTGCATTGGTTGATGAAGGCGGAATGTGTGAGGCGGAATGCAGTCTCCTTCTGCATAGATGTTGATAATACGATACTGTTCGGTATGCAATCAGTGAGTAAGACTCGCCAAGCCACAATCCTTTTTATCATTTTCTTAATTAGAACTGACATTGGTTCCACTTAATCGTAGCTGAGTATCCCTGGCGGATTCCCTTTCCTGTCATCAGCGAAGTTGTAAACGCATCCAAATTGAATAGTAATCCTCCCCTTACCTCTTTTCCATTTCTTTCGCTCAGAGTGGGTCCTACTACGTAATCGTCCTGCACGACCTTGTTTCTTCAGCTCATTGACGTAGTCTACAATTTCACTCTGCTTGTAGTGAGAGAAAACATTTGTATGTAACTCTAGTCCTTCCAGGATGTTGACATATCTGCCTCTGATTCTCCGAAAGTATTAAAAATTTTGCTTTAGCACCCTCTAGATGCTCTCCAATTCGTGCTCTGAAATTATCTGCAGCTGTCATGGTCTAGTGACGTACTGTGGGATATATGGCTCCACACCGTTATGCTCTCCTGGGATCGTCACTATCTCAGGTGTAGGCTCTGTAGTAATCTTCTCTGGGATAACCTCTGCTATGATGCTGAAGAAATTAACGGAAGAGCAGAACAAGGAAGAAACCCCGACAGCCGTGGCATTTACCCCGAGTTGGGGTCAGGGTGACTTTCCTCTCTCCCTGAATCTCAGTAGGAGCAGCACTGACAAGCTTTCCTCCTACGAACGTTATCACTGATTTCATCTTGTTTTCCTCGATCATATTGATCTTTCTCTTCTTGTTCGCATCTTGGGGAGCCTTCTTGTTGAGCCTCATCACTATCTTCCCACGAGACTGTTCGGGATCCACAGCAGTCCAAGCAGTTTCCTCATATTCCAACTCCAGTTGTGAAAGGTCCGAGCCAACCTCTATCACAGCGTTAGCTTTCAGCTCTTCTTTGTTAAGTGCAAGACTTACACCATCCTTAAAGTTCAGGAACAGCCGCCCGTTCGACATTTCCCTGAAAAGAAGACAAGGAAAGGATCAGGGGCTGTACTCAGGACGAGAACAATGAGAAAATTTACTTATTAATGAAAAATTCTCATTTAATTATTTTAAATTTTATAAGAGTAAGAGAAGATAAGAAAAGATCAGGAGTGAGCTGGGCTCGAAAGGAAGAGTCAAAATTCCATTATTACTTCAATTGCATATGTTTTCCTTTAATACATTTTTTTTTATATTTTTTTTATCATTCATTTTCTTTCGGGTTTGGACCCAGTTATAAGTGATTACTCTACCCGTGCTTCTAGGAATGAAATTTCATTCTTCGAAACATCAGGTTGTGTAATACTTCTTCAAATATCGTCCATTGATTGGAAGCATAAATTGTTCTCCATGGTAATTCACAAGCTGGTAAGAACCTCCTGAGTAGACTGTCTCAACCATGAATGACCCTTCTGTTGACCTCATTTTTGATGAGGTCTTCTCTTCTTCTCTTTAGTACTTAGGATCTAGCCTTAGGCTTTTCCTTTGACTATCCTAGAGGATTAGAATTGGGACTCACCACTTAGAAATTCAAACCACTTCTTAACTCCATGCAAACTCCACAAACTTGAATATAGGCCCCTAATCACCTAGAGGGTTGAGATCAAATGTGGAAGTTTAAAGGATGAGTTCCTATAGGACTCTTTGGCCTTAGGACCGCCTACAGGTGGCCCTGGTCCGGTGAGGGCTGACTTACACTACACTTATACACTACACTTTCACACACCTGCTAAAACCACACCCATACCCAACTTGACCTCCTGACTCATGAAGGTGATTCACATGGATGGTCCTTAACCCCTAAGCCCTTGGCTAAGAGGGTTAGGAACAACATAGTGAATGTCTCAAATGAGTCCCTTCATGGCTCATGTGGGCTTGATATGGCTTCATGGCTCAACCAAAATGATTTCATTCCACTTACAATTACCCAATCTTCAATTTTCCAAATTTTTAATTTTTGACACGAGGGACCCTACACCCGCCTAGCCTACTCAAAACCCTTGAAATTACCCAAATCCTCCAAAATTTCCAAATCACCCAAAATTCCCCAAAATCATTCCTAAACATTTCCTCACCAATCAAATTGATCATCCATATCCAAAAATACCAAAAATTCCAAAAATACCCCCCCAATACCCTCCAAATACCCAAAATGCCCCTCTTAGCCAAAAAATCCAAAAATCCAGAAAATTTCAGAAAATCCCAAATATTCCTAATTTTGTTTTGTCTAACTACACCATGGGCCAACTTTGTCAATTTACCCCAATTTTATTAAAATCCCCAATTTGACCCTTTTTTAACTCAAAGTGAACCCAATGTCAAACCAAACCTACCCAATTGACCCAAATTCTGGTCCAATTCAATTCTAAACTTCAATTCAACATCCCCAACACTAATCTAGACCAAATCCAATCCCAATTTGATTGACATTTGAATCCAATTTCACTTTTGACCTTAAAGCCCAATTTGAACCCATGACCCAAACTTAGCTCAAACTCACCCAATTCAACTCCAATTAACCCCAAACCTTTTCTAAACCTTCCTTAACATCCCCAGAAATAAAACACTAACATAATTTGCCCAAAATTTAGACCCAAACCCCACTCAAATTAAACCCAAAGCTAAAAGACCCAATCTTGACCTAAACCCAAACCTAACCCAAATAAGCCCAACCCCCAAAATCAAAACCCAACCAAAGTCAAAACCTCTTTGAAACACTCCCATAAACATTTCCAAACATTAATTTTACAACAATTTCAACCCTTGCCCAACATTGGCCAAAGTTAGCCCAATTTGACCTACATTAACCCCTTTACCAAAGAAGCCCAAATCCAACCCAATTCAAACCCAAATCACTCCAAACTTGTTTCAAATCAATCATGACACATCCTTAGACAAAACTCAACATTTATTTGGCATGGCCCATTGTAAATTTTTCTATTCAAAAGCCCATTATCTAACCTAAAAGCCCACTCCCTTAAACCTTCCTAAAAGCCCACCTTTACCAAATTTTAAAAGCCCAAAGTCCATTTCCAAGCCCACATGAAACCTTTTCTTCATCATTCCTTTGATAATCCTATTTGACCAAAGTCTTAAACCATCATGAAATCAACCCATTTGTAGCATCATGACAAATCCCATCAATGGAATCCAAAGTTTTCAAAATTCCAAATAACCCTTTTCCATGTAAGTGAGGCAACCTTTTCCCCAAGCCTTGAGCAAGCCAAATGAAGTCATGGAGCCATGCATAAGCCATATGCAAGCCATGGGGAGCCCTTTCCACCTCACCATGCCACTTATGGCAAGGAGAGGGGAGCCTTTCTTAAGCCTTCACTAAACCTTTTTTAACCCCATTCATGATACACTTTAACCAAAATTGGCCACCTCACCTTGGATGGGGACTTCACCACATATGTGAGGCTGACCCAAATGATCTCACATCAGCCCAAATCAAGCCTTGGTGAGTGAACCAAGCCAAAACCATGAATTGACCCAAATTGGACCAAAAATGCTCCTTACACCCATGCCATTTAAATCCTTGACTTTACACATGGCATAACCCAATTGATTGCACCAAGATCAAGCTCAATCATGTGAGTTTTCCTCAGCCAAAAAACCTTGATGAATGAACCAAGCCAACCCTCATGGCCACCCAAGCTCCACTATAACCTTCCTTATTTAAACCCCACCTCCATGACCAAGTGGAAGAGATGCAAAGATTACCTTTGGTAAACTCTGCCAAATTATTCCCAAAGCTTCTCCAAGCACTCCTAAGCTCAATCCAATCATTTCCAAATGAGGCCTCACCTCTTGGACAAAGGTATCAAATTTTTTCTCCTCCAACCGAGCATGTTTTAATTTTCTGTAATTATTCACATGTTTTAAGTATATCATCACCATATAGATGTGTGTTACTCGATTAGACGATCATTTTAAAAAAATTCATTCAATTTTGTTGAGAATTGAGGGAGATATCAAGGTTTGAAGTTGGACGGTTTTGGGTGAATAGAACTAGGGGAGAGAAGCGACGGCCGTCCGATCGGGCGTGTATCCGACGGACGGCGCCGATGGAGTTGGACGGTAGCCGCATCCATGAACGGAACCGCGCCGGCCCAATCGGGGAGCGACACGTGGCGATTGAGCGGGAAAATGAAATATTTTATTTATTTTTGACCCTAAACTTCAAAAATGCATAACTTTGTGTAGAAAAATCATAAAAATAAAATAAAAATACCCTCTTGCTCGAGTGAACGAGAGGAGAATAATGCGGAAAAGAAATCATTTAATTTCATTGAGTATTTGATTTTTAATAATTTATTTACTCTCTGCACATTTTCAATTCTCCATGCATGTATACAATTCACCATGGCATGAGACCATAGGGATTTTGAAGCCTCTGAATTTGGAAACATTCTCTGAATTTTCCAAAGTCAGAGGCCATCCCTATGAAGAGTTATTGATTTTTCAACTCTAGGTTTCTAGTTTGAGTATTTTAATTCCAATAATTAGCATATTGTAAAATAAATTCTAGGAAAATTTAGTGATGTTTATTATGACTAGAGGAACCTAGGAAAAATAGGTTTTGAGTTAACTCACTTGGAATAACCCTAATTGGCTTAAACACCCAGAATGGAGTTTTAATTAATTAGAGCTAATCATACATCAAATTGACTTGAAATTAATCCTCCACAGACCTTTAGGATCAGAGGAACCCACCATAAAAGTTTGAAGTCAATTGGACTTGGTTAGCCCTATCAAATGGGTTGATTAATCCATTTAGCCAAAATTAAACTTAAAAAATTCATAACTTTCAAAATGCTTTTCAAAAATTCACCAAATTGGTTTTGGAGCCTCTTTGATATCAGGGGAATTTAAGAATATTAAAATTTCAATTTTCTAAAAAAGTTGATTTTTTGCATTATTTTAATATTTTTAATAATTAAAAAATAATAAAAATCACAAAAATAATAAAATTCACCAAAATGTCACATTTTGAATTCTAATCACTTAGGAACAAACCCCATATTTTTCTTAAGTCTATATGATGAGATATTAAATTTTAAAGCCCTAAGGTAATTTTAAAATTAAAAAAATGTATTTTTTAGCATTTCCACTAAAATAATTCTAATAAATCAAAGAAAAATCAGAAAATTGTAAAAATTGATTCTCTAATTTTCCTGATATTGAAGAGATTTTTGAAAAATATAAAATTTTTTTTTCAACCTTTATTTTATTTTTAAATTAATTAATACTCCAAAACTCAAAATAATTATAATAAAAAGAATATAATTCAAAAAATCACTAAAATTGGTCCAAGTGGTCCTCTGGTCATTAGGAATGTCCCATAATTTTCTTAAGGATAAAAACTTTACCTTGATCATATTATTAAATTTTGCTTGGAAATCCTTATTTTCCACCAAAAATAATTACATAAATAAATTAAATACAGAAAAATCACATTTTCTCCTCTAATGCCTTTATTGACACATGAGTGAAGTCACATAAAAATTTCAAATTCATTTGAGCTCAATTTAGTGAGTTATGGAATTAGTAAGCTTGTAGGGCAAAATGGTAATTAAAATTTTAACCATTAATTAAAACTTTAGGCTTAATAAAATGAAAAAGTAAAATATTTGATCTTAATCTGATTTGGATGATTGAAATTTATATAATTAAAGGGTAGAAACCTACTAAACAATTTAAAAATAATTAAAATAAACCTTAATCAAATAATTAATTAAATTTGGAAGAATAATAAAATTGGAATTATTAAAATAGGGATATTATTAGGAAGAGATTTGTTCTTTAATTTAAGAATCCCTAAATTAATCATCTGAATAATATTTAATTCCTAATTAAAATGATAATCCAAATTTAAGATTTAAAATGCTAAAAGACTTAATCATTAAATTAAATTAAAGTTAAATTATTTAAATTAAATCCTTTTAAAATTTAAATTAAATTAATACTTTAACAATTAAAATTAAATCATCTTTAAAACATAAAAAATAAAATATTAAATTAAAATTAAAAATAAAATAAAATTAAAATTTAAATTAAATTAAATTAAATTAAATTAAATTAAAACATATTAAATTAAATCAAATTAAATCAAATTAAATTAAATTAAATTAAATTAAACTAAATTAAATTAAATCAAATTAAATCAAATTAAATTAAATTAAATTAAATTAAATCATATTAAATTAAATTAAATTAAATTAAATTAAATTAAATTAAAATAAAAAATAAAATCAAGTTAAAATTAAAATTAGATTAAATTAAATAAATTAAATTAAAATTAAAACTAAACCAAATTAAATTAAATTAAAATTAAATTAAATTGAATTAAAAATAACATCACCTAAGACATAAAGAAATTCAAAAATAAATATTAAGCAACTTGAACACTATTCTAAACTTAAACACATTAACTGAAATTAAATTAAATCATAAACCATTTGAACATCAATTTGCCCTCGAAAGCTTTTGTTGTCATAACTCCTAAACAGAGCGTTAAGTGAAGTGTTACTTCATTTATAGGATATTCAAATGTCCTAGTTCATCGAGCAAGATAACAAAACTTGAACTCTCGGACGATTAATTCATTTGTATAATTAAATTCTCTTGGACTTAAAATAATCCTAGAAATATTTAAAAGATGTTTAAGACTCGTCTTAAGCACTTCCTCGATATGATAGGATATTTATAAGAACAATTGAAATTAATTATTCTTTGATGAAGAAAATCGTCCTTAAACCAAAACACAAGAACCTAGACGTCATAGGAGAGGACTAGCTATAGGATTAGGACTTTGGTAGACAACCAAAATCTTTACCTTAGCTTTACCTAGGTACTTGTTGGAATACTTAAATGCTCTGATATGTGTTTTAAGTGCAGCTTGGGATGACGGGAAGACCATCCAGGTACGCTTTTATTTTATTGCAACTTACTTTATTGTAATTTACTTTATTGCAAATGCACTTTACCTTTCTTGCATGATAAACAATTGTTGCATGAAAACCAAAACCTCTAGGGTAATCCCTAAAACGGAAACCAAAACTAAATTAAAAGTCATTACAAGATAAAATTCACCGCCACAACATTTTAAAATATAAAATAACTCAAAATTTAATCACAAACAGAACAACAAAACTACAACTACAACTAAATTAAAACGTCTTGTTGGATGATCGGGAATACCTCGGATGATGTAACCTACGTGTTGCTAACGGGATTTCCCACGGTTTAAATGAAAGTGTGGAACTCATTCAGTTGAGTTTAGCAAATTCATCTGGACTAAGTGAATCCGATAAAATAACGATGCCGGAAGGATGGAACCGTAGGATCTTAACCGGTGTTGTTATAATCAACTTTAAGATTTGTTTTAATTAAAATATTAAAAAACACTTGGATTTTAAGATTTTCTCTAAACCAAAATACTTCTCTCATCCTTTGATTCATGACTTCTAAAACTAAACCTCTGTAACAACAAGGAGCTTGGAGCACGGTGGGCAGCACGACCATCTTCGTCAGCAAAACAACTCTACATCAGCTAAACATTCCTAGAATTAACAACCAAAGCCATAGGATTTCGAGGTAGTTTGCTAGTGCAACATAAATCCTCAACTTTTCGTTAGGCATTTGCATAATCATGTTATGTAAATTAAGCCCTAACCGGTCTTAGAATTCCGAGGTAGTCGTTCGGTACGACATAAACCATCACATCTTCGAGGCTATTTGTATGATTATGTCATACTAATATAAGTCCTAATTAATTAAAATTGGCAGGATGGAAACATTAAGTAAATTTCCAAATTGAAGCCAAACAATAGGATAGTCGGGAAGTTGCCAAGATTCCTCTTGGATCCTCAGCTTCTCCTACTTCTCTTCCTTTGGACTCCTAAAATAAACTGTTCCAAATTTGATCCATTCCCTATTGAAATTTCCAAAATTCAATCCTTTGAAAACCTTAAACTTTGAAATTCTTGAGAGCAAAACCACTGATCATTATCGAGAGTTTTCTTAAATGATTCACTTCATTTAAGATGTAATTAACTATAGGGGCTTGCCCTTATAAGGAACTTTAAGAACCCGGGTAATATAAACCACCGCTTAATTCCTTTATATTAAGCGGGGAACTTGTCGGCTTATAAAATTGGTTCGTAGACCAAACGGATGTCACAAATCTTCTAGTTTATTTAACTGAGCCCCATCATCAAGCAATGTGTTTACTCTCTGGGATAGATATACAGTTTGTGGTGCGGTGCTTATTTATATAAACTATTCGGGATGTGAGATCAGTTTGATTTCATATCTTAAAATTTTTAAAATTAAAATTATTTTCAAAATCAAATACTACTTTTCAAATTATTTATTTAAATTAAATTAAAAATTCGCCGATAATTTCTGTAGGCGATCTCTTTTCAAAAATACAACACTCAACCTAAAATAAGCCGTACAATTTCTGGCGACTCCGCTGGGGACTAGTTCCTCTCTCCATTTTGATCAGATGGTTTTGCTTTCAAAAATCAGTAGTGTATCCATGTCCCTTGTGGATCAAACTACCCTTCTTTCTGTTAGAATACTATGTTCATTTCTACCTTGAACGAGTATAGCCAACATTCTCTCAGATTTAGGAGCCACTGTTTAGACACCTCTAAACAGAGAGGTTCCAAGATCCTTTTACCTAATTTTTGAGGTGGGGTGGACCCCAAATAGGTGTTAGTTTAGGAGCGGTCCTTCGAGTCAAGAAGTCTTGCATAAGACTTTCTTTTCCCTTCCAATTCTGAATCAGATTCTTTACCTTCTCTACACCTTTGAACATTTCGTTCCTAATAAAAAAACCCTCAAATGAATGACTCTTTTAACAAATAACTCCTTCTTATAAATACATGAACAAGAATGTGTTCAGACTCTTTTCGATTCCTTTCTTTTCGTCCTGATGAGAAGAAGCATAACTTAGGATCGACAATCGAATCTACCTTGCGGAAATGGAAGCCCCAAAGCTGATTTTCTCCTTCACCGATGGATCGGACTTCGCTGTTTACAAGGATGAGCTGCCTCGACAATGGGATCATCCGGTTTGGACAAGGATTCGAGAACACAAATGTCAAGATCACCGACGTTACCCTTTTCGTACTAACGGACAAAGTATCCGAAGCGAAAGACCTTTGATCGAGTTCAACCTTAAGTCGACTCAAGAGTTTCCTCCCCGCAAAGGGTTCCAGTGAGAGGAATACTACGTCCATAGGAGGACCGTTATCTCTACCCCACCTGGTCTAGTCGTCTTTGCACCTACCCGGCTCCCGCCAAGCCGAAGGGGAAGGAAGTTCAAATTTGTAACGGGCATGTTACCTTGGAGGGTACGGATTTCCGTGCAAGACCTTCATTTTTGAAATTGGGTCCGACTCGAGGGTTCCACCCCTAACACGAACTCAGAGGAGAAACAGAGGCAGGAAGATTGCGAGGAAGGCCAGAGCTGCTGAAGTCGCCTTCTTAGAAGAAATCCCTGAGTACACACCACTACCTGAATACATACCATTGCCTGAAGATACACCCCTTTTGGAAGGAAGTAGATTCCATCCCCTTTCGCCACGAGTGACGAGGAAAATGTCCGCGGGATTGCTTCTACATTACCTCGACCCGCATACTATAGCGACAACGAAAGAAAAGGGCTAGGATTACACCATTTGCCCGACTACGGACTATGATTGAGAAGTTAGCAAAGAAAGAGAAATGCCTCGTATCGGAGATTTTAAGAAGGATAGGACGGGTGCGGCCAAATCCCGTCTTGGGTCACAAGTAGAACATCTGCTATCGCTGCGGAAGAGCCGAATAAGAAGATGAAGGCTAGTCCACTCGTTGTTGTTTCATGTTTACGGATCGGGGAGGATACCACCTTCCGACGATTCGGCCGACGGACCATCCGGTCCTAGGCCTTCTGCTGCTAGAAGGATGGTATGGCGTCCCACTACCGGCCAATTAAGACCGAAACAGCGACCTGAGAAGGAAAGTCTCGTTAGGAGACTCGAGTCCGAAGAAAGCGGCACTGCAATGAAGGGGACTCCCAAAAAGGAAACCCGACAGTCATCGCATGATAATTGCAAAACTGCACGAAAAAGACCATTGGAAGATGCTATGGAAAAGCTAAGAACTTATATTCAGTGATTAGTAAGAGAAAGAGAAGAAAAATTCGGAGATGAAGTCGACTCGTCAGAATTCATAGATGATGAATATGCAGAAATTAACATGGTTGAAACACGAGCATCGTCAGCTTCGCAAGGTGCTCCGGCAGCTGTGGAAAGAGATGAACCGGAAGCATTAAGAGCATAAATTCGAGAAAAAGACGATACAATCTCTCAATTAGCAAAAAGAATGGAAGAGATGGCTGCAGCCCTAGCCACTCTTCAGAGTCAAGTTCAACCCCAGAGAAACGCCTCCAGAAGTTATTCATATTACAGACGGAGGAAAAGAGATTACATCCGTTAACGGAGACAATCAGCCAAAGAAAGATTCTACCCAGAACATGATTCCGGAAAAGGATATCAAGAGCATGGTGGAATAGCAAGTGCGAGAAGCCTTGGCACAATCAAAGAGCGGGACATCCATTCGGACGGGTAGACCTTACCCCGAAGAATTCGACGCTGTCCAATATCCGAAAGGCTTTGTACCACCTCTGTTCAAGACCTTTGATGGAACCGGAAACCCTCAGCAGCATGTTGCACATTTTCGTGCCAGTTGTTGCAATGCCGGTGGAAGTGATGCTTTACTCTTCAGACAATTTGTCAGCAGCCTATCAGGGATCGCCTTTGATTGGTATGCGGAATTACCAAACGGTTCGGTGAAGACATTTTCAGAATTAGAGAACCTCTTCATCAAGCGATTTGCGGAGCTCAGCACCACATCACTATAGGTGATTTAGTGGTAGAGAAGCGAAGCCGAACGAAACTTTGGTGGATTACATACTTCGATGGAGGAATCTAAGTATGAAGTGTGAGCCACGGCTACAAGAACAGCATGCGATCGGCATTTTACTTAAGAGCATTCATGGCCCGATAAGCACTTCTCCTCAAGGGATTTACTATTAAGACTTTCAAGAAGTTGTTAAGCAAGGCCGGAAGCTTGCAAGAGGAGGCGAAGCAATTAAGTTTCATCGACAAAACAGACAAACAGAAGCCCGTGAAAACTTTTGAAAAGAAGTCTGGGATCGTTGCAGCAGTCGATAAAGGCAAGCAGCCAATACAAATACCGTCGAACGGCCGCAACAACCTCGACGAGATTACCGGCAACCCCGACCCGGCTATCGGTCATCTCGACGGTATGAACAACCGCCTCGTCCACAACGTACGTTGAGGGAGCTTCTGAGCAGGGAGTATCCGTTCAAGAATGAGGCAGTGCCGAAAATGTTTCACAGTCTAATGAAGACTCCAGATTTCCAACTGTCATAGCCCAAGAGACCAGAAGAAGTCGACAAGAAAGGAGATCCCAACTTTTGCCCTTACCACCGGATGCTTGGACACAAGATAGAAGATTGTATTACCTTCAAAAGTTGGCTCAACGACAATCTTTGAAAAGGGAACATAACAATCCTGAAGGAATACATGAAGGAACCCTAGAAAGGAGGTTCTGTCAATGTTATCTAGACGGATCTCATTGTTCCGATAGATCCCTATGCGACTGACGATGGATGGACTACCGCTTGGACAAAGTCTTTGAAGAAGATTTTAGATCGCATCCAAACCACTTCGGTGCGAGCCTCAACTCAGAGTTCGAAACCTGTCAAGTCGGCACTATCACTTGCGATAGAAGAACCACCTCAACAAGAGATGACTGAAGAAAAGAAGAAAATTGATGAAGAAGAGAAGACCAAGGCTCCTAAGACTAGACTAGGGGCTGCTTATCCTAGGATAGTTGTTTCCTATTCGGGCGAGAAATCCCTCAAACCTCTGACTCTGTATGATTATCTTCTCACTCCGGTGGGATCTTATAATGATAAGGGTTATGGCGTTGGCTACGTTTTGACTATTTCTAACGATTACGTAACTAGCGACAATCAACCTAATCCGGACATCGATTACGATACAAATAACAATTCTCAAATCATACACAATCTCGACGATCACAATGACAAAGAAGACATCCACCAAGGAGGCTACGAGAGTTCAACAAGTAACGAATCTATTTTCGAGTTTCGAGGAGCTCCAGTCACAATAGAGTCAGAGCCTTCAGACTGTGAAGCTGATCCAGAAGAAACTGTCATTCCAATTCAGAAGGAGACATCAACAAACTCAATACTAGATTCAGAAGAAATCACAGAAGTCAACTTACGAAGTGGAAGAGTTCTACCTCCGAGAATGGGTCCGAAAGACAAAGGAAAGCAGGTGGTTGTTCAAGAAGAACCAACCCCGACAACAGAAATACTCAATCGAGAAGAAGCCGAGACACATAAAAATAAAGTGGACTACAACGTGCTAGCCTATCTTAGGAAACTACCGACCAAACTGAGCATCTACGACGCTCTCATCTTATCAAAGGAGATGAGAGAAGCTCGATCAAGGCCTTACTTGATCCAGAAATTTTCTTAGCTCAAATGGCCAGAGATTCCTTAGATGAGGTTTGCTCGTTAAAGGAACAGTGTTGACCTCATTTTTGATGATGTCATCTCTTCTTCTTTTTAGTACTTAGGATCTAGCCTTAGGCTTTTCCTTTGACTATCTTAGAGGATTAGGATTGGGACCCACTACTTAGAAATTCAAACCACTTCTTAACTCCCTGCAAACTCCACAAACTTGACTATAGACCCCTAATCACCTAGAGGGTTGAAATCAAATGTGGAAGTTTAAAGGATGAGTTCCTATAGGACCATTTGGCCTTAGGACTACCCCAGGTGGCCCGGTCCAGTGAAGGGCCGACTTACACATACACTACATTTATACACTACACTTTCACACACCTATACCCAACTTGGTCTCCCGACTCATGAAAGTGATTCACATGGATGATCCTTAACCCCTAAGCCCTTGGCTAAGAGGGTTAAGAACAACATAGTGAATGCCTCAAATGAGTCCTCTCATGGCTCATATAGGCTTAATATGGCTTCATAGCTCAACCAAAATGATTTCATTCCACTTACATTTACCCAATCTTCAATTTTCATAATTTTCAATTTTTGACCCCCGGGACCCTACACCCGCCAAGCCTACCCAAAACCCTTGAAATCCTCCAAAATTTCCAAATCATCCAAAAATTCCCCAAAACCAATCTCAAACATTTCCACATCACTTAAATTGATCATTCATAGCCAAAAATACCAAAAATTCCAAAAATACCTCCCAATACCCTCCAAATACCCAAAATACCCCTCTTGACCCAAAAATCCAAAAATTCAGAAAATTCCTAGAAAATTCCAGAAAATCCCAAATATTCCCAATTTCATTTTTTTCAACTACACCATGGGCCAATTTTGTCAATTTACCCCACTTTTGTCAAAACCCCCAATTTGACCCAAAATGAACCCAATGTCAAACCAAGCCTACCCAATTGACCCAAATTCTGGTCCAATTCAATTCTAAACTTCAATTCAACATTCCAAACACCAATCTAGACCAAACCCAAGTCCAATTTGATTGACATTTGGATCCAATTTAACTTTTGGCCTTAAAGCCCAATTTGGACCCATGACCCAAACCTAGCCCAAACTCACCCAATTCAACTCCAATTAACCCCAAGTCTTTTCTAAACCTTCCTTAACATCCCTACAAACAAAACACTAACATGATTTTCCCAACATTTAGACCCAAACCCCACTTAAATTCAACCCAAAACCAAAAGGCCCAATTTTGACCTAAACCCAAACCTAACCCAAATAAGCCCAAACCCCAAAATCAAAACCCAACCAAAGCCAAAACCTCTTTGAAACACTCCCATAAACATTTCCCAACATTTATTTTACATTAATTTCAACCCTAGCCCAACATTGGCCCAAGTTAGCCCAATTTGACCTACATTGGCCCATTTACCAAAGAAGCCCAAATCCAACTCAATTCAAACCCAAATCACTCCAAACTTATTTCAAATCACTCATGACATATCCCTAAACCAAACCCAACAATTATTTGGCCCAAACTTTTACAAAATTCCCATCCATGAATTCATTCCTAAACTTAAAAGCCCACTTACATGAAACCTCCCTAAAGCCCATTTCCACCAAAATCCAAAGGGCCAAAATCAATCCAAAACCCATATGACAATTGCTCTACATCATACCCTTAATTAAAATCAATCCCTAAGTTTCAAAAACTCATCATGAAACCATTCCAAATTAAGCCCCATACAAATTCCCATGAAAATACCAAGTTTTTCTTAAATCCATTTCCATGAAATTGACTTAACTTTTCCCAAGCCAAAGATGAGCCATGAAGCCATGCATGAGCCACATGAAAGCCATGAGAGCCTCTTTACATGTCACCATGCCATTTTAGGCAAAAGTAGGAGACTCTTTCCTTAATTCCTAAAGGTGATTAACCACTTCCATGACTCCACTAAACCATGCTTAAACTTAATTGTACTTGGATTGTGACTTGACCCCACTAATCAAGCTGATCCAAATCACTTTCTATTCAGCCTAAACCAAGCCTTGGGTGGTGCACCTAGCCCAAATGGATGGGTTGACCAATTTGAGCCAAAATGAGCCCTCTCCCATTCCATTCTAATCCAAGCCTTTTACACATGGCATTTGCCAATTGCCTACACTAAACCCTGCCACCGACCCACTCGAACAAGATGGTGACCGGTGCACGGCCAGCCGGCCACCGAGTCGCCGGAAAACACCACACCCGAGAGCTCACATGTGATACAACTTTGGAATTCCACCTTGTCGAGCCGCCCCATGCCCAATGGCCACCATGGCCGTTCTTCCCATGACCGGAGCAGCTCGATCCCGGCCCTTGACCATCCCTGTGAGGCTCTCCAGCCACCTCTATTTAAACTCGACCCCCTCACGGCCATGAGAGGAGAGTTGCACAAACCTTGCCGAAACTCTACCAAAATTGTTCCAAACCCTTCTCCATCCTTAGAGCAGTTGAACCCCAGTGTCGATTTGCCCTAATCCCCACCAACGAACCCGATTTCTCAACCGAAATTTCACCCAAAACCAGGACACTTTGCCACAGGTGAGCCAATCCTCAAATCGGCCGGTCCTACACCTTCACTGGACCAAGAGGAGAAGTTCCCCTCTAAAAGCCCCATCTCCGGGCCACCCAGGTTGCTCCGACCTCCAAGCTTTGTGATCGAGCGTGGTCACTTTCATAGCTAGGCAATTCACCGGACCGGGAGACTTCATCCGGAGCTTGTTGGGATCCAATCGAAGGTGACACAACCCTCAGATCGAAGCCACACTTCTCTGAGCAAAGGTATGGCCTCACTCTTCTTCCCAAGCTTCTGAACATTCTCCATTTTCATTGAGTCAATTTCATGCTATGTAAACCGTATGGATGTGTTCGTCTTCTCGAGACGAATCCATAGAGTATAAGAACGTTAAATTTGGTTAAGTATCGAGTGAGATCTTAGGCCTAGAAGATGGACGGTTCTCGGGTAAGGACGCCTGGGGACGATGAACGGATGCCGTTCATTTAATACACGCGCGGACGAACGACCAGGATCGCGCCGGATCAGGAGATGGAACGACATAGCGGGCCCCCGGAGCGCCGAGTCAGATGGCGGCGTCGAATCGGAGAGCGCCACGCGGCGTTTCGGAGCTGCCGAGGTTGACGCAGCGCCTCGTGGATAAATAGAAAATTAGGTTTTTTTTCTATTTATTTAATTCCCTAAACTTCAAAAATCCATAACTTTGTGTAGGAAAATCAGAAAAATAAAATAAAAATACCCTTTTGCTCGAGTGAACGGAGGAGAATAATGTGGAAAAGAAATCATTTAATTTAATCAAGTATTTTATTTTTAATGATTTATTTCCCTTCTGCATTGTTTTAATTCTCCATGCATATAGGAAATTCACCATGGCATGAGACCATAGGGCTTTTGAAGCCTCCGAATTTGGGAACATTCCCCGAATTTTCCAAAGTCGAGGCCATCCCTATGAGAAGTTATTGATTTTTCAAATTCATGTTACTGTTTTGAGTATTTTAATTCCAATAATTAGCATGTTGTGAAATAAATTCTAGGAAAATTTGGTGATGTTTCTTATGACCGGAGGACCTTAGGAAAAATAGGTTTTGAACTAGTTCATTTAAAATGACCCTAATTGGCTTAAACACCCAAAATAGCTCCTTAATTAATTAGAGCTAATCATACATCAAATTGACTTGAAATCAATTCTCCACTAACCTTTGGAATCAGAGGAACCCACAATAAAAATTTGAAGTCAATTGGACTTGGTTAGCCCTACTAAATGGGTTGATTAAGCAATTTAGCCAATTTAAACTTTAAAAATTCATAACTTTCAAAATACTTTTCAAAAATTCACCAAATTGGTTTTGGAGCCTCTCTGATATCAGGGGAATTTAAGAAAAATAAAATTGTAATTTTCTAAAAAAGTTGATTTTTTGTATTATTTTAATATTTTAATAATTAAAAAATAATAAAAATCACAAAAATAATAAAATTCACCAAAATGTTACATTTTGAATTTTAATCATTTAGGAACAAATCCCATATTTTTCTTAGGTCTATTTAATGAGATATTAAATTTTAAAGCCCTAGGGTAATTTTAAAATTAAAAAAATGTATTTTCTAGCATTTTCACTAAAATAATTATAATAAATCAAAGAAAAATCAGAAAATTGTAAAAATTGATTCTCTAATTTCCTTGATATCAGAGAGAGTTTTGAAAAATATAAAATTAATTTTTCAACCTTTACTTTATTTTTAAATTAATTAATACTCCAAAACTTAAAATAATTATAATAAAAATAATATAATTCAAAAAATCACCAAAATTGGTCCAAGTGGTCATCTGATCATTAGGAATGTCCCATAATTTTCTTAAGGACAGAAACTTTCCCTTGGTCATATTATTAAATTTTCCTTGGAAAGTCCTATTTTTCACCAAAAATAATTACATAAATAAATTAAATACAGAAAAATCACATTTTCTCCTCTCATGTCTTTATTGACATATGAGTGAAGTCACATAAAAAATTTCAAGTTCATTTAAGCTCAATTTAGTGAGTTATGAAATTGTTAAGCTTGAAGGGCAAAGTTGTAATTAAAAATTTTAACCTTTAATTAAAACTTTAGGTTTTAATAAAAATTAACAAGTAAGATATTTGATCTTAATTTGATTTGGATGATTGAAATTTAAATAATTAAAGGGTAGAAACCTATTAAACAATTTAAAAATAAGTGAAATAAACCTTAATTAAATAATTAATTAAAGTTGGAATTATTAAATAGGGATATTATCATTAGGAAGAAATTTATTATTTGATCTAAGGATACCTAAATTAATCAATCTCAATAATAATTAATTCCTAATTAAAATGATAATTCAAATTTAAGTTTTAAAATGTTAAAGGACTTAATCATTAAAATTAAATCAAACAAATTAAATTAAATCAAACAAATTAAATTAATTTAAATTAAATTAAATCAAATGAATTAAATTAAATTAAATTGAACAAATTAAATTAAATTGAATTAAATTTAATTAAAATTAAAATAAAAAAATAATAATAATAATTAAATTAAATTAAATTAAATTAAATTAAAACATATTAAATTAAATTAAGTTAAATAAAATTAAATTAAAAAAAATATATAATAATAATAAATAATTAAATCAAATTAAATCAAACAAATTAAAGTAAATCATATTAATTTAAATTAAACCAAATTAAATTAAATTAAAATAAAATAAATATATAATAAAATAAAGTTAAATTTAAAATTAAATTAAATTAAATAAATCAAATTAAAAACTAAACCAAATTAAATTAAATTAAATTGAATTAAATAACATCACCTAAGACATAAAGAAATTAAATATAAAGCAACTTGAACACTATTCCAAATTTAAATCCGATAATTGAAATTAAATTAAATCACAAATCATTTGAACATCAATTTGCCCTCGAAAGCTTTGGTTATCATAACTCCTAAATAGAACATTAAATGAAATGTTACCCCACTTATAGGATATTCAAATGTCCTAGTTCATCGAGCAAGATAACAAAACTCGAATTCTCGGACGATTAATTCATTTGTATAATTAAATTCATTTGGACTTAAAACAATTCCAAGTAATATTGAAAAGATGTTTAAGATTCTTCTTAAGCACTTCCTCAATATGATAGGATACTTATAAGAATAATTGAATTTAATTATTCTTTGATGAAGAAAATCGTCCTCAAACCAAAACACAAGAACCTAGACGTCATAGGAAATGACTAGCTATAGGATTAGGAATTTGGTAGAAAACCATAACCCTTCCCTTAGCTTTACCTAGGAACTTGCTTAAATATTCTAATTGTGTTTTAAGTGCAGCTTGGGGTGACGGGAAGACCCTCCAGGTACGCTTTTATTTTATTGCAATTTACCTTATTGCAATTTATTTAATCGCATCGCACTTACTTTTCTTGCATAATAAACAACTGTTGCATGAAAACCCACACCTTTAGGATAGTCCCTAAAACTGAAACCAAAACTAAATTAAAAGTCATTGCAAGATAAAATTCACCGCCACAACATTTCAAAATATAAAACAACTCAAAATTTAATCACAAACGAACACAAAACTACAATTACAACTAAATTAAAACGTCCTGTTGGATGATCGGGAATACCTCGGATGATGTAACCTACGTGTTGCTAACGGGATTTCCCACGGTCTAAATGAAAGTGTGGAACTCATTTAGTTGAGTTTAGCAAATTCATCCGGACTAAGTGAATCCGATAAAAATAACGATGCGGAAGGATGGAACCGTGGGATCTTAACCGGTGTTGTTATAATCAACTTTAAGATTTGTTTTAAATAAAATATTAAAAAAAAGACACTTGGAAATTAAGATTTTCTCTAAACTAAAACACTTTTCTCATCTCCTGATTTATGACTTCTAAAACTAAACCTCTCGCAACAACAAGGAGCTCGAAGCATGGTGGGCGAGCACGGCCATCGTCATCGGCAGAAACTTGAATCTACATCGACAGAAACTATTCTCGAATTAAATAACCAAGCCATAGGACTTCGAGGTAGTTTGCCTAGTGCAACATAAATCCTCGACCTTTTGTTAGGCATTTGCATGATCATGTCATGTAAATTAAGCCCTAACCTGGTCTTAGGACTCCGAGGTAGTCGTTTAGTATGACATAAACCCTCACATCTTCGAGGCTATTTGTATGATCATGTCATACGAACATAAGCCCTAATTAATTAAAATTGGCAAGATCAAAACATTAAATAAACATTAAGACTTTCTTAAATTCAAGCCAAACGATAGGATAGTCGGGAAATTACCGAAGTTCACTTCGAATCTGTAATTTCTCCTACCTTTCTTCCGTTGAATTCCCAAAACAAAATGTTCCAAACTTGATCCATTCCCTATTGAAATTCCAAAATTCAATCCCTTGAAAACCTTAAACTTTGAAATTCTTGAGAGCAAAATTGCTGATTATTATCGAGAGTTTTCTTAGGTGATTCCCGTCACTTTGGATGTAATTAACTATAGGGGCTTGCTCTTATAGGGAATTTTTAAGAACCTGAGTAATATAAACCCTCGCTTAATTCCTTTATATTAAGCGAGGGAACTTGTCGACCTATAAAATAGGTTTGCGGACCAAACGGATGTCACAAATCTTTTAGTTTATTTAATCGAGCCCCACCATCAAGCGATGTGTCTATCCTTAGGGATAGATACACGGTTTAGTATTGCGGTGCTCGTTTATATAAACTATTTGGGATGTGAGATCAGTTTGATTTCATATCTTAAAATTTTCAAACATAAAATTATTTTCAAAATCAAATGCTACTTTCTAAATTATATATATATTTTTTAATCAAATTTAAAATCTAAAATTCACCGACAATTTCTGTAGGCGACCCCATTTTCAAAATAAAACACACAACCCTAAAATAAGCCGTACAAATAGCGAGGTGTTACCTTCACGGAAAATGACCTACTACTTGGGACAGCAGACCACAACCGACCGTTGTACATTTCAGTTACAATTGGAAAGTTTACACTCTCCAGAGTATTGGTGGATCCAGGAGCATCAATCAATATAATGAATCTTCGAACGCTAGCATACTTGGAAATTGATGCTCACGAGCTCGAAGCAGACAAAATGTTATTAAGAGGATTCAACCAGAAAGGAGAAAGAGCCCTCGGATCAATAACACTGCCAATGAAAACCGGTGACTTAGCAAAGACAACCGCGAAATTTCACATAATTGATTCAGAAACGTCGTTCAAAGCTCTATTGGGCCGACCATGGATACATGAAAACCGGATGGTACCATCATCTCTACATCAGTGCAACAAATACTACGATGGAGGGGAACAGTGCATCAAAGGTAACTTACAACCATTCTCCGTACATGAAATTGGAATCCATGAAGATGCAGCTTATTATGCACCTCCGAAGAAAACAATCTTCTCCAGAGATACCATAACGAATGAAGCAAAGGAAGTTCGGGACGATGAAGAGACTGAAGTCCTAGTCCAACAGTCACTCACCACTCCCTTACAGCGAGATGGTGAAGGTTTCTCCACAACTCACATCTGAGGTCGAGGCCGGGGACTAGGTCGTGGCAGAGACGTTAGGATAGTTGGACAGAGGAAACCAGCCATCAATGTTGATTGGGAAGATAGTTCTGAAGAAAAAAAAGAAATCAAGCAAGAAGCAACGACAATAAGTCGGAAGAAGCCGCAATTCAGGATCTCTCTCAAAGATGAAAAGAACGAGGAATATAAATCGATGTACGAGAAGATTAACCACTATGTACATACTATGACCCTAACCCCGATCCATTTTAATAAGATCAAGGTTATGGTGGTCAAAGAGGTACATAGCAGCGGTGCAAAGTCAATCAAATTCTACCGTGGTGCTCCTTCCTCCAAAACTAAAAATAATGTACAATTTGAAGATGCTACTTCATCAGAATTAATGGAATTTTCTTTTGAGTGGTACTCTCCCTGTGTTCAAAATTTAATTCAGCGTGGTTTCTTACCTCGACAATGGACAAAAGGTCAATCACAACATTTTGAAAATTTATGGAATAACTCCGGTCGTCCACCCAATTCAAGGCATGGTCTCGGATTCGGCACAGTAGGATCAGTTGACTATACTGAATTTTGCATGGTTGCCACTTGCAAGTCTAATGAAGACTGCATGGAAGCTACAGAAGAACTTGAAGATTTACAAATTGCAAACGCTCCACCGTAGTTCGAAGAAGAGATCAAATCTACAATAGATGAGTTAACGGAAGTTAACTTAGGTACTAGCGAAGAGCCTAGACCTACCTTTGTTAGCTCCTTACTCAATAAAGAAGACTCTGAAGAAATAATCAAGTTATTAATAGAATTAAAAGACTGTTTTGCTTGGAGCTATGATGAGATGCTAGGTTTAGCTCAAGAGGTCGCAGTCCATAAGCTAGGAGTGGATCCTGCTTCTGTTCCAGTCAGACAAGGTTCTAGAAGAATGCGTCTAGAAATCGAACAACAAGTCATAGCTGAAGTTAAAAAGCTAATAGACGCTAAATTTGTCCGTGAAGAACAATACCCGACTTGGTTAGCCAATGTGGTACCGATCGGGAAGAAGAATGGTCGGATCGGAATTTGTGTGTATTTCGGAGATTTAAACAAGGCATGTCCAAAAGATGAATTCCCTCTACCGATCCCGAATTAATGATCGACATTGCTTCAACACATGAAATATTCTCATTCATGGATGGATCTTCAAGATACAACCAGATAAAAATGGCTCCAGAAGATAAAAAACTTACAGCATTTAGAACCCCGATCGGAGTATATTGCTACACAGTGATGCCATTCGGACTGAAGAACGCAGGAGCAACCTACCAGAGAGCGATGACAAGAATTTTTGATGATCTCATCCACAATCAAGTCGAATGCTACGTGGATGATGTGGTCATCAAAAGCAAAGTAAAGGAAGGCCACCTTTATGATTTGAGAATTATTTTCGAACGATTAAGACAATTTAACCTTAAGACGAATCCCTTAAAATGCGCCTTCGGTGTCACCTTCGGGAAATTCTTAGGATTCATTGTCCGACATCGTGGAATTGAAATCGACCCGAAAAAGATTAAAGCTATCTTAGAAATGCCACCTCCCAGAACCTTAAAACAACTACGATCTTTTCAAGGGAAGTTGGCATATCTTCGACGCTTTATCTCGAACTTGTCGAGTAGGTGTCGGCCTTTCTCGACATTAGTTAAAAAGGACGCCAAATTTATTTGGGAAGAGAAATGCCAGAGGGCCTTCAAGGACATTAAACAATATTTAATGACACCTCCTGTCTTAACAGCCCCAGTCTCAGGTAGACCGTTGATACTTTATACCGTGGCCTTAGATGACTCTCTTGGAGCCCTATAAGCCCAGGTCAATGATGAGGGTAAAGAAAATGCTCTTTACTACCTAAGCCGTAGTTTACTTCCAACGGAAATAAAGTATCCTCCAATTGAAAAGCATTGTTTGGCCCTGATCTTCACCGCTCAAAAGCTCAGGCACTACATGCTTTCTCATAAGGTCAACCTGATCTCGAAATTTAATCCATTGCAATACTTGATGACCCGTCCGACGCTTTCTGGCAGACTTGCCAGATGGTCAATGATATTATTGCAATTCTATATAACTTTCGTGCCTCTTCGTGCCGTAAAGGGACAAGTCCTAGCGGACTTCCTCGCAAGACACCCTTTGTCCGCGAATCTCCTCTCAATGACGACTTGCCGGATGAACAAATAATGAGCCTACAAGACCCCGATGATCGACGTTGGGAATTATATTTCGACGGAGCATCTTCAAGCACACAAAGATGAAGAATCGCAAGTGATAGTGCCGGGTAAGGCGGGGATCGGATTAATCTTTATAACACCGGAGCGGGGGATGTTAAGATACTCCTACCACTTAACAAAGCAGTGTACGAACAACGAAGCAGAATACGAAGCTCTCGTAACAGGACTGGAATTAACTATTCAAATGGGGATAACGAACATCAACATCTACGGGGATTCGCAGTTAATCATTTGAAAGATCGCCGGACAATACAGAATTTTAAAGCCAAGACTCGAGCAATACTTCCAGTATGCCATACAGTTGTTGGAACAGATTTCGATTGTGACGATCTACAAAATTTCCAGGAAAGAAAACGCTTTAGCAGATGCGTTAGCCCACCTCGCAAAAGAATTTGCCTGCTTGCAAGATGAATCGATGGAAGTGTCGGTTCACGGACGTCGAGTCCTATCACGGCTCGACATAGACACAATACACAAATCGAAAAAGAAGAAGAATCAGTTGCAACAGAGTGACGTGAAAACACGTAAGATTGGCGACGACCATTAATGAACTACCCGCAAACAGGAAAACTACCGGACGATAGGTCGTTAGCCCATCAGATCAAGAAAAGAACTCTGTCCTACGCATTAATAAATAACATGTTATACAGAAGGTCTTTCGATCAAATGTGGTTAAGGTGCCTAAGCGGGTCTGAGGCCCGTGAAATTGTTAAAGAGGTGCATTCAAGACTCTGTGGCGCTCACCAGTCGGGTCCAAGATGAAAATGAAAATTAAAAGACTAGGGTACTACTGGCCCTCGATGATGACCGACCGCATGATAATCGCCAAGAGCCGTCACCAATGCCAAGTGCACGGAGTGGTTCTACACCAACCTCCAAATGTGCTACATCCGACAATTGCGTCGTGGCCATTTGAATGTTGGGGCACGGATATAGTGGGTCCAATAGAACCACCATCTTCAAAAGGACATCGCTTCATTCTTGCGGCTACAGATTACTTTTCCAAGTGGGCAGAGGCAGTTCCACTTAGAGAAGTGAAAGCACACCACGTGCTACATTTTTCAAGAACCAAGTTGTCTACCATTTCGGAGTGCCGCGCGAGATCATCTCGGATAATGGGTCGACATTCGAAGCACACAAATCAACAATTTTGTCGTGAGACACAGAATCGATCGGCGATATTCAACAATTTACTACCCAAGAGCAAACGGTCTCAGTCGAGGCTTTTAATAAAACTCTCATTCAAATCTTAAAGAAAACCTTGGACGATAATAAGAGAAATTGGCCCGAGAAGTTATTAGAAGCCTTATGGGCCTACCGAAAAACCTTCAGAACTCCTACTCAAGCTACACCTTACGCTCTGGTATATGGGTCCGAGGCAGTGTTACCTTTAGAGGTCCAGCTTCCTTCACTCATGATTGCAGTTGCAAACAAAATCATGACAGAAGAGAATGCCAAATTACGACTAGAAGAATTTGAAAGCCTGGAAGAGAAAAGACTTGCAGCGCAGCAGAATTTAGAACTATACCAAGCTAAGATGGTTCAAGCCCATGACAGATTGGTCCGCCCAAGAACCTTCTAAGTTAGTGACTTAGTTCTCCTTCTCAAAAGACCTATTCTTGCACACCGCAATATAGGAGGAAAATTTGAACCCACTTGGGAAGGGCCGTTTGTGGTTGAGGCAGTCTACTCAGGAGGCTCTTACCAACTAGTGAATTGTGAAGGAGAACGACACATGCTTCCGATCAACGGACGATACTTGAAGAAGTATTACGCTACCTGATGTTTCGAAGGAATGAATTCTTCATCCCTAGAAGCACGGGCGAAGTAATTACTTATGACTGGGTCCGAACCCAAAAATAATAAAAATGTGCTAAAATAAATAAAATCATGATAATAAAGTCTTCCTTGTTTTCTCTTCCATATCAAAATCTTTTCCCCGATCTTTTCCCACTTCATTCCTGTTGAATTTTAAAAAAAATATATACAAAAGAAAACTCTGTCTCTAATAAACTTTTTCTTAATGTTCTTGTTCTTAGTACAGCCCCTGATCCTTTTCCTTGTCTTTTTGCAGGGAAATGTCGAACGGGCGGTTGGTCCTGAACTTTAGAAATGGCGTAAGCCTTGCACTCGATGAAAAGAGGGTGAAAGATGGAGCGATAATAGAGATTGACTCAGACTTCGCACCAACGAGCCTCGCAATACGAGGAAAGTGACCGGGTCTCGCTGACCGAGAGGAACCGCCCAGTCGGACGATAATGAAAGTGGGTGGCCCAAGCCACCAACCCGAAGAAGAAGAAAAGGAAAAAAACACCGAGGAGGACAAGAGAATCAAGTCCGTAGTCGCTACGAGTAGAGGGCGAGCTTGTCGCCGCCGCGCCCACGGAGATTCGGGAAGTACGAAGAGCTACTCTCACGACAACTCAGCGAAGAAATAAAAATTGTTGTATCTGCAAGATGTTAACTAAACTAGCAGCGGACCAGCGCGACGAGACAGTTGTTACTGCCAGTGCATATACTTCAAGGACGCCGGTTCACCAGGAACCTGAAGGAAGGAGGCCAGCTCCGAGGATAACAGAAGAGACCGGGAAATCTCAAAAAGATCGAAGAAGGAAGGCTACCACGCCACCGGATAAAGTCACCGCAATGCATAACCTTGTTGCAGGAGCAACCCCGGAGGATGTCCCGACGGAGACCATCCCCGAGGAGCCGAGGTATGCGGGAGAACGCGAAGGGATTGAGCCATATATCCCACAAGACGTCACCGTGCCTCGCCATTTGCGGATTATTCCGTAATACGAGCTAGAAAGAATGCGGAATGTCGAGAAGCAAACTTTTGAATACTTCGAGAGAATCAGAGGCAGGAGGATTAATATACTAGAAGGCCTCGAGCTAGATGCAGACTTGTTCTCAGAATACGAACAACAACAAATCATGGACTGCATCCGGGATTTGAAAAGAATGGGCCGAATGGGCCGCCTAAGAGAAAACACTTACTCAGAACCCCGGAGATGGATGCCGGGGAAAGGGAGAATTACAATACAATGTGGATCAGAGGTGAGTTTCGAGGGCCAGTAAAGATACCATTACCAGTAGGTTCCGTCATGATACTAAAGGGCAACAGAGCAGATGTCGCTAAACATTGCATACCGGGAGTACCAATGAAGCGGATCTCGGTTACTTTTAGAAGGATGGATGACGGGAAAGCACCTTACCACTTCCAACTGGACCCGGAGCTAGAGAGCCTCCAGCCTTACGACTCGTGAGTTACATGGAAAATATCACACCTCCAACGTACATCCATACGGCATCCTTGCCAAGGATGGCTTGGAAGGTGATGTTATTGACCATGTACCTCACTATTCAGACATGGATTTTTGACAGATACCTTTTTGGATGGATCGACAAAGATCATACATAGTCCGATTTGAGTCTATATGGATTGTATGAGATGTATTCCAGATCGAGTTGTATGATGTATCTTCAACATGATTGGAATGAAAGTGACCATGTCACATTTTTGGCCTTCACCTCTTTTGTGCAAGTTGACTGGGAAACGACATTAAAGCTAAATGAACTTCGAACAAAGAACAGAAAAGAAACAAAAAGAATAAAAGAAAAACTTTTCTTAAAAATTTAAAAAAAATGATGAACTCCAAATTCGCATGAACATTAAATGAACGATAAATCGTTAAAAAATAAACAAAATGAACACAAATTTTAAATCAAATTCAAATTCAACTTTCCAAATTTCAAATCAAATCTCAATCAAAAATTCAAATTCAACTTTTCAGATTCCAAATTAAATCTCAATCAAATTCAAATTCAACCTTCTAGATCTCAAATCAAATCTCAATCAAATTCAAACTCAACCTTCCAATTCTGAAATCCAATCCGTTCTACTCTCTCCTTTGTCTGGGATGGAAGCGGTCGATTCCATTGACATGGAGCCACGAGGTTTTTTATTCGAATCTAGAGGCGAGGAATTATATCAAATCCAAACCAGCAACTCTCAATCAACTCTTTTGAATGGGATATGTAGCATCTAAATATTCCATCCTAATTTGTTTCTTTCAACAAAAATCTTTTACAACTTTCATGAAATTCTCAAAACACCAAACTTCCACACTTTTCAAATCAACACTACAAATCTTTGCAAAATCAATTAACATCAAAATCAAACTTTTGGGGTTGAGGATTTTACATCCGAGACTGCATTGTTTTAGGATTCTTTCCCTATCGCAATGAAATACATCAAAATTAAACTTTTGGGGTTGAGTATTTTACATCCGAGACTGCATTGCTTTAGGATTCTTTCCCTATGGCAATGAAATACATCAAAATTAAACTTTTGGGGTTGAGGATTTTACATCTCAGACTGCATTGCTTTAGGTTCTTTCCCTATCGCAATGAAATACATCAAAATCAAACTTTTGGGGTTGACGATTTTACATCCGAGACTGCATTGTGTTAGGATTCTTTCCCTATTGCAATGAAATACATCAAAATCAAACTTTTGGGGTTGAGGATTTTACATCCGAGACTGCATTGCTTTAGGATTCTTTCCCTATTGCAATGAAATATATCAAAATCAAATTTTTGGGGTTGAGGATTTTACATCCGAGACTGCATTGCTTTAGGATTCTTTCCCTATCGCAATGAAATACATTAAAATTAAACTTTTGGGGTTGAGGATTTTACATCTGAGACTGCATTGCTTTAGGATTCTTTCTCTATCGCAATGAAATACATCAAAATTAAACTTTTGGGGTTGAGGATTTTACATCCGAGACTGCATTGCTTTAGGTTCTTTCCTTATCGCAATGAAATACATCAAAATCAAACTTTTGGGGTTGAGGATTTTACATCCGATACTGCATTGCTTTAGGTTCTTTCCCTATCGCAATGAAATACATCAAAATCAAATTCTTGGGGTTGAGGATTTTACATCTGAGACCACATTGCTCTGAGTTCTTTCCTTATTTTAATGATTTAATTCAATCAATTCAATTTTCTTTTGAGGTTGAAGATGTTACATCTAAAACCACGAAATTCTGATTTTCATTTGAAGATTCAAATCCCTCCAAATTAATTTTAACAAAACTTCAATCCAAATTAAAACTCAAGCTAAAATCTGAACTTACACATCAAAACTTGAACTGAAACAAAATGAAATCTAAATCGAAATTCCCCGCATCATGTGATTTGGAATTCACCTCCTTTTCCTTTCCCGCCGAGAGTTCGGGAATCTCCGATCACGGAGATATACTCGACACTCCCAGCGAGAATTCTTCTACTTCGTCCTAAGTTTGTCACTTGGACATCCGTGTTGGTTTTGTTGATCTTTTCGGTCAACGCCAATACGCGTGGTGTGCTTGGTTAGCACACCACACCTATTGAGGGTCCATTTGTTGACCTCATTTTCGATGAGGTCTTCTCTTCTTCTCTTTAGTACTTCAGGATCTAGCCTTAGGCTTTTCCTTTGACTATCCTAGAGGATTAGAATTGGGACCCACCACTTAGAAATTCAAACCACTTCTTAACTCCCTGCAAACTCCACCAACTTGATTGTAGGCCCCTAATCACCTAGAGGGTTGAGATCAAATGTGGAAGTTTAAAGGATGAGTTCCTATAGGACTCTTTAGCCTTAGGACTGCCCTGGGTGGCCTGGTCTGGTGAGGGCTGACTTACACTACACTTAAACACTACACTTTCACAAACCTCCTAAAACCACACCCATACCCAACTTGACCTCCTAACTCATGAAGGTGATTCACATGGATGGTCCTTAACCCCTAAGCCCTTGGCTAAGAGGGTTAGGAACAACATAGTGAATGTCTCAAATGAGTCCCTTCATGGCTCATGTGGGTTTGATATGGCTTCATGGCTCAACCAAAATGATTTCATTCCACTTACAATTACCCAATCAACAATTTTCCAAATTTTTAATTTTTGACCCCAGGGACCCTACACCCGCCTAGCCTACCCAAAACCCTTGAAATTACCCAAATCCTCCAAAATTTCCAAATCACCTAAAATTCCCCAAAACCATTCCTAAACATTTCCTCACCAATCAAATTGATCATCCATAGCCAAAAATACCAAAAATGCCAAAAATACCCCCCAATACCCTCCAAATACCCAAAATGCCCCTCTTAGCCAAAAAATCCAAAAATTCAGAAAATTCCCAGAAAATTCCAGAAAATCCCAAATATTCCCAATTTCGTTTTGTCTAACTACACCATGGGCCAATTTTGTCAATTTACCCCACTTTTATCAAACTCCCCAATTTGTCCCATTTTTAACCCAAAGTGAACCCAATGTCAAACCAAACCTACCCAATTGACCCAAATTCTGGTCCAATTCAATTCTAAATTTCAATTCAACATCCTCAACACTAATCTAGACCAAATCCAAGCCCAATTTGATTGACATTTGAATCCAATTTCACTTTTGACCTTAAAGCCCAATTTGAACCCATGACCCAAACTTAGCTCAAACTCACCCAATTCAACTCCAATTAACCCCAAACCTTTTCTAAACCTTCATTAACATCCCCACAAATAAAACACTAACATAATTTGCCCAAAATTTAGACCCAAACCCCACTCAAATTCAACCCAAAGCTAAAAGACCCAATCTTGACCTAAACCCAAACCTAACCCAAATAAGCCCAAATCAGGCGTGTATCCAATGGACGGCGCTGATGGAGTTGGACGGTAGCTGCATCAATGAACAGAACCACGCCAGCCAATCAGGGAGCGACACGTGGTGATTGAGCGGGAAAATGAAATATTTATTTATTTTTGACCCTAAACTTCAAAAATGCATAACCTTGTGTAGAAAACTCATAAAAATAAAATAAAAATATCCTCTTGCTCAGTGAACAGAGGAGAATAATGTGGAAAAGAAATCATTTAATTTCATTGAGTATTTGATTTTTAATAATTTATTTACTCTCTGCACATTTTTAATTCTCCATGCATGTATACAATTCACCATGGCATGAGACCATAGGGCTTTTGAAGCCTCTGAATTTAGGAACATTCCTTGAATTTTCCAAATTCAGAGGCCATCCCTATGAAGAGTTATTGATTTTTCAACTCTAGGTTTTTAGTTTGAGTATTTTAATTCCAATAATTAGCATATTGTGAAATAAATTCTAGGAAAATTTGGTGATGTTTATTATGACCAGGGGAACTTAGGAAAAATAGGTTTTGAGTTAACTCACTTGGAATAACCCTAATTGGCTTAAACACCCAAAATGGAGTTTTAATTAATTAGAGCTAATCATACCTCAAATTGACCTGAAATCAATCCTCCACTGACCTTTAGGATCAGAGGAACCCACCATAAAAGTTTGAAGTCAATTGGACTTGGTTAGCCCTATCAAATGGGTTGATTAAGCCATTTAGCCAAAATTAAACTTAAAAAATTCATAACTTTCAAAATGCTTTTCAAAAATTCACCAAATTGGTTTTGGAGCCTCTTTGATATCAGGGGAATTTAAGAAAATTAAAATTTCAATTTTCTAAAAAAGTTGATTTTTTGCATTATTTTAATATTTTTAATAATTAAAAAATAATAAAAATCACAAAAATAATAAAATTCTCCAAAATGTCACATTTTGAATTTTAATCACTTAGGAACAAACCCCATATTTTTCTTAAGTCTATATGATGAGATATTAAATTTTAAAGCCCTAAGGTAATTTTAAAATTAAAAAAAATGTATTTTTTAGCATTTCCACTAAAATAATTCTAATAAATCAAAGAAAAATCAGAAAATTGTAAAAATTGATTCTCTGATTTTCGTGATATTAGGGAGATTTTTGAAAATTATAAAATTTATTTTTCAACCTTTATTTTATTTTAAATTAATTAATACTCCAAAACTCAAAATAATTATAATAAAAAGAATATAATTCAAAAAATCACCAAAATTGGTCCATGTGGTCCTCTAGTCATTAGGAATGTTCCATAATTTTCTTAAGGATAGAAACTTTCCCTTGGTCATATTATTAAATTTTCCTTGGAAATCCCTATTTTCCACCAAAAATAATTACATAAATAAATTAAATACAGAAAAATCACATTTTCTCCTCTAATGCCTTTATTGACACATGAGTGAAGTCACATAAAAATTTCAAATTCATTTGAGCTCAATTTAGTGAGTTATGGAATTAGTAAGCTTGAAGGGCAAAATGGTAATTAAAATTTTAACCATTAATTAAAACTTTAGGCTTAATAAAATGAAAAAGTAAAATATTTGATCTTAATCTGATTTGGATGACTGAAATTTAAATAATTAAAGAGTAGAAACCTACTAAACAATTTATAAATAATTAAAATAAACCTTAATCAAATAATTAATTAAATTTGGAAGAATAATAAAATTGGAATTATTAAAATAGGGATATTATTAGGAAGAGATTTGTTCTTTAATTTAAGAATCCCTAAATTAATCATCTCAATAATATTTAAATCCTAATTAAAATGATAATCCAAATTTAAGATTTAAAATGCTAAAAGACTTAATCATTAAATTAAATTAAAGTTAAATTATTTAAATTAAATCCTTTTAAAATTTCAATTAAATTAATACTTTAACAATTAAAATTAAATCATCTTTAAAACATAAAAAATAAAATATTAAATTAAAATTAAAAATAAAATTAAATTAAAATTTAAATTAAATTAAATTAAATTAAATTAAATTAAATTAAATTTAATTTAATTAAAACATATTAAATTAAATCAAATTAAATCAAATTAAATTAAATTAAATCAAATTAAATCAAATTAAATTAAATTAAATTAAATTAAATTAAAATAAAAAATAAAATCAAGTTAAAATTAAAATTAGATTAAATTAAATAAATTAAATTAAAATTAAAACTAAACCAAATTAAATTAAATTAAAGTTAAATTAAATTGAATTAAAATTAACATCACCTAAGACATAAAGAAATTCAAAAATAAATATAAAGCAACTTGAACACTATTCCAAACTTAAACCCATTAACTGAAATTAAATTAAATCATAAACCATTTGAACATCAATTTACCCTCGAAAGCTTTTGTTGTCATAACTCCTAAACGGAGCGTTAAGTTAAGTGTTACTTCACTTATAGGATATTCAAATGTCCTAGTTCACAGAGCAAGATAACAAAACTTGAACTCCCGGACAATTAATTCATTTGTATAATTAAATTCTCTTGGACTTAAAATAATCCTAGAAATATTGAAAAGATGTTTAAGAAACGTCTTAAGCACTTCCTCGATATGATAGGATATTTATAAGAACAATTGAACTTAATTGTTCTTTGATGAAGAAAATCGTCCTTAAACCAAAACACAAGAACCTAGACGTCATAGGAGAGGACTAGCTATAGGATTAGGACTTTGGTAGACAACCAAAATCTTTACCTTAGCTTTACATAGGTACTTGTTGGAATACTTAAATGCTCTGATATGTGTTTTAAGTGCAGCTTGGGTTGACGGAAAGATCCTCCAGGTCCGCTTTTATTTTATTGCAACTTACTTTATTGTAATTTACTTTATTGCAAATGCACTTTACCTTTCTTGCATGATAAACAACTGTTGCATGAAAACCAAAACCTCTAGGGTAGTCCCTAAAACTGAAACCAAAACTAAATTAAAAGTCATTACAAGATAAAATTCACCGCCACAACATTTCAAAATATAAAACAACTCAAAATTTAATCACAAACAGAACAACAAAACTACAACTACAACTAAATTAAAACGTCTTATTGGATGATCGGGAATACCTCGGATGATGTAACCTACGTGTTGCTAATGGGATTTCCCATGGTCTAAATGAAAGTGTGGAACTCATTCAGTTGAGTTTAGCAAATTCATCTGGACTAAGTGAATCCGATAAAATAACGATGCCGGAAGGATGGAACCGTGGGATCTTAGCCGGTGTTGTTATAATCAACTTTAAGATTTATTTTAATTAAAATATTAAAAAACACTTGGATTTTAAGATTTTCTCTAAACCAAAACACTTCTCTCATCCTTTGATTTATGACTTCTAAAACTAAACCTCTGCAACAACAAGGAGCTTGGAGCACGGTGGGCAGCACGGCCATCTTCGTCAACGAAAACAACTCTACATCGCCTAAACATTCCTAGAATTAACAACCAAAGCCATAGGATTTCGAGGTAGTTTGCTAGTGCAACATAAATCCTCAACTTTTTGTTAGGCATTTGCATAATCATGTTATGTATATTAAGCCCTAACCGGTCTTAGGATTCTGAGGTAGTCGTTCGGTACGACATAAACCATCACATCTTCGAGGCTATTTGTATGATTATGTCATACTAATATAAGTCCTAATTAATTAAAATTGGCAGGATGGAAACATTAAGTAAATTTCCAAATTGAAGCCAAACAATAGGATAGTCGGGAAGTTGCCAAGATTCCTCTTGGATCCTCAGCTTCTCCTACTTCTCTTCCTTTGGACTCCTAAAATAAACTGTTCCAAATTTGATCCATTCCCTATTGAAATTTCCAAAATTCAATCCTTTGAAAACCTTAAACTTTGAAATTCTTGAGAACAAAACCACTAATCATTATCGAGAGTTTTCTTAAATGATTCACTTCATTTAACATGTAATTAACTATAGGGGCTTGCCCTTATAAGTAACTTTAAGAACCCAGGTAATATAAACCCTGCTTAATTCCTTTATTTTAAGTAGGGGAACATGTCGGCTTATAAAATTGGTTCGTAGACCAAACGGATGTCACAAATCTTCTAGTTTATTTAACCGAGCCCCATCATCAAGCAGTGTGTCTACTCTCCGGGATAGATATACAGTTTGTGGTGTGGTGCTCGTTTATAAAAACTATTCGGGATGTGAGATCAGTTTGATTTCATATCTTAAAATTTTAAAATTTAAAATTATTTTTAAAATCAAATACTACTTTTCAAATTATTTATTTAAATTAAATTAAAAATTCGCCGACAATTTCTGTAGGCGATCTCTTTTCAAAAATACAACACTCAACCTAAAATAAGCCGTACACCTTCCCAAGTAGGTTCAAATTTACCTCCTATCTTGCGGTGTGCAAGAATAGGTCTCTTGAGAACTAGGACCAATTCACCGACTTTGAATGTCCTTGGGCGGACCAGTTTGTCGTGGGCTTGGATCATCTTAGCTTGATACAGTTCCAGATTCTGTTGCGCTGTCAGTCGTTTTCCTTCCAAGTTTTCCAATTCTTCCAGCCGTAGTCCGGCATTTTCTTCTATAGTGATCTTGCTTGCAACTGCAATTCTGAGTGATGGGAGCTGAACCTCCAAGGGTAGAACTTCCTCGGACCCGTACACTAAAGCTTAGGGCGTAGACTGAGTAGGAGTCCTGAAAGTTGTTCTGTTGGCCCATAAGGCTTCTAACAACTTCTCGTGCCAATTTATTTTATTATCATCCAAAGTTTTCTTTAATATTTGGACGAGAGTTTTATTAAAAGCCTCGGCCAAGCCGTTTGCTCTTGGGTAGTAGATTGTTGAATAACGCTAATCGATCCCGTGTCATCTGACAAAATTGTTGATCTTCGTGCTTCTGAACGCGGACCCATTATCTGAAATGATTATGCGCGGTACCCGAAAGCGGTAGATGACCTGATTCTTGAAGAACTATAACACGTGATGTGCCTTCACTTCCCTGAGCGGTACTGCTTCTGCCCACTTGGAAAAGTAGTCTGTAGCTGCAAGAATGAAGTGATGTCCTCTTGAAGAAGGCTGTTCTATTGGACCCACTATATCTGTGCCCTAACATTCAAATGGCCACGACGCTATTGTCGGATGTAGCACATTTGGAGGTTGATGTAGAACCACTCCATGCACTTGGCACTGGTGACAACTCTTTGCGACCTTCATGCAGTCGGTCATCATTAAGGGCCAGTAGTAACCTAGTCTTTTAATCTTCATTTTCATTTTCGGACCTGACTGATGAGCGCCACAAAGTCCTGAGTGCACTTCTTTAACAATTTCACGAGCCTCGGACACGCTCAAGCACCTTAGCCACATCTGTTCAAAAGACCTTCTGTATAACGTATTGTTAATTAATGCGTAAGACAGAGTTCTTTTCTTGATTTGATGGGCTAACGACTTATCGTTCAGTAGGTTTCCTGTTTACAGATAATCTATTAATGGCTGATGCCAATCTTCTGTATTTTCTGTTACTGCTACAATTATTTCTCCTTCTTCTTCTGATTTATGTATCGTGTCCATGTCGAGCTGCAAGAGAACCTGACGTCCCTGAACTGACACTTCAACTGATTCATCTTGTAAGCAGGAAAACTCTTTTGCGAGGCGAGCTAACGCATCTGCAAGAGCATTTTCCTTTCTGGGAATCTTGTAGATTGTTACATTCGGAATCTGCTCTAGCAATTTCATGGCATACTGAAAGTACTGCTCGAGTCTCGGTTTCAGAATTCTATATTGTCCAGCAATCTGCTGAATAATCAACTGTGAATCTCCGTAGATGTTGATATCTGTTATCCCCATCTGAATGGTTAATTCCAATCCTGTTATGAGGGATTCATATTCTGCTTCGTTATTTGTACACGGTTCTGTTAGGTGGTAGGAGTATCTTAACATCCTTCGCTCCGGTGTTATAAAGATTAGTCTGATTCCTGCCTTACCGGGCACCATCGTTTGTGATTCTCTGTCTTTCTGTGCTGAAGATGCTCCATCAAAGTACAATTCCCAACGCTGATCATCGGGGTCTTCTAAGCTCATTATCTGCTCGTCCGACAAGTCGTCGTTGAGAGGCGATTCTGCCGGTAAAGGGTGTGTTGCGAGGAAGTCTGCTAGGACTTGTCCTTTTACAGCACGAAGGGGAACGAAAGTTATATCGAATTGCAATAGTATCATTGACCACCTAGCAAGTCTGCCAGAAAGCGTCGGGTGAGTCATCAAATATTGCAATGGATTGAACTTCGAAATAAGGTTGACCTTATGAGAAAGCATGTAATGCCTGAGTTTCTGAGCGGCGAAGATCAGGGCTAAACAATGCTTCTCAATCGGAGGGTACTTTACTTCCATCGGAATCAGATGACTACTAAGTGGTAGAGTGCATTTTCTTTTCCTTCGTCATTGACCTGGGCTAACAGGGCTCCAAGGGAGTCGTCTAAAGCCGCGGTATAAAGTATCAACTGTCTACCCGAGACTGAGGCTGCTAAGATAGGAGGTGTCATTAAATATTGCTTAATGTCCTCGAAGGCCCGTTGACATTTTTCTTCCCAAAAGAATTTGGCGTCCTTTTTAACCAATGCCGAGAAGGGCTGACACCTACATGACAAGTTCAAGATAAAGCGTCGAAGATATGCCATTTTTCTTTGAAAGGATCATAATTGCTTCAAGGTTTTGGGAGGCGGCATTTTTAAGATAGCTTTAATCTTCTCCAGATCGATTTCATTTCCACGATGTCGAACAACAAATCCTAAGAATTTTCCAGAGGTGATGCCAAAGGCGCATTTCAAGGGATTCATCTTAAGATTAAATTTTCTTAATCACTCGAAAACAATTCTCAAATCATACAAATGATCTTCCTTCAATTTGCTTTTGATGACCACATCATCCACATAGCACTCGACTTGGTTGTGAATGAGATCATAAAAAATCCTCGTCATTTCTCTTTGGTAAGTTGCTCCTGCGTTCTTCAATCCGAAAGGCATTACTATGTAGCAGTATATTCCGATTTTCGTTGTGAAGGATGTGAACTTTTCATCTTTTGGTGCCATCTTTATCTGATTGTATCCTGATGATCCATCCATGAAAGAGAAGACTTCATGTGTTGAAGCGATGTCGATCATCAATTCTGTAATTGGTAGCGGGAATTCATCTTTTGGGCGTGCTTTATTTAAATCTCTGAAATCCACGCAGATTTTGATCTGTCCATTCTTCTTTCTGACCGGTACCACATTGGCTAACCAAGTAGGGTATTGTTCTTCATAGACAAATTTAGCGTCTATTAGCTTCTTAACTTCAGCTATAACTTGTTGTTCAATCTCTAGTAGCATTCTTCTGGGAGCTTGTCTAACTGGAACGACAGCGGGATCCACTCCTAGTCTATGAACTGCAACCTCTGGAGCTAATCCTGGCATCTCGTCATAATTCCAAGAAAAATAGTCCTTGAATTCCATTAATAGCTTGATCATTTCTTCGGAGTCTTCTTTATTGAGTAAGGAGCTAACAAAGGTCGGCCTAGGCTCTTTGCTAGTACCTAAGTTAACTTTCATTAACTCATCTATTGTAGATTTAATTTCTTCTTCAAATTCTGGCAGAGCATCTCTGATTGGTAGATCTTCAAGATTTTCTGAAACTTCCAAGCAGTCTTCATTAGGCTCACTAGCGACAACCCAGCAAAATTTTGCATCATCAACTGATCCTTCTGTGCCGAATCCAAGACCATATTTTGAATTGGGAGGCCGACTGATATTGTTCCATAACTTTTCAAAGCGTTGCGATTGACCTTTTGAGCACTGTTTAGGTAAGACACCACGTTTAATTAAATTTTGAACACATGGAGAATACCACTCAAACGACAATTCCATTAATTCAGAAGAAGTAACATCTTTAAATTGTACATCTTTTTCAGTTTTGGAAGAAGAAGCACCATGGTAGAACTTGATTGGTTTAGTACTGCCACCATGTATTTCCTTGACCACCATACCCTCGATCTTATTAGAATGGATCGGGGTCAGGGTCATAGTATGCACAGAGTGGTTAATCTTCTCGTACATTACTTTGTATTCTTCATTCTTTTCATCTTCGAGAGAGATCTTGAACTGGGGTTTCTTTTGGTTTACTGTTGCTGCTTATTTCTTGATTTCCTCTTCTTCTTTAGAGTTATTCTCCCAATCAACATTGATGACCGGTTTCTTCTGTTCAACTGTTACACCGTTTCTTCCTCGACCTCGTCCCCGGCCTCGACCTCTGGTGCGAGTTCTGGAGAAACCTTCACCATCTCGCCGTAAGGGAGTGGTGAGTAACTGTTGAACAAGAATTTTAGGTTCTTTGTCGTCTCGTGCTTCTTTCTCTTGATTTGGTATGGCATTTCTAGAAAAGATTGTTTTCTTCGGAGGCGAGTAGTAGACTACATCTTTGTGGATTCTGATTTCATGCACGGAGAATGGTTGCAAATCACCTTTGATACACTGTTCTTGTCCTCCTTCATAGTACTTTATGCATTGGTGTAAAGACGACGATATCATCTGGTTCTCATGGATCCATGGTCGGCCCAGTAGAGCGTTGAATGACGTCTCAGAATCAATTATGTAGAACTTTGTGGTTGTCTTGGCTAACTCACCGATCTTTATTAACAGTGTTATCGATCCAAGAGCTCTTTCTCCTTTCTGGTTGAAGCCTCTCAGCATCATCTTGTCCGCCTCGAGATCACGGGCATCAATCTCTAAATAGGCTTGAGTTCGAAGGTTCATTATATTAATTGATGCTCCCGGATCGACTAGCACCCTGGAGAGTGTGAACTTTCCAATACTGACTGAAATGTGCAATGGTCGGTTGTGATCTGCTGTTCCAAGTAGTAATTCATCGTCCGTGAAGGTAACACCGCGATGTCCTTTCAATGAGCAAACCTCATCGAAGGAATTACCAGCCATTTGAGCTAAGCAAATTTCTGGATCAAGGAAGGCCTTGACCAGAGATTCTCTCATCTCCTTTGACAGGATCAGAGCGTCGTAGAAGCTCAGTTTGGCTGGTAGCTTCCTAAGATGGGCTAGCATATTATAGTCCATTTTATTACCAGGCTGATCAATTTCTTCCCGAACTGGCAATTCTTCCGCTGGGGTTGGCTCTTCCTGAGCAACCACCTGCTTTCCTTTGTCCTTTGGACCCAATCTCAGAGGTAGGACCTTTCCGCTCCTTAGATTGACTTCAGTAATTTCATCTGGATCTACCGGTGTCTCCTTTTGGATCGGAGCGACTGGCTCTTCTGAAGTTGCCTCGGCGTCTGATAGTTCTAACTCTATCGTGATCGGAGCTCCTCAGAATTCACAAATAGACTCGTCACTTACTGAACTTTCGTAGCCATCCTTGTGAACGTCTTCCTCTTTGTTGTGGTTATCTAGGTTTTGTATGATTTGAGAATCGTTATTTGTGTCGAAATCGAGATCCGGATTAGGTTGGTTGTCGTTAGTTACGTAATCGTTAGAAACAGTCAAAACGTAGTCAACACCAAAACTCTTATCATTATAAGATCCCGTCGGAGTGAGCAAATAATCATACAAAGTCAGAGGTTCGAGGGATTTCTCCCCCAAATCAGAAACAACCATCCTAAGATAAGCAGCCCCTAGTCTAGTCTTCGGAGCGTCGGACTTCTTTTCTTCTATGATCTTCTCCTCCTCCTGGGGCGGTTCTTCAATCGCAAGTGATGGTGCCGTCTTAACAGGTTACAAACTCTGAGTTGAAGCTCGCACTGAAGCGGTTTGGATGTGATCCAAAATTTTCTTTGATGACTTCGTCCAGACAGTACTCCATCCATCGTTGGTCGTGTACGGGTTGATCGGAACAATAGGCTTTGCCGAGATAACATTGACGGAACCTCCTTTTTTGGGGTTCCTTCATGTATTCCTTCAGGATCGTTATGTGCCCTTGTCAAAGGTTGTTCTCGAGCCAATTCTTGAAAGTGAAGCAGTCCTCGATTTTATGTCCGATCATCCAATGGTAGGGACAGTAGTTTGGATGATCCTTCTTGTCAACTTCTTCAGGCTTCCTGGGGTCTAGTAACTGAAAGTCAGGCGTCTTCATCAAACTGTGAAACATCTTAGCCACTCCCTCAGTCTTGAAGGGGTATTCTTTGTTCAATAGTTCCTTCAGAGGACAGAGCGGAAGAGATGGCTGCTGATCGTACCGCAGTGACTGATAACTCGGTCGAGGCTGAAAACTCTGGTGAGGCTGATAATTCGATTGAGGCTGATAATTCTGCTGAGGGTGTCGATAAGTCTGTTGCAGTTGTTCTGACCATATTTGTACTGGCTGCTTGCCTTTGTCCACAGTTGCGACGGTCCCAGATTTCTTCTCGAATGCTTTTGCAGGCTTCTGCTTATCGGTCTTATCAGTGAAACTTAGCTGTTTTGCTTCCTCTTTCAATCTCCCGGCCTATCTAAGCAACTTTTCAAAAGTCTTAATGGTGAATCCCTTAAGGAGAAATGCTATCGGGCCATGGATACTCTTAAGCAAGATACCGACCGCATGTTGTTCCTGAAGCTGTGGTTCTCATTTCATGCTCAGGTTCCTCCATCGAAGTATGTAATCCACCAAAGTTTCATTCTGTTTCTGTCGCTCCACCACTAGATCCCCGATGGTGATGTTGTGCTGAGATTCAGCAAACCGCTTAACGAAGAGATTTTCCAATTCTGCAAAGTCTTGACGTATCCATTCAGCAATTCTGCAAACCAGTCGAAGGCGATCCCTGACAAACTGCTGACAAACTGTAGGAAAAGTAAGGCATTGCTCCCACCGGCATTGCAGCAACTGGCACGAAAATGTGCAACATGTTGTCGGGGGTTTCCCGTTCCATCGAAAGTCTTAAACAGAGATGGTACAAAACCCCTCGGGTATTGGACTGCATCAAATTCTTTAGGATAATGTCTACCCATCTGAATAGATGCTCCATTCTTAGACTGAGCTAAGGCTTCTCACACCTGCTGTTCTACAATGCTCTTAATATCCTTTTTGGGAATCAGGTTCTGTGCAGAATCTTTCTTCAGCTGATCATCTCCGTTAATAGATGTAATCTCTTTTCCTCCATCTGTAATATGGATGACCTCCGGGGGTATCTCTTTTTGAGGCTGGGCCTGACTCTGGAGAGTGGCTAAGGTGGCTGCCATCTCTTCCATCTTTTTTGCCATCTGGGAAATCGTATCATCTCTTTCCCGAAGCTGTGCTCTAATTAACTCTGGCTCATCTCTTTCTAATGCTGGCAGAACTCCCTGCGAAGCTAATGATGCTCGTGTCTCAACCATGTTAATCTCAACGTACTCTTCATCCATAAATTCTGATGAATCCACTTCGTCCCTTAATTCTTCTCCTCGTTCTCTTGCTAGCCGTCGGATGTCCATTCTTAGTTTCCTTATGGCGTCCTCAAGTGGCCTTTTCTGAGCGATCTCATGGTCGTCAGGAGAAGACTATTGAACCTCTCTTTCAGGAGTTTCCTTTACTAAGGTACTTTCTTCAGATCTGGGATCTTCAGTGAGACTTATCTTTCCATAACGTTGTGTTTATATTGTTTCAGCAATAATAGGTCGCCACACCATCCTTCTTGTAGCAGAAGGCCTAGAACCGACTGGTCTGTCGGCGGTGCGTAAGTAGGTGGTGTCCTCCCTAATATGGAGACCCGATACAACAACAAGTGAGCCTTCCTCGCTAGCTCGTACCTTTTTCTTGGGTCTTTCAGGAACAATAGAAGGCTCTTCTCACGGATCGAGGCAAGACTTAACTGGCACTCGTCCCATTCTTCTCAGAATCTTTGATACAGGACATCCTTCTTTTCTGGCTAATTTCTCGACTACCACACGCAATCGGGTGAGCGGTGTAGCCACTGCTCTTCTTCTTCATCGTCACTGTAATATGCAGGCCGGGGTAACACAGCGACGATCTTCCTGGCATCTACTTCATTAGATGCAGCAGAGAGAGGGTGGAATCTATTTCTTTCCAACAGTGGTGAGTATTCTAGCAATTCTTCCTCTTTCTCTTTGGGGATTTCTTCAAGACAAGCGGCTTCAGCTTCTCTGACCTTCTTGATCTTAGCAAACTTCCTGTTTTTATTCCTCCTCTGTGTGCAGGTTAAGGGCTTATACTTCAAACCGGACCCTATCTCGAAAACGGATGGTATCACGAATGAGTCCGAACCCTCCACGGTGACAGGCTCATAACTGACTTGCACCTCCTTTCCCTTCAGTTTGGCAGGGTCCGGAGTAGGTGCAGTAATGACCAGACCGGTGGGGGTAGAGACGACAGTTCTCGGGGTAGCGATCAACTTTACGTGAACGAGCGGTGTTCCTCTCAGCTGGGCCCTCGCAGGGGAGGGAATTCTTGAGTTGACTTCAGGTTAAACTCAATCATAGGTTCTTCAGTCTCAGGAACTTTGTTCATCAGTGCGAAAAGAGTAAAATCGGCAAATTTAACGTCCGTATTGTCAAACCCTTGTCTGAAGAGAATGATTGCATCGCTAGGTAGCTCGTCCTGGTAGACAGCTAAGTCAAGTCCGTTGGTGAAAGAGAAGATCAGCTTTGGGGCAGGCATCTTCTGCAAGGCAAGTTCCAACTATCAGTCCTGAATTATGCTTCCTTCGTCAGGACGAAAAAAATATAGAAAAAGAGTCCAAACATAATTTATTTAAGTTTGATTAAAAGAGATTTTGTTTGTTAGGCGGTTAGTTTATTCGTTAAAAAAAATGAGAGAAGATTAGAGCGGGTAAAGGACCCAATACAGAACTCAGAAAGGAAGGGAAAATCTCGTAGGATTTCCCAACCTGAAGGACCGCTCCTAAACTAACACCTATTGGGGGTCTACCTCGCCTCTTCGTAGAGGTATCAAAAGGAAGATTCCGAAACCTCTCTGTTTAGGGGTGTCTAAACAGTGGCTCCAAAATCCAAAAGGAGTTGACTATACCCGTTCAAGACAAGTAAATGAACGAGGTATGCCAATGGAAGAATGGTAGTCTGATCCACTAGGGGCATGGACTTACTACCGATTTATGCAAGCAAAACCATCCGATCAAAATGGAGAGAGGAACTAGTCCCCAACGGAGTCGTCAGAAACATGTCGGCGTATATTTTATTATTATTATTATTTGAGGTTTTTAATTTAAAAATATAAATAATTTAGAAAGTAGCATTTGATTTTTGAAAATAATTTTAAATTTGAAAACATATAAGATGTTAAATCGATCTCACATCCCAAATAGTTTAATGTAAACGAGCACCGCACCACAAACCATGTATTTATCCCGAAGAATAGATACATTGCTTGATGATGGGGCTTGATTAAATAAACTAGAAGATTCGTGACATCCGTTTGGTTTGCGAACCAATTTTATAAGCCGACAAGTTCCCCTGCTTAGTATAAAGGAATTAAGCAGGGTTTATATTACCTGGGTTCTTAAAGTTCCCTATAATGGCAAGCCCCTATAGTTAATTACATCTTAAATTACTGGAATCATTTAAGAAAACTCTCGATAATGATCAATGGTTTTGCTCTCAAGAATTTTAAAGATTAAGGTTTCAAACAAATTGGATTTTAGAAATTTTAACAGGGAATAGCTCAAATTTGGAACAGTTTATTTTGAGAGTCCAAAGGAAGAGAAGTAGGGGATGTCACGGACCTGAAGTGAACTTCGGTGACTTCCCGACTATCCTATTGTTTGGCTTCAATTTGAGAGTTTATTTAATGTTTCAATCCTGCCAATTTTAATTAATTAGGACTTATATTTGTATGACACAATCATGCAAATAGCCTCGAAGATGTGAGGGTTTATGTCGTACCAAACGACTACCTCGGAGTCCTAAGACCGGTTAGGGCTTAGTCTGCATAACATGATTATGCAAATGCCTAATGAAAAGGTTGAGGATTTATGTTGCACTAGACAAACTACCTCGAAGTCCAATGGCTTGGTTATTTAATTCTAAGGAATGTTTTGCTGAAGTAGACACAAGTTTTGCTGAAGAAGATGGTCGTGCTACCCACTATGCTCCAAGCTCCTTGTTGCTGCAGAGGTTTGATTTTAGAAGATGAAAATCAAGAGATGAGAGAAGTGTTATGTTTTATAAATCTTAAAGTCCAAATGTCTTTAGTGTTTTAATTAAAACAAATCTTAAAGTTGTTTAAATAGAACCGATTAAGATCCCACGGTTCTGTCATCCCGGCACCGTTATTTTCATCGAATTCACTTAGTCCAGATGAATTTGCTAAACTCAACTGAATGAGTTCCAAACTTTCATTTAGACTCTGAGAAATCCTGTTAGCAACACATGGGTTACATCATCTGAGGTATTCCCGATCATTCAACGAGTCGTTTTAATTTAGTTAAAGTTGTGGTTTTATTGTTCTGTTTGTGATTAAATTTTGAGTTGTTTTATATTTTGAAATGTTGTGGCAGTGGATTTTATCTTGTAGTGACCTTTAATTTAGTTTTCGTTTCAATTTTGTGGCTATCCTAAAGGTTTTGGTTTTCATGCAACAATCTTGTTTAACATGCAATAAAAGTAAAGCGCAGTGCATGTAAGTAAATTGCAATAACGTAAAATCGTACTCGGAGAGTCTTCCCGTGATTCCAAGCTACACTTTTAAAACACATGTTAAGGCATTTAAATATTTCAACAAGTACCTAGGTAAAGACTAAAGGAATGGTTTTGGTTATCTACCAGAATCCTAATCCTATAGCTAGTCATTTCCTATGACGTTTAGGTTCTTGATTTTTAGTTAAGGATGATTTTCTTCATCAAAGAACAATTAAGTTCAATTGTTCTTTAGAACATCTCACCGTATCGAGGAAGTGCTTAGAACGAATTCTAAACATCTTTTCAATACTTCTGAGACTATTTTGAGTCCAAATGAACTTCATTGTACTGGTGAATTGATCATCCAAGGGTTTAGATAAGTTTTATTCATTTGCTCAGTGAACTAGGATGTTTGATTATCCTATGAGTGAGGTGACATTTCACTTAAAGCTTCATTTACTAGTTATAATAATTTAAAGCTTTCAGGGGCAAGTTAATTTGTTAAAGATTTTTAATGATTTGAAGTGGAAGTTGATGATTTATTTTAATGTGATTTAATTACGAAATTTTAATCAATGATTTTAAATTTAGAATGGTGTTTGATTCATTTAAGTTAAACCTTTTATAAATGATATCCAAATCTTATGTTAATTTAATTTTTTTAGATTAACTTAGGTCAAAAGAGGTGTTCAAATTATTTATTAAATTTTGCTCATTTAATTTGGATTAATTAATTTTTACATTATGTTTTAAGGTAAGTTATCTTAAAATTATTTAAAATTTGCAAATTTGATTTAAGTTTGTTTTGAAATGATTTTTTTATTTAGTTTCAAATATTTTTAATTTACTTTTTAATTATTTAACACTTTAGGTTTTAATTAAATTAAGAATTATTTACTTTTAATCATTTAATTATTAATTCCATTTATCCTCTTAAGTTTAAGAGTTAAATATTATTAAGTGATTTATTTAGGGATTTTTAAATTAAGGAATTAATATCCTCTTAAGTTATAGAGTTAAATATTATTAAGTGATTTATTTAGGGATTTTTAAATTAAGGAATAAATATCCTCTTAAGTTATATCCCCATTTTAATAATCCAATTTCAATTAATCTTCTAGAATTTAAATTAATTAAGATTTCATGTTTTGGATTTTTTAAAGTGATTAATGGGTTCCTACCGTTCAATTTCCCAAAGTTTCAATCATCTAAGAGAAGATTAAAATCAGATATTTTACCCCCATGTTGATTAAACCTAAAGTTTTAATTAGGGGGTTAAAATCTTTCATTACTTTTATGCCCCTTTAAGCTTATTTATTTTATAATTCATTAAATTAAGCTTAAATGAACTTATAATTTTTTATGCTACTCCACTCACATGTCAATTAAGACATTAGAGGAGAAAATGTGATTTTTCTGAATTTAATTTATTTATATAATTATTTTTAATGGAAAATAGGGATTTTCAAAGAAAATTCATCAACATGACCAAGGTAAAGTTTCTATCCTCAAGAAAATTATGGGACATTCCTAATGACCAGAGGACCACTTGGACCAATTTTGGTGATTTTTTGAATTATATTTTATTTATTAGAATTATTTTAAGTTTTGGAGTGTTATTTAATTATAAAATAAAATAAAAGTTGAAAAATGAATTTTATATTTTTCAAAAATCCCTCTGACCTCAAGAAAGTTAGAGAAACAAATTTTATATTTTTATGATCTTTCTTTGATTTATTAGAATTAATTTAGTGGAAAGGCTAGAAAATACATTTTTTAATTCAAAAAAAATTGTTTTAAGGTTTTGAAATTAAATATCTTAACCTAGAGACTTAAGAAAAATATTTGATTGGTTCCTAAGTGATAAGGGGACCAAATATGACACTTTTATGATTTTTATTATTTTTATGATTTTTTTTATTTTTTAATTATTAAAAATATCAAAATATGCTAAAAAATGATAGTTTTTAGAAAATTCCAATTTTATTTTTCTTAGACTCCTCTGATATCAGAGAATTCTCAAGATCAAATTGGTGAATTTTCGAAATGTATTTTTAAATTTAAGAATTTTTAAAGCTTAATTTTGATTATGTGGCTTAATTGATCCATTTAGTGGGGTTAAACATTTCCAATTGACTTTAAATTTTTATGTGAGGTTCCACTGATCCTAAAGATCAGTGGAGAATTGATTTCAAGTTATTTTAATGTGTGATTAACTCTAATTAATTAAAGTTTAATTTTTAGTGATTAGGCCAATTAGGATTATTTTTAATGAATTGACTCAAACCATAATTATCCTAGGGTCCTCTAGTCCTAAGGACTTCACCAAATTTTTCTGGAATTTTTTGAACATGCTAATTTCTGGAATTAAAATGTCAAAAATAGTGACATAAACTTGAAAAATACATAACTTACCACAGGTATGGCCTCCGACCTTGAAAAATTCAGAGAATGTTCCCAAGATCAGAGGCTTCAAAAGCCCTATGGTCTCATGCCATGGTGAAATGTATACATGCATGGAGAATTAAAATGCTCAAAATAGTATTAAATTAATTAAAAAGAAAATACTCAACAAAATAGATTAATTCCTTTTCCACATTATTCTCCTCTGTTCACTGAGCAAGAGGGTATTTTTCTTTTATTTTTATGATTTTTCTATGCAAAGATATCAATTTTTGAAGTTTCAGGTATTTAAAAAAAAAAGAAAAATCGGATTTTCCTACTTTAACCAGTCAGCGCCGCGTCAACCTCGGTGGTTCCGAAGCTCTACGTGTCGTGCTTCCATTTGATGCCGCCACCTGAGTCAGCTGCCATGCGTCCCGCGGTCCTGCTCCGTATTTCGGTCTGACTTGATCTCCCCCGTTCAACCGATACACAATCGATCAGACGGCTCCTGGTCATCGTCTACGACTGGTGCATCCCGTGAGCCGTCGACCTTCTAACCCTAATATCTCCCTCGATTCTCAATAAATTTTTGAGTTCTTACGCTCTATGGATTCATCTTGAGAAGATGAACACATCCATACGGTAAACATGCATTGAAATTGACTTAAATAAAATGAAGAATCGCTGGAAGCTCGGGAGGAAGAAGAGGGCAATACCTTAGCTCTGAGAAGTGAAGCTTCTATTAGAGAGGCTCGATATGTTCTTTGGAGTCCATGGAGGCTAGGGATGAAGCCTGGAGCTGTGGTGAAATGTCTAGGCTTGACTTCCACCAGGTCCGATCACAAAGCTTGGAGGCTGGATCAACTGGGTGGTCTAGAGAGGGGGCTTTCACTGGGGAACTCCTTCTCTACCTCTGGTGAAGGTGTGGGAAGAGTTAATTTGGATTTGGTGAAGTTTCAAAGAGTGTCCTGTTTCTGGCCTGATTTTTAGCTGAGAAATTGAGCTCAGCTCCAGGTCAGGAGAACAGTGGGGTTCTTCTTCTCTAGGCTGAGAGAAGCTCTGGGAGTGATTTTGTGAGGTTTTGTTAAGAAAAATTTCAACACCCTTCAGCACCTTTCTCATGGCCGAGGAGAGGTGTTTAAATGGCCAGGGCTATTGGGCTGAGCTAGGACTCAATTGAGGGGTGGATTCCACTCGCTCGAGTGGAGGGTAGAGGAGCTCCAAGGTTTGATTTAGCTGAGGTGGCCAATTGGGTGAGTTTGGGTTTGTTTAACTTGGTGGTGGCTCTCAGTTTTGACTCCCTCCGGTGGCTAGGTCGGTCTGCAAGGTCAAGGGAGCTAGCCATGGGTCAGGTCAACCAAGGAGTAGGGTTTAATGGTGAAAAACCAGGCAAGGGGGGATTTGGGGTGAGGCAAAAAGTGGATTTGTCCATTTAAGGGAAGAGATCCCTTAAAATGGGGAACCCTTAGTCCATGGCTCACTTAGCTTGGGCTAGGTGGATCTAGGGTGGTTCTTAGGGCTCACTCGAGTGGTCTGTGGATAGGTTGGTTTAGCCACATTTGGTTCAATTTAGTTTGGTTTGGTCATGGGTTTAAATTAGTTCATTTAGGTTTGGGTTGGGCTAACTTGAGTTTGGATTTGATTTAGGCAAAAGTGTCTTGAGCATTTTTGAAGAGATGATTGCCATGAAAAACTTTGATGAAGACAAGAAATGGTTTTGAGTTCAATTGGAAGGTCAATTTGGTGAATTTTGGTATTTTGGTTAATTTAGGGAAGGTTGAATCAACTTGGGTCCAAGTTGGGTTAAGGTGGGGTTTAGAACCAATTGAAAGTTTCAAATGGTCTAGGGAATGTATTGAATAGTTCCCAACATCAATTAGGAAGAAATTTTAGGGTTTGGCTAATCAATTTGGTAGGTTTAGGGCATGGGTTCACTTTAGGCTAAAATTGGGGTATTGGATTTCAAATGGAATTGAACTCAAATGTGAATCAAATTGGACTTGGATTTGGTTTAGATTGATAGTAATGATGTTGAATTAAAATTTAGAATTGAAATTGGGCAAAATTGAGGTCAAATGGGTTGGTTTAGTGTGACATTGGGTCCATTTAGGTTAAAAATGGGTCAATTTGGGGATTTTGATAAAAGTGGGCTATTTTGGAAAAATTGGGCTATAGTGTAGTTGAACAAAATGAAATTGGGAATATTTGGGATTTTTTAGAATTTTTTGGGATTTTTTGAAATTTTTTGGTATTTTAGGGTATCAAGAGGTTATTTGGAGTGTATTAGGGTATTTTGGTAAATTTAAAAGATGGGGGTTGTTTCAAAATGATTTTTAGGATTTTTGGGAATGTTGAGTAATTTTTGGGGAATTTTTGAAATTTTGGGGCAATTAGGTAATTTTAGGTAGGTTTGAAGGACCCAATGTCACAACTAGGCATTTGGCAAAAGTTGAATTTTGATTATGATGAAGCTTAAAGTGAGCCATGGACTAAGAAATATCCACCCTGAACATCTCATGGGTTGTTTCCAACCCTCTTAGCCAAAGAGCTAGGGGTTTGGACTCAGCCACATGAGTGCTCCAATGAACCAGGGGTAGAATTGGGTAAGGATGGTGTGTGTGAGAGTGCAATGTGTGTAAGCCAGACCTCACCAGGACCAGGCCACCCAGAGTAACCCTAAGGCTTGAACAACGTTATAGGAGCTCACTATTGGTTCTCCATATGGTGGCCTTAACCTTCTAAGGTGATTTAGAGGTTTGCAACCATCCAAGTGGGATCCCAAGAGGAGTCAAGAAGTAGCTGAATTGCTAAAGGGTGGATCCCAATTCCATTCCTCTAGGATACTCAAGGAAAAAACCTATGGCTAGATCCTAAGAAGTACTAAGGAGAGAAAAGACCTCACCAAAAATGAGGTCAACATATATATATATATATATATATATATATATATATATATATATATATATATATATATATATATATATATATATCTATATATATAAATTTATTTATTTATAATTTATTTAACTATTAAATATTTTTATGATTAAATTATATTTTTCAATAATATACTATACTTAGAATTTTAAAAATAAAAAATAAATTTTAAATAAATATATATATCTATATATATATATATATTTATATATACTTATATTGATATTTTATAAAAAGAAATAATATAAAATAAATTATATATATATATATATATATATATATATTCATAATCTTTTTTAACTTTTAATATGTATATACATAAATTTATATAATAACTATATATATATATATATATATATATATATATATATATATAAATTTATATTAATATATACCTATATTTATTTTTATTTACATTTTATTTAATGATTAAATACTTTTATGATTAAATTATATTTATAAATAATATACTATACTTAAAATATTCAAATTAAAAAAATAATATTATATATGTATGTAAATTTATGAATATATATATATACATATATATATATATATATATATATATATATATTAATATATACTTATATTTATAATTTATTTAATTATAAAATATTTTTATAATTAAATTATATTTATAAATAATATACTGTACTTAAAAAATTTTAAAAAATAATTTTACATAAATATAAATATATATCTTTATATATTCACATATATATTTATTTATTTATAATTTATTTAACTATTAAATATTTTTATAATTAAATTATATTTATAAATAACATACTATACTTAAAATATTTAAAATAAAAAAATAATTTTATAGAAATTTATATAAATATATATATATATATATATATATATATATATATATGTATATATAAACATATTTATATATACCTTTATATATTAATTTATTTATATTTTATTTAACTATTAAATATTTTTATAATTAAATTATATTTATAAATAATATACTTAAAATTAAAA
>CM040432.1:65384372-65417253 GCA_022702705.1 Papilionanthe hookeriana x Papilionanthe teres | reverse complement strand
AAACGAAAATTTGACACTAAATAGGATGCAATGGAGAAAAAGGATTCATGTAGCCGACCCCATTTAGTGGGATTAAGGCTTTGTTGTTGTTGTTGTTGTTGTTGTTGTATGTATATAATTATAAATATTGATATTTATATTGTATATATATGTATAAATTTATATAATATTATTTTTTTATTTTAAATATTTTAAGTATAGTATATTATTTATAAATATAATTTAATTATAAAAATATTTAATAGCTAAATAAATTATAAATAAAAAAATATATATAGGTATATATAAAGATGTATATATTTATAATTTTATTTAATATTATTTTTTTATTTTAAATATTTTAAGTATAGTATATTATCTATAAATTTATTTTAATTAAAAAAATATTTAACAATTATAAAGAAAAATATATGAATTAGTATATATAAATATTTATATTTATATATATATTTATATAATATTATTTTTTTATTTTAAATATTTTAAGTATAGTATATTACTTATAAAAATAATTTGATTATGAAAACATTTAATAATTAAATAAATTATAAATAAAAATATTTAAATAGACATATGTAAATATAAACTTATATATATATATATATATATATATATATATATATATTATATTACTTTTTTATTTTAAATATTTTAAGTATAATGTATTATTTAGAAATATAATTTAATTATAAAAATATTTAATAGTTAAATAAATTATAAATAAATAAATAAATATATGTATATTTAAATATAAATATATATTTATATATTTATAAATACATATATATGTATATAAAAATTTTAATAATATTATTTTTTTAATTTAAATATTTTAAGTATAGTATATTATTTTTAAATATAATTTAATTACAAAGATAATTAATATTTAAAAAAATTATAAATAAACATATATATATATATATATTTGTATAATATTATTTTTTTAATTTAAATATTTTAAGTATAGTATATTATTTATAAATATAATTTAATCATAAAAGTATTTAATAATTAAATAAAATGTAAATAAAAAGAAATATATGTATATATTAATATAAATTTATTTATATATATATATATAGGTATTATATAAATTTATGTAGTTATATTATTAATACAAAATGGTCAATCCTTGATCCAATGACAAACCCATTAACCCAATAGGTCAACTTTTGACCAAAAAGCCAATTTTGGTCAAAATAGTCAATTTTTTAATTAATGACCCAATAAGTTAATCTCGAACCAAAAGTGAACTTTGGTCAAAATGGTCAATCCTCGACCCAATGATAAACCCATTAACCCAATATTTTTATTTATAATTTATTTAATTGTTAAATATTTTTATAATTAAATTATATTTATAAGTAATATACTATACTTAAAACATTTAAAATAAAAAATACTATTATATATATATATATATATATATATATATATTTATTTATTTATATATACATAAATTTATATTTTTTTATAATTTATTTAACTATTAAGTATTTTTATATTTAAATTATATTTATAAATAATATACTATACTTAAAATATTTAAAATAAAAAAATAATATTATATAAATTTATATATATATATATATATATACATACCATTTTGACCAAAGTTGACTTTTTGGTCAAAAGTTGACCTATTGTGTTAATGGGTGGTCATTAGGTCAAAAATTGACTATTTTGACCAAAATTAACTTTTTGGTCCAAGGTTGTCCTGTTGGGTTTATGTGTTTATTATTGGGTGAAGGATTGATTATATTGACAAAAATTAACTTTTGGTCGAGATCGACTTATTTGGTCATTAATTGGTCATTAGGTCAAAAATTGACTATTTTGACCAAGATTGAATTTTTGGTCAAAAGTTAACCCATTGGGTGACCGGGGAGGTCATTGGGTCAGAAATTAACCATTTTGACCAAAGTTAACTTTTTGATCAAAAGTTGACATATTTGGCCAATGTGTTGGTAATTAGATCAAGAAGTTGACCATTTTTACCAAAGATGAGTTTTTTGGTCAAAAGATGACCTATTGGGTCAATGGTTTAGTCATTGGGTAAAAAATTGTCCATTTTGACCAAAGTTAACTTTTTGGTCAAAAATTGACTATTTTGACAAAAATTGGCTTTTTGGTCAAAAGTTTACCTATTGGGTCTATGGGTTTGTCATTGGATCAAGGATTGCCCATTTTGACTAAAGTTGACTATTTGGTCAGAGATTGACTTATTGGGTCAATAATTGGTCATTAATTCATTTTTTTATTTTGACCGAAATTGACTTTTTGTCAAATGTCGACCTATTAGTGCCAATGGGTTGGTCATTAGGTCAAGGATTGATCATTTTGACCAAAGTTGACTTTTTGGTCAAAAGATGTCCTATTGGGTCAATGGGTTGGGCATTAAGTCAAAGATTAACCATCCTGACCAAAGTTGACTTTTTTGATCGAGATTGGTTTACTGGGTAAAAAATTGGTCATTAGGTCAAAAATTGACTATTTTAATCAAAAATGACTTTTTGGTCAAAGTTGACATATTGGGTCAATGGCTTGGTCATTGGGTTAATGATTGACAATTTTGACCAAAGTTGTCTTTTGGTCAAAATTTGACCTATTTTGGTTAATGAGGCGGTCAGTAGATCAAAAATTGACAATTTTGAGAAAAATTGACAATTTTGAGCAAAATTGACTTTTTGGTCAAAAGTTGACCTATAGGGTCAATAGGTTGGTCATTATGTCAAAAATTGACCATTTTGACCCAATTTGACTTTTTGGTCAAAAGTTGACCTTTTGGGTCAATGAGGTGGTCATTAGGTCAAAAATTGCTAATTTTGACAAAAATTGGATTTTTTGTTCAAAGGTTGACCTATTGGGTGAATAATTGGCAATTATGTAAAAATTTACTATTTTGACCAAAATTGACTTTTAGGACAAAAAACGATCTATTGGGTCGGTGGGTTGGTTATTGGGTCAAGGATTTACCATTTTGACCAAAGTTATCTTTTTGTTCAAAGGTTGACATGTTGGGTCAATGGGTTTGTCATTGGGTTAAGGATTGATGATTATGACCAAAGTCGACTTTTTAGTTAGAGATTTACTTATTGGGTCAATAATTGGTCATTAGGTCAAAAATTATCTATTTTGACCTAAAAAGTTGACTTTTCAGCTAAAATTTGACCAACTTAGTTAATGTGTTGATCATTGGGTCAAAAATTGACCATTTTGACCAAAGTTGACTTTTGGTTCAAAAGTTGACCTATTTGGTCAATGGGTGGTCATTAGGTCAAAAATTGCCTATTTTGACCAAAATTGACTTTTTTTATCAAAATTTGACTTATTGGGCAATGGGTTTGTCATTAGGTCAATCATTGACCATTTTGTCCAAAGTTAACTTTTTGGTCAGAGATTGACTTATTGGGTCAATAATTGGTCATTAATTCAAAAAATCGACTATTATGGTCATTAGGTTAAAAATTAATTATTTTAACCAAAATTAAATTTTTGGTCAAAAGTTGAGCCATTGGGTCAACGGGGAGGTCATTATGTCAGAAGTTGACCATTTTGACTAAAATTAACTTTTTTGGTCAAAAGTTGATCTATTTTGGTCAAAAGTTGACTTATTGGTCAAAAGTTGACTTATAATTTGACAAAAGTTGACTTATTGGGTCAATTATTGGTCATTCAGTAAAAAATTGACTATTTTGACCAAAATTGACTATTTGGTCAAAAGTTGACCTATTGGGTTAATGGGTTTGTCATTGGGTTAATGATTGAATATTTTGACCAAAGTTGACTTTTTTGGTCAGAGATTAACTTATTGAGTGAATAATTAGTCATTAGATCAAAAATTAACTATTTTGACCAAAATTTACTTTCGGTCAAAAACCGACCTATTGGGTCAATGGGTTGGTCTTTGGGTCAATGGGGTGGTCATTGGGTCAGAAATAGGTCTTTTGGACCAAAGATTACTTTTTGGTCAAAAGTTGACCTATTTTGACCAAAATTGAATTTTTAGTCAAAAGTTAACCTATTGGGTTAACGGAGTAGTCATTAGGTCGGATATCGACTATTTTGACCAAAGTCGACTTTTGGTCAAAAGTCGATCTATTTGGTCAATGAGTTGGTAATCGGGTCAAGAATCGACCATTTTGATCAAAGATGACTTTTTGGTCAAAAGTAGACTATCGGGTCAACGGGTTGGTCATTAGGTTAAAAATCGACCATTTCGACTAAAGTTGACTTTTTGGTCAAAAGTTGACCTATTTGGTTAATGAGTTGGTAATTGGGTCAAGAATTGACCATTTTGATTGAAGATGACTTTTTTAGTCAAAAAGTTGATCTATTGGGTCAGTGGGTTGGTCATGTGTCAAAAATTGACCATTTTGACTAAAGTTGACTTTTTGTTCAAAAGTTGGTCTATTGGGTCAAAGGGTGGTCATTAGGTCAAAAAATGACTATTTTGACCAAAATTGACTTTTTGGTCAAAAGTTGACCTATTTGGTTAATGAGTTCGTCATTGGGTCAAGGATTGACCATTTTGACTAAAGTTGGCTTTTTTGTCAGAGATTGACTCTTGGGTCAATAATTGGTCATTAATTCAAAAATAGACTATTTTGACCAAAATTGACTTTTTGGTCAAAAGTTGACCTATTGTGCTAATGGTTTGGGCATAGGTCATGGATTGATCATTTATATTTAATAGTTAAGTAAATTATAAATAAAAATTTGTATAGGTCATTTATATTTATAAAATATTATTTTTTTATTTTAAATGTTTTAAGTATAAGTATATTATTTATAAATATAATTTAATTATAAAAATAAGTAATAATTAAATAAATTATAAATAAAAATATATATATATAGGTATATATATATATATATATATATAAATTTATATTATATTATTTTTTTATTTTAAAAGTTTTAAGTACAGTATATTATGTATAAATATAATTTAATTATAAAAATATTTAATAATTAAATAAATTATAAATAAATATATATATATATATATAATTATGCATACATATATATATATATATATATTTCTATATAATTTTATTTTTTTATTTTAAATATTTTAAGTATAAGTATATTATTTATAAACATAATTTAATTATAAAAATATTTAATAGTTAAAAAATTACAAATAAAAATATATATATAGATGTACATAAATATATAATTATATATATAATAAAATTTATTGAATATTATTTTTTTATTTTAAATATTTTAAGTATAATAAATTATTAATAAATATAATTTAATTATAAAATTATTTAATAGTTAAAAAATTATATATATATATATATATATATTTATTTATATATATTTATATATAAATTTATATAACATTATTTTTTTATTTTAAATATTTTAAGTATAGTATATTATTTATAAATATAATTTAATTATAAAAATATTTAATAGTTAAATAAATTATAAATAAATAAATATATATGTGTGTGTGTGTGTATGTGTGTGTATGTGTATGTGTATGTATATGTATATATATATATATTTATGTAAATTTTTTTTTATTTTAAATATTTTAAGTATAGTATTTTATTTATAAATATAATTTAATTATAGAAGTATTTAATAATTATATAAATTATATATATATATATATATATTTCTTTTTTATTTTAAATGTATAAAGTATAGTATGTTATTTATAAATATATTTTAATTATAAAAATATTTAAAAAATTTAAAAAATTATAATTAAAAATATATATAGGTATATATTAATGTATATATATATTTAAAAATTAAAAAAATTATAATTAAAAATATATATAGGTATATATTAATGTATATATATATATATATATATATATATAATTTTATATAATATTATTTTTTTATTTTAAATTTTTAAGTAAAGTATATTATTTATAAATATAATTTAATTATAAAAATATTTATAGTTAAATAAATTATAAATAAATAAACAAATATATGTATATATAAATATAAATATATATTTATATATATATATATATATACATATATATGTATATATAAATTTTAAAAATATTATTTTTTTAATTTAAATATTTTATGTATAGTATATTTTTTTAAATATAATTTAATTATAAAAATATTTAATAGTTAACAAAATTATATATATATATGTTTTAAGTATAGTATATTATTTATAGATATAATTTAATTATAAAAATATTTAACAATTAAATAAATTATAAATAAAAATATTGGGTTAATGGGTTTATCATTGGGTCAAGGATTGACCATTTTGACCAAAGTTCACTTTTGGTTCGAGATTAACTTATTGGGTCATTATTTGGTCATTAATTAAAAAATTGACTATTTTGACCAAAATTGACTTTTTGGTCAAAAGTTGACCTATTTGGTTAATGAGTTCGTTATTGGGTCAAGGATTGACCATTTTGACTAAAGTTGGCTTTTTTGTCAGAGATTGACTCTTGGGTCAATAATTGGTCATTAATTCAAAAATAGACTATTTTGACCAAAATTGACTTTTTGGTCAAAAGTTGACCTATTGTGCTAATGGTTTGGGCATTAGGTCATGGATTGATCATTTATATTTAATAGTTAAGTAAATTATAAATAAAAATTTATATAGGTAATTTATATTTATAAAATATTATTTTTTTATTTTAAATGTTTTAAGTATAGTATATTATTTATAAATATAATTTAATTATAAAAATAAGTAATAATTAAATAAATTATAAATAAAAATATATATATAGGTATATATATATATATATATAAATATAATATATATATATATATATATATATATATATATATATATATATATATATATATTTATATCTATATATATATATATACATGTATATTATATATTTTTTTTATTTTAAAAGTTTTAAGTACAAGTATATTATGTATAAAAATAATATAATTATAAAAATATTTAATAATTAAATAAATTATAAATAAAAATATATATAGTTATATATATATATATATATATATATTATTTTATATTTTTATTTTAAATATTTTAAGTATAGTATATTATTTTTAAAAATAATTTAATAATAAAAATATTTAATAATTAAAAAAATTACAAATAAAAAAATATATATTGATATACATAAATATATAATTATATATATAATAAAATTTATTGAATATTATTTTTTTATTTTAAATATTTTAAGTATAATAAATTATTAATAAATATAATTTAATTATAAAATTATTTAATAGTTAAAAAAATGATATATATATATATATAAATTTATATAACATTATTTTTTTATTTTAAATATTTTAAGTATAGTATATTATTTATAACTATAATTTAATTATAAAAATATTTAATAGTTAAATAAATTATAAATAAATAAATATATGTGTGTGTGTGTGTATGTCTACGTATATGTTTTAAATTTTTTTTATTTTAAATATTTTAAGTATAGTATTTTATTTATAAATATAATTTAATTATAGAAGTATTTAAAAATTATATAAATTATATATATATATATATATATATATATATAATATTATTTTTTTTATTTTAAATGTATAAAGTATAGTATGTTATTTATAATTATATTTTAATTATAAAAATATTTAAAATTTAAAAAAATTATAATTTAAAATATATATAGGTATATATTAATGTATATATATATTTAAAAATTTAAAAAATTATAATTAAAAATATATATAGGTATATATTAATGTGTGTGTGTGTATATATATATATATATATATATATATATATATATATATATATATAATTATTTGTTTTTTAATTTTTTAAGTATAGTATATTTTTTATAAAAATAATTTAATTATAAAAATATTTAATAGTTAACAAAATTATAAATAACTATATATATATATATATAATTTTATATAATATTATTTTTTTATTTTAAATTTTTAAGTAAAGTATATTATTTATAAATATAATTTAATTATAAAAATATTTATAGTTAAATAAATTATAAATAAATAAACAAATATATGTATATATAAATATAAATATATCTTTATATATATATATACATATATATGTATATATAAATTTTAAAAATATTATTTTTTTTAATTTAAATATTTTAAGTATAGTATATTATTTTTAAATATAATTTAATTATAAAAATATTTAATAGTTAACAAAATTATATATATATATATATATATATATATATTATATATATATATATATATATATTTATATATTTAAATTTATATATATAAATTTATTTAATATTATTTTTTAGTTTTAAATATTTTAAGTATAGTATATTATTTATAAATAAAATTTAATTATCAAAATATTTAATAATTAAATAATAAATAAATAAATATATATACATAGGTATATATAAATATATATTTGTATATATTAATATATATATATATATATATATATATATATATATATATATATAAATTTATATAATATTATTTTTTTATTTTAAATATTTAAGTATCGTATGTTATTTATAAATATAATTTAATTATAAAAATATTTAATAGTTAAATAAATTATAAATAGATAAATATATATGTGCATATATAAATATATATATTTATATATAAATATATATATATATATATATATGTATGTATATATATTTATGTAAAAGTATAATATGTTATTTTCAAATATAATTTAAATATAAAAATATTTAATAATTAAATAAATTATAAATAAAAATATCCATCTAGTTATATATATATATATATATATATATATATATATATATATATATATATATAATATTAGTTTTTTATTTTAAATGTTTAAAGTATAGTATATTATTTATAAATATAATTTAGTTATAAAATATATATATATATATATATATATATATATATATATATATATATATATATATATATATATATATATATATAAATATAATATTAGTTTTTTATTTTAAATGTTTAAAGTATAGTATATTATTTATAAATATAATTTAGTTATAAAAATATTTAATAATTAAATAAATTATATATATATATATATATATATATATATTAGGGGAAAGAGGGACATGTGGCTCCCTACTCGTTAATATTTGGAAAATTAGTACAAAGCGGGGAGGGGAGAGGATCCCTATCTAAAAAGACAAAAAATACATTGACACACTCATAAGGGTTCCTTCTCCCGCATTACAACTCGACGCAAAATAAAAACGGATAACAACAGAAATGCAAGTATACCCGAGCCACCAAACAGCACAAACATAGTATAAATGTCTGCTTTGGTGATGGAAAAGTAGGTCTGTTGGAACAGAAGTGGAAGTTCGAAAACCTGCAAAAGTTGAAGCGGTGCGATGCAGAAAGCACAACACGGACAAGCAAATATTTGTCACCATAAGCAGCTGAACAAACAAGTAAAATTGTAAACAATCCAAAAGACCATCTGGGAAGTGAACCAAAGGTTGTGAAGCATGGCCGGCTTGGTGGAACCAAATGAAATGTCCGAGACGAAACATAATCTACTACACGAGTCCAGCTTGAGACAAATATAAAGACCTGGATGACTCCCTCATAGAAATATTCACTGTTCAACAAAAAATATTAACTTTCTTCATAATCAAATTCAAAGCATAATAAAGGCAGCATTGATATAGAGAAAGAAGGCATTTAATAGCATTAATTGCACATAAAATCAACCATAAACCTATAGGCTATAATGGATCCAGAAATTGGAAAGCAGCATTGATAAGGAGGGGGGCTTTTAATAGCATTAATTGCCCATAAAACCAAAACCACATACCTGTAGGCGTTGGGGGAACCAAAAAAAAAAGTAAAAAAAAAACAAAAATAATAAAAATAAAAAACAAAACCGCCACAAATATATATCATCTATTAGCACCGTGTCAACACAACACAAGCAGCAGTAACAAATATGGAGGCAATCCAAACCGACGCAAGAGCAAATAATGCGAGGGAACAAAACTGCCATCCAGCTCCGCAATCAAAGATTAGCAGGTGGGCTACAGCAAAATAAGAATCAAAGCCATCGAAATGACTAAGCAGGTGGACTCCCAAAAGAGATGAGCTACATCTCAGATAACAACCCAATATATATATATATATATATATATATATATATATATATATATATATATATATATATATAAGCATATAAATTTAATTGGAAATAAGTAGCAGAAGGCCTTATCCAAAAGGGTCAAACGAGGCAGGAAGAACATGGAGGGAGCAGAAGTCGGCACACCATAATTGATAGGAACTTTATAAATATGCATATAAAGATTACTGTATATATAAATGTATATATGTACAAGTATATTTATATAGATATATATATAATTAAATATATATATATATATATATATATATATATATATATATATATATAGATATATGATTATATAAAAAAACTGTATATATATAAGGATATATATATAAATAATATATATATATATATATTTATCCAGCGTGGGTAGGCTCAACAACAGTCTCAGACCAAAATAACACGATATATCTATATATATATATATATATATATATATATATATATATATATATATATATATATATATATATATTTGATATTATCCTACCTCCACCAAACTCAAAAACAAGTGCAAGTAGAGCGCAAATAAAGAGTCAAGCACGAACATACGGGGCATCCAAGTTATCACCGATAAGAAACCTGTGCAGAATACTATTCGGCATTGTTCGTATTAAAATATTCTGAGTATTAGCAGCAAGTGACGCCAGCCAGTTGGCCGGCCTATTTCCTTCCCTATGAATGAATTCCCACGAGATGACTAAACGGGAGGAAATAAGTTTAATTTTCTTAATAAGGTAAATAATATTCCAAATAGGCTCCCTAGCACCAAATAGGGTATCAACAAGAAGCTTAGCGTCAGTCTTGACAATGATGTGAGACCAATCGACAACAGTAGCAATAGAAAGTGCCATTAAATAGCGAGAGCTTCGGTTTCAAGAAGGTTGTCAGCGTAACAGGGAGAGGAGAAATATAGAATACACTTACCATACACATCCCAAACAATACCGCCAAAACCAGCATAAGAATCGTTCCAGCTGCCATCAGTGTTGATCTCAACCCAGTTGACGGGAGGGGGCAGCCATCTCACCAACGTCGGAAGTTGCCTAGTCCTCTCACCAACACCAGATTCATGGTGCGGACGGATGAAAGCAAAATAAGGTATAGAAGAGAAGAAGCTATATTTCGTCACTCCAAGTATAGCAATCCGATTTATGTAAGCAAAGATATGGGCAGTAATAATGGAACTAGTAACTTTTCTACCATGATGCTTAACATCATTCCGAGCCATCCAAATGAACCAACAAACAATATAAGGATAAATCTGTAAAAAATGTTTGCTCCGACCATCAGGGTTAAATGAAGTGCAAGTATCAGACAAGTTATGAGAGGGAGTGAGATTAATTCCAAACGTATTACCACACTCTCTTCAAACCATTAAAGACTCATGACAGGCAAAAAAAAGATGTTCGACAGATTCTTCACTACATTTGCAAAGCGGGCATTGGGAAGGAAAGTGCAAACCCTTAAGCTTTAAGATATCATCGCAGGGGAGCACAGCATGAAAAAGCCTCCAGATCATAAAAGACATAGACGGGGTCAAAGCCCAATTCCAAATAGTCACCCCCCAGGGAATAGTAGGGAAATGATGTAGATTAAAGTATAAAGTTTTAGTAACAGACCCACACAGTTGCAATTTAAGCATAGGGGTATCTTTAGCGCTCTGATCGAAAGGAATAGAGGATATGAAGCGAGCGTTATCACTACCAACCAATTGATTAAGTAAGGGAATATTCCAACCATCAGGACACCAGGTGTGAGAGACAAGTATATCAGATTGCAAAGAATCCCCTAGTACAAGGGAGCACCAACTGTCCAGCCAGAAAGAGATTTGGCCATTTCCTAACTCCCAGAAGATATAGTCCTTAGCCCAATCTCTAACCTGAAGAAGATGCTTCCACACCCTAGAATCCCAAATTCGCGAAGAAACAAAGGCAGGATTAGCGTTGTGGCAAAATTTAGCATGCATAAACAACGCCCACAAAGAGTCGCATTTTCTGAAGTTGAACCACAACTTAAAATAGTTAATATTAGCAATATGGTGAAGTCTTTTAAAGCCCAACCCCCCCGCACTAATCGGCTTACAGACATCCTTCCAAAGAAGCCACTTTCGAGAAGAGTGGCTTCCGACCCAAAGGAACTTGTTGAAACATTTCTCCAAGGAAGATTGAGTGCTCTTTTTCATATTAAGGACCTGTAAGGCATACAAAGGCAAAGTCTGCAGGATACTCTAAAGCACAGTTATTCTCCCCCAAAAGAGAGGGAAATGTATTTCCAATCCTCAATTCTCTTCCGAACTTTCTCAATAACCTCATCCATTTGAATTTGCTTAGTTCTGCCTCTAAGGAGATAAACCACCAAATACTTCAAAGGAAGGGTAGATAAAGATAATCCCGTATACTCAACGACCCAATTAACATTATGTCTAGTAACAGTTTTACCCATATAAATATGGCATTTATCAGGATTGAAAGTGAGGCCAGAGACCGACTGGAAATGATGAAGTATAGAAAGAATTTGTTTAATAGCAGGCTTACTTGCATTTGAGAAGAGGACAACATCATCAGCATAGACTAAATGGGAAACAGTAACTTTAGCCCTATTACCATAATGCAAGTGAGAGCAATTTCCAAAGAGGTTGTTAATTAGCTGGGAAAAATAATCAAAGACCAGAATAAAAAGCGTAGGGGATAAGGGGTCCCCCTGCCTGATCCCTCTCCCAGCTCTGAAAAACCCAAAAGAGCTGCCATTTATAAGAATGCTATACTTATTACAATGAAGCCAGTTAAGAATAAGCTTACAGAACTCCGCAGTGAACCCTCTAGTGTGAAGAATCCTAAAAATGAAATCCCAACTCAAGGAATCATAGGCTTTTCTAATGTCCAATTTGATTATCATATTGCCACCACGGCACTTCCTATCAATATCATAAACCAGTTCCTGTGCCAGCATAATATTATCAGTAATACCCCTACCCTAAATAAAAGCGAATTGATTCAAAGATATCAGATCATGTAGGTGGGGTTAGAGATGTTTGACAATAATCTTACTAATAACTTTGGTAAGCACAGTGGTAAGGGAGATAGGTCTAAAATGCTCCCAACGGGTCTTTTGAGTAGATTTGGGAATAAGGACAATAGATGCAGCAGAGAAATAATTACAAGGAGCTTCAATCTTGAAAAAACTTTGAATAGCATTAACAACCTCCTTATTGACGATGTGCCAGCATTTGATGTAGAAATCAAAGGTAAAACCATCCGGGCCAGGGGCTTTGTTACAATTAATCTCAGACAACACAACATAAATCTCCTCTACGGTAGGAATGCCACAGAGGTCTAATTCCTCAGTGTAATGCCTGGTGTCTTTAAAAAGATTCTCTTCAATAGTACCTGTGGTCTGATGAGCCTCGAAAATTTTTGAGAAATATTGAACAACACTATTTCCCAACTCCTTGTTACCAGTGATCCAATCACCATGATCATTTTGAATTCTAACAATGGTGTTATTGGCCCTACGCTGTTTGATGCAAGTATGAAAGTACTTCGTGTTGCGATCCCCTTGGGAAAAATCTATGTCGCCAGCTTTTTGTTGCAACAAATCTTCTTCCCAAGCAGACGCATCCAACAGCTCCTTATGAGCATCCTGGAGTTGGGTAATAAACATATCATTAGACTCATCTTGTCCTTGTAAAGTTTGACCCACTCCTGCGCCTTGACAACTCTAGCATGCACATCACCGAATACCTCCCAGTTCCAATATCTTAAAGTATTGGCAACTTTTTTGTGCAATTTCCAAAGGGTGAACCACGCCCCACTGACCTCATGGAACTTCCAATTCTCAGCAACAAGTCTTAAAAAGTCTGGATGCTTAGCTCAAAAATTAAGATATTTAAAGTGATGCGTGGAGACTTTTTGAAAAAAAATCAAAAGAAAGGAGCAAAGGTTTGTGATCAGAACCAGAGCTGCACAAGTATTGGACTTGAGAAAAGGCATAGGAGGTGAGCCAGGATTGGTTGGCAAAGGACCTATCCAAACGTTCAAACAACTTACCCCGTTTCCAAGTAAATTTGGATGTAACATAACCCAAGTTAGAAAGAATAGCATCCGATATAGCCCTTCTGAAAGAATCCATCAAAGAAGAAACAACCCTTCTACCCCCCAACTTCTCAGAGTCATGCATAATCATATTAAAATCACCGCCCATCATCCAATTACCTTGAATTAAAGATCCCATGGAACAAATTTTGTTCCAAAGGTCCAATCTGGCAAGGTTAGAGGTACCCGCATAAACAAAAGTCATGCATCCAGAGAAGTCATCAACAACAAAGGAAACATGAAGAAATTGGGCATCATCAATGGTAACATTGATGGTAATGTGCTTCAGCCAAAAAAGCCAAATCTTATTCGAACAGTTACCATAAAAAGAAAAATTCTCAAATTTGCGTAAGACTCTATCATTAGAAGTAGCCACCATGTGTTCCAAAATAGAGACAATATTGACTTTATGAATTCTCAATAACAACTTTAATCTACCAAGGGAGTGAGAATCCGCAACTTCCCTGATATTCCAAATTAAAATGTTAAACATGGGTGGGCGCATAACCCCTTCTAGAGGACCTAGTTAGGGTATGACCATGATCACTTTCCGAATGATATTGCTCCGTATCAGGCAAAGATATACCTGTTTGAAGATTTATTAATTCATAGCTGCCTTTTTCTTTCTCCTTCGTGATTTCTGAACCTACCACTCATCTTTAAGTAAATTGGAGACCTCCTCCAAATGAAAATCATAGGCCCCCCTCCCCCCACAAGAGTAGTATTAACTGAGACCCTATCCGCAGGAATAAACTTAACCACAGAAGAGCCAGCAACTCGCCCAATGAAAGGATCACATGACCCAACAACAGCTGCAATAGAAAGAGTCGCCCCAATATCATTAACTTGAAAAGTCTCTCACTCAAAGACAACATTAGGAGTCGCCCCGGCACCACCAACATGGGGAACCGACGCTTCAGTAAGATGAGGGGGGAGAACAACACTCTCATCTACCAAACCCTCTCCCCCAAGGTTACGATCGATAACAACATTCTCAGGCATCGCTTCAACAGTAGGACTGGGCTCAGCAGTAAGATTAGGGTGATTAGAGCCAGCTTTAGGTCGTACAATAGTGACGTTCTTGAGTTCAGGGTGCAAGTGATAGCATTGAGCAACACTATACCCAAACATCCTACAATTAGGACAATATAGGGGGTGTCTTTCAAGAATAGGCTTAACCTAATACCCATTATGTGCAGATCCAATCCACATCTCATCAGGAAGGGGTTGAGTAATGTCACGTTCAACTAGGAACCTGGCGGTGAGTGGTCGAGAGCTATCTAAAGTTTTGGTAGGGGGATCAACATGTAGAGGTTTCCCGGATATATCAGCAATGGAACATAGAAATTCAGGTTTAAAGTGATGCACTTTCAAACCGGGCAGACGTATCCAGACTGGAATAGTAGGAGATTCAGCCCGAGGGTCAAAATCAACAGACCATTTAAGCAATTTCATAATACGATTGTCAATTCGCAAGATCCTGCGAGCAAAGAGCTGCGTATAATCTTCCTCGCTGATAAGTTGAATTAGGATATGTCTGTCATCCAGTAAACCTACTTTCTAAGTACCCACTAACTTCATAAGCTCGAAGTCCCTTCGAGTTAGTTCCAGTTTCGGATGTCCATAGATAATTTACCTACCAAAGATAAACGAAATGGAGCAGCAAGTAATTCATTACCAGAATCTGAGATGAAAATAGCGGGCTTCCCATTTTTTTTCCGAGCTTTTTTAATAAACAAATTGTCTTAAAGATATTTAAGAAAATTTATATTTTAAGTATGAAATTTTGTTATTTTTCCAAGATATTTTAACAAAACAAATTTATATAAACAAATTGCCACACATCACTCATCTTATTTAATATTATTTTATTATTTTAAATATTTTAAGTATAGTATATTATTAATAAATATAATTTAATTATAAAACCATTTAATAGTTAACAAAATTATAAATAACTTTATATATATATATATATATATACACACACACACACACACATATATTTATATATATATTTATAAATATTTATATATTTATTTATTTATATATATAAATTTATTTTAAATATTTTAAGTATAGTATATTATTTATAAATATAATTTTTCTATAAAAATATTTAATTGTTAAATAAATTATAAATAAATAAATAAATATATAGAATAATTTTTTTTAAAGGTTTTAAGTATAGTTCATAATTTATAAATCTAATTTAATTATAAAAATATTTAATAGTTAAGTAAATTGTAAATAAAAATATATATAGGTATATATATATATATATATATATATATATATATATATATATATATATATATATATATATTTAATATTATTCTTTTATTTTAAATATTTTAAGTATAGTAAATTATTTATAAATAAAACTTAATTATAAAAATATTTAATAGTTAAACAAACTAAAAATAAATAAATATAGGTATATATAGATAATTTTATTTAATATTATTTTTTATTTAAAATATTTTAAAAATAGGGTATTTTTTATAAATACAATTTAATCGCAAAAATAACTAATAATTAAATAAATTATAAATAATATATATATATATATATATTTATTTATTTATTTAATATTATTTTTTTATATTAAATATTTTAAGTATACTATATTATTTATAAACATAATTTAATCATAAAAATATTTAATAATTAAATAAATTATAAATATATAAATTTGTATCTCGTATATATAAATATAAAAATTTATATTATATATATATATATATATATATATATATATATATAAATATATATAATATTATTTTTTATTTTAAATATTTTAAGTATAGTATATTATTTAAAAATATAATTTAACTATAAAATATTTAATAATTAAGAAAATTATAAATAAAAATATATATAGTGGTACATAAATATATATTTATATATATAAAAAAATTTAATTAATATTATTTTTTATTTTAAATATTTTAGGTATAGTATATTATTTATAAAAGTAATTTAATTATAAAAATATTTAATAATTAAAAAATTGATATATATATATATATATTTATATAACATTACTTTTTTATTATAAATATTTTATGTATTGTATATTATTTTATATATAATTTAATTATAAAAATATTTAATAGTTAATAAAATTATATATATATATATATATATATAATTTTTTAAATAATTTAAGTATATCATATTATTTATAAATATTTTTTAATTATAAGAATATTTAATAGTTAAATAAATTATAATTGAATAAATATATCTGTATATATAAATATATATATTTAAATATATATAAATATAAGAATATTTATATTTATGTAAAATCATTTTTTTTGTTTTAAATATTTTAAGTATAGTATATTATTTATAAATATAATTTAATTATAAAAATATTTAATAGTGAAACAAATTATAAATAAATAAATATAAATCTGTATATATATATATATATATATATATATATATATATATATAATTTTTTATAATATTATTTTTTAATTTAAATATTATAAGTATAGCATATGATTTATAAATATAATTTAATTATAAAAATATTTATAATTGAAAAAAAATTATAAATATATATATATATATATTTAATTTTATTTTTTTATTTTAAATATATTAAGTAATGTATATTATTTTTAAATATAATTTAATTATAATAATATTTAATAATTAAATAAATTATAAAAAAAATTACATATATATTGGTTTGTATAAATATATATATATATATATATATATATATATATATATATATATAAATTTATTAAATAATATTTTTTATTTTAAATATTTAAGTATTGTATGTTATTTATAAATATATTTTAATTATAAAAATATTTAATAGTTAAATAAACTATAAATAGATAAATATATATGTGTATATATAAATATATATATATTTATATATATTTATTTATATTTATGTAAAATTATTTATATTTTAGTAAAAGTATAGTATATTATTTACAAATATAATTTAAATATAAAAATATTTAATAATTAAATAAATTATAAATAAAAATATATATATAGTTATATATATATATATATATATATATATATATATATATATATATATATCTATATATAATATTAGGTTTTTATTTTAAAAGTTTAAAGTATAGTATATTATTTTTAAATATAATTTAGTTATAAAAATATTTAATAATTAAAAAAATTATAATTAGGTATATATAAATATATAAATTTATATATATGTATATATATATATATATATATAATATTTTTTTTTATTTTAAATGTTTTAAGTATAGTATATTATTTATAAATATAATTTAATTACAATAAATATTTAATAATTAAATAAATTATGGATAGAAATATATATATAGGTTTATATAAATAAATATATATAAATTTATTTTATATTATTCTTTTAATTTAATTATTTTAAGTATAGTATATTATTTTTGAATATAATTTAATTATAAAAATATTTAATAGTTAAATAAATTATAAATTAATAAATTTATATATTGATAACTATATATATATATATATATAATATTTTTTTATTTTAAATATTTTTGGTATAGTATATTTTTATAAATATAATTTATTTATAAAAATATTTAATAATTAAATAAATTATAAATAAAAATATATATATATATAGGTATATATTAATATATTTATATATATATATATACATATATTTATTTTTTTAATATTATTTTTTATTTTAAATATTTTAAGTACATTATATTATTTATAAATATAATTTAATTTTAAAAATTATTAATAGTTAAATAAATTATATAATATTATTTTTTTATTTTAAATCTTTTAAGTATAGTATTTTATTTTTCAATATACTTTAATTATAAAAATATTTAATAGCTATATGTATATATATATTAGCTATATGTATATATATATATGTATGTATGTATAAATTTATATAATATTAATTTTTTATTTTAAATATTCTAAGTGTAGTATATTATTTATAAATATAATTTAATTTAAAAAATATTTAATAGTTAAATAAATTATAAATAAAAATATATATATATAGGTATATATTAATATATTTATATATATATATATACATATATTTATTTTTTTAATATTATTTTTTATTTTAAATATTTTAAGTACATTATATTATTTATAAATATAATTTAATTTTAAAAATTATTAATAGTTAAATAAATTATATAATATTATTTTTTTATTTTAAATCTTTTAAGTATAGTATTTTATTTTTCAATATACTTTAATTATAAAAATATTTAATAGCTATATGTATATATATATTAGCTATATGTATATATATATATGTATGTATGTATAAATTTATATAATATTATTTTTTTATTTTAAATATTCTAAGTGTAGTATATTATTTATAAATTTAATTTAATTTAAAAAATATTTAATAGTTAAATAAATTATAAATAAATATATATAAATAGGTATATATATATATATATATATATATATATATATAGCTATTTAATATTATTTTGTTTAAATATTTTAAGTATAGTATATTTTCTATAAATATAATTTAATTATAAAGATATTTAATAATTAAATAAATTATGAATAAAGATATATATATATATACGTATATATATATATATATATATATATATATATATATATATATATATATATATATATATAATATAATATTATTTTTTTTTAAATGTTTTAAATATAATATCCTATTTATAAATATAATTTAATTATAAAATTATTTAATAGTTAAAAAATGATAAATAAACAAGTGTATATATATATATATATATCTCTGTGTGTGTGTGTGTGTGTGTAGGGTTGTCGAAAAAGCTCATTTTTCGCGAACGGTTTGTGTTCGGTTCACCAAGAAGTTCGTGTTCGATTCGTTCGTTAAGCAAATGAGACGAACAAGAACAATTTTTGTCGTTCGGTTTGTTAAACGAACCAAAAACGAATAATGATGTGTTCATTCGTGTTTGGTTCGTTATTGTTCGAAATATAAAATAATTTAAAATAATTATATATAAAAAATTTATGATATTTTAAAAATAATTATATATTATAAAAATATTTCATATTTTAAATAAATAATCTTCTAAAAATTATAATATATGATAAATTATTAATAAAAATAATAATATTATAGTATTAATTATATTAATATAAATATTATAATTATACTTATATTATATATTAAAATAAAACCCTACACAAAACCCTAAACGCCTTATTCATTTTGCTTCATTTTGGGAAAATATGGATTACTTGATGTGTATGGAATACCTTTTCAGTTTGTTTCATTTTGAAAAAGTATGCTATCAAAGCTAGGACTGTCAAAAAAATTCGTTGTTCGCAAACAGTTCGTGTTTAATTCGCTAGGAAGTTTGTGTTCGATTCATTCGATAAGCAAACAAGACGAACACGAACAACTTTTTTTGTATAAAAATTGATATAATATTATTTTTCTATTTTGAATAATTTAAGTATAGTATATAATTTAAAAATATAATTTAATTATAAAAATATTTAATTGTTAAAGAAATTATATATATATATATATATATATATATATATAATTATTTTTTTATTTTATATGTTTTAAGTATAGTTTATTATTTATAAATATAATTTAATTATAAAAACTTTTAAAAGTTAAATAAATTGTAAATAATTAAATATGTGTGTGTGTGTGTGTGTATATATATATATATAATTTTATATAATATTATTTTTTTATTTTTAATTTTTTATGTATAGTATATTATTTATAAATATAACTAAAATATAAAAATATTTAATAGTTAAATAAATTATAAATAAAAAATATAAATATATGTATATATAAATATATATATATATATATATATATATAATATTATTTTTTTATTTTAAATATTTTAAGTATAGTATATTATTTATAAATATAATTTAATTATAAAAATATTTAATAATTAAATAAATTATAAATAAAAATATTTGGTCAATGTGTTTGTCATTGGGTCAAGGATTGACCATTTTGACCAAAGTTCACTTTTTGGTTAGAAATTAACTTATTGGGTCAATAATTGGTCATTAATTCAAAAATTGACTATTTTGACCAAAAATGGCTTTTTGGTCGAAAGTTGACCTATTGGGTCAATGTGTTTGTCATTGGATCAAGGATTGACCATTTTGACCAAAGTTAATATTTTGGTCAGAGATTGACTTATTGGGTCATTAATTCAAAAACTGTTTATTTTGACCAAAATTGACTTTTTGGTCAAAAGTTGACCTATTAGGCCAATGGGTTGGTCATTGGGTCAAGGATTGATCATTTTGACCAAAGTTGACTTTTTGGTCAAAAGATGACCTATTGGGTCAATGAGTTGGGCATTAGGTCAAAGATTAACCATTTTGACCAAAGTTGACTTTTTGGTCAGAGATTGATTCTTGGGTCAAAAATTGGTCATTAAGTCAAAAATTGATTATTTTAATCAAAATTTACTTTTTGGTCAAAAGTTGACCTATTGGGTCAATGAGTTGGTTATTGGGTTAATGATTAACTATTTTGACCAAAGTTGTCTTTTGGTCAAAATTTGACCTATTTAGGTCAATGAGGAGGTCAGTAGGTTGAAAATTGACAATTTTGAGCAAAATTGACTTTTTGGTCAAAAGTGGACCTATTCGGTCAATAGGTTGGTCATTGGGTCAAGGATTAACGATTTGACCAAAGTTGACTTTTTAGTCAAGAGTTAACAAATTGGGTCAATTGGTTGGTCTTTGGATGAAGGATTGAACATTTTCACCAAAGTTGACATTTAGGTTATTGTGTCAGAAATTGTCAATTTTGACCAAATTTGACTTTTGGTCAAAAGTTGACCTTTTCGGACAATGAGGTGGTTATTAGATCTAAAATTGACAATTTTGACCAAAATTAGCTTTTTTATTCAAATGTTGACCTAATGGGTCAATAATTGGTAATTATGTTAAAAATTTACTTTTTTAAACAAAATTGACTTTTTAGTCAAAAGTCGATCTATTGGGTCAGTGGGTTGGTTATTGGGTCAAGGATTGACAATTATGACCAAAGTTGACTTTTTGGTCGAAGATTTACTTATTAGGTTAATAACTGGTACATTAGGTCGAAAATTATCTATTTTGACCGAAAAGTTGACTTTTTAGTCAAAATTTGACTAATTGGCGTACGGGTTGGTCAATGGGTAAAAAATTAACCATTTTGACCAAAGTTGACTTTTTGGTCAAAAGTTGACCTATTTAGTTAATGGGGGTCATTAGGTCAAAATTTGACTATTTTTATCAAAATTGACTTTTTAGTCAAAGGTTGACATATTGGCTCAATGGGTTGGTTATTAGGTCAAGGTTTGACCATTTTGACCAAAGTTGACTTTTTGGTCAAAAGTTAACCTATTGGGTCAATGGGTTGGTCATTGGTTCGGAAATTGACCATTTTAACTAAAGTTGACTTTTGGTCAAAAGTTCTCCTATTGGGTCAATGGGTTTGTCATTGGGTCAAATATTAACCATTTTGATCAAAGTTGACTTTTTGGTCGAGAGATTGGCTTAGTGGGTCAATTATTGGTCATTTGGTCGAAATTGACTATTTTGACCAAAATTGAATTTTTTGTCGAAAGTTAACCCATTAGATCGATGGGGGGTTATTGGATCAGGAATTGACCATTTTGATCAAAGATGACTTTTGGTCAAAAGTTGACCTATTGGGTCAATGGGTTGGTCATTGGGTTAAGGATAGACCATTTTGACCAAAGTTGACTTTTTAGTCGGAGATTGACTTACTGGGTTAATAATTGGTCATTAGGTCGAAATTGATTATTTTGACCAAAATTGTTTTTGGTCGAATGTTGACCTGTTAGGTCGATGTGTTGGTTGTTGGATCGAAAATTGATCATTTTGACTAAAGTTGACTTTTTGGTCGAAAGTTGACTTATTAGATCGATGGGTTGGTCATTGGGTCAAGGATTGATCATTTTGACCACAGTTGACTTTTTGTGCAGATATTGACTTATTGGGTCTAAAATTGGTCATTATGTCAAAAATTGATTGTTTTGACCAAAATTAAATTTTTTGTCAAAAGTTCACCCATTGGACCAATGGGGTGGTCATTGGGTCAAAAATTGACCATTTTGACCAAAGTTGACTATTTGGTCAAAAGTTGACCTATTTAGTCAATGAGTTGGTAATTGGGTCACGATTTGACCATTTTGATCGAAGAAAGCTTTTTGGTTAAAATCTGATATATTGGGTCAACGGGTAGGTCATTGAGTCAAAAATTGAACATGTTGACCAAAGTTGACTTTTTGGTCAAAAGTTGACCTATTGGGTTAATGGGTGGTCATTAGGTTAAAAATTGATTATTTTGACCAAAATTGACTTTTTGGTCAAAAGTTGTCCTGTTGGGTCAATGTGTTTATCATTGAGTGATTATTTTGACAAAAAATTAACTTTTTGGTCAGAGATTGACTTATTTGGTCATTAAATTGTTATTAGGTCAAAAATTGACTATTTTGACCAACATTGAATTTTGGGTCAAAAGTTAACCCATTGGGTCAACGGGGAGGTCATTGGGTTATAAATTTATCATTTTGACCAAAGTTGACTTTTTGGTCAAAAGTTGTCATGGCCACTGTGTTTGTAATTGGATCAAGAAGTTGACCATTTTTACCAAAGATGACTTTTTTGGTCAAAAGATGACATATTGGGTCAAAGGTTGGTCATTTTGACCAAAGTTGACTTTTTGGTCAAAAGTTGGCCTATTGGGTCAATGGGTGGTCATTTGGCAAAAAATTGACTATTTTGACCAAAATTGGCTTTTTGGTCAAAAGTTGACCTATTGGGTCTATGGGTTTGTCATTGGATCAAGGATTGACCATTTTGACTAAGGTTGACTATTTGGTCAGAGATTGACTTATTGGGTAAAAATTGGTCATTAATTCCAATTTTTTTATTTTGACCGAAATTGACTTTTTGGTTAAATGTTGACCTATTAGGCCAATGGGTTGGTCATTATGTCGAGGATTGACTATTTTGACCAAAGTTGACTTTTTAGTCAAAAGATGACCTATTGAGTTAATGGGTTGGGCATTAGGTCAAAGATTAACCATCGTGACCAAAGTTGACTTCTTGGTCATAGATTGGTTTACTCGGTCAAAAATTGGTCATTATGCCAAAAGTTGACTATTTTAATCAAAATTGACTTTTTGGTCAAAATAAACATATTGGGCCATTGGGTTGGTCATTGGGTTAAGGATTGACAATTTTGACCAAAGTTGTCTTTTGGTCAAAATTTGACCTATTTAGGTCAATGAGGCGGTCGATAGATCGAAAATTGACAATTTTGAGCAAAATTTACTTTTCGGTCCAAAGTTGACCTATTAGGTCAATGGGTTGGTCATTTGGTCAAGAATTAACTATTTTGGCCGAAGTTGACTTTTTAGTCGAAAGTTAATAAATTAGATTGATGGGTTCGTCATTGGATGAAGGATTGACCATTTTCACCAAAGTTGACATTTAGGTCATTGTGTGAATCGAGTGTCATTTTGACTGATTTAACTTTTTGGTTAAAAGTTGACCTTTTGTGTCAATGAGGTGGTCATTAAGTCAAAAATCGGTAATTTTGACCAAAATTGACTTTTTTGTTTAAAAGTTGACCTATTGGGTTAATAATTGGCAATTATATAAAAAATTTACTATTTTGACCAAAATTGACTTTTTGGACAAAAGTCGATCTATTGGGTCCGTGGGTTGGTTATTGGGTCAAGGATTTTCCATTTTGACCAAAGAAATCTTTTTGTTCAAAGGTTGACATGTTGGGTCAATGGGTTTGTCATTAGGTCAAGGATTGATAATTTACTAAAGTTGACTTTTTGTCAAAGATTTACTTATTGGGTTAATAATTGGTCATTAGGTCAAAATTTGTCTATTTTGACCTAAAAAAGTTGACTTTTCAGTCAAAATTTGACCAATTTAGTGAATGGCTTGATCATTGGGTCAAAAATTGACCATTTTGACCAAAGTTGACTTTTTGGTCAAAAGTTGACCTATTTGGTCAATGGATGGTCATTAGGTCAAAAAATGAATATTTTGACCAAAATTGACTTTTGGGCAAAAGATGACCTATTGGGTCAATAGGTTGGTCATTGGGTCAAGGATTAACTATTTTGGCTAAAGTTGACTTTTTAGTCGAAAGTTAACAAATTGGGTCGATGGGTTGGTCATTGGATGAATGATTGACCATTTTCACCAAAGTTGACATTTAGGTCAATGTGTCGAAGTTGACTAGTGTTGACCGATATAACTTTTGGTCGAAAGTTGACCTTTTGTGTCGATGAAGTGGTCATTAAGTCAAAAATTGCTAATTTTGACTAAAATTGACTTTTTTGTTCAAAAGTTGACCTATTGGGTCAATAATTGGCAATTATGTAAAAAATTTACTATTTTGACCAATATTGACTTTTTGGACAAAATTCGATCTATTAGGTCCGATGGGTTGGTTATTGGGTCGAGATTTTCCATTTTGACCAAGATATCTTTTTGTTGAAAGGTTAACATGTTAGGTCGATGGGTTTATCATTGGGTCGAGGATTGATAAATAAGACCAAAGTTGACTTTTTGAGTCGAAGATTTACTTATTAGATTGATAATTGATCATTAAGTCAAAAATTGTCTATTTTAACCTAAAAAGTTGACTTTTCGGTCAAAATTTGACTAATTTAGTCAATGGGTTGATCAATGGGTCAAAAATTGATCATTTTGACCAAAGTTGACTTTTTGGTCAAAAGTTAACCTATTTAGTCAATGGGTGGTCATTAGGTTAAAAATTGACTATTTTGACCAAAATTGACTTTTTGGTCAAAATTTAACTTATTGGGCATGGGTTTGTCATTGGGTCAATCATTGACCATTTTGTCCAAAGTTGACTTTTTGGTCAGAGATTGACTTATTGGGTCAATAATTGGTCATTAATTTAAAAAATTGTCTATTTTTGTCATTAGGTCAAAAATTAATTATTTTGACGAAAACTAAATTTTTGGTCAAAAGTTGAGCGATTGGATCAACGGGGAGGTCATTATGTCAGAAGTTGACCATTTTGACTAAAATTAACTTTTTTGGTTAAAAGTTGACATATTTTTGTCAAAAGTTGACTTATTGGTCAAAAGTTGACTTATCATTTGACCAAAGTTGACTTTTTGGTCAAAAGTTGACTTATTGGGTCAATTGGTGGTCATTCAGTCAAAAATTGACTATTTTGACCAAAAATGACTATTTGGTCAAAAGTTAACCTATTGGGTCAATGGGTTTGTCATTGGTTTAAGGATTGAATATTTTGACCAAAGTTGACTTTTTGGTCAGAGATTAACTTATTGAGTGAATAATTGGTCATTAGATCAAAAATTAACTATTTTGACCAAAATTTTCTTTTTGGTAAAAAACCGACCTATTAGGTCAATGGGTTGGTCTTTAGGTCAACGGGGTTGTCATTGGGATAGAAATTAGCCATTTTGACCAAAGATTACTTTACGATCGAAAGTTTACTATTTTGACCAAAATTGAATTTTGGTCGAAAGTTAACTCGTTGGGTCAACGGGGTGGTCATTGGGTTAACTATTTTGACCAAAGTTGACTTTTTGTCAAAAGTTGACCTATTTGGTCAATGAGTTGGTAATTAGGTCAAGAATTGACCATTTTGATCAAAGATGACTTTTTGGTTAAAAGTAGACCTATTGGGTCAATGAGTTTGTCATTGGGTTAAAAATTGATCATTTTAACCAAAGTTGACTTATTTGGTCAATGAGTTGGTAATTGGGTCAAGAATTAACCATTTTGACAGAAGATGACTTTTTGGTCAAAAAGTTGATCTATTGAGTCAGTGGGTTGGTCATTATGTCAAAAATTGACCAGTTTGACCAAAGTTGACTTTTTGTTCGAAAGTTGACTGTTAGATTGAAGGGTGGTCATTAGGTCAAAAAATGACTATTTTGACCAAAATTGACTTTTTGGTCAAAAGTTCACATATTTGGTTAATGAGTTTGTCATTGGGTCAAGGATTGACAATTTTGACCAAAGTTGACTTTTTTTGTCAGAGATCGACTATTGGGTTAATAATTGGTCATTAATTCAAAAATAGACTATTTTGACCAAAATTGACTTTTTGGTCAAAAGTTAATCTATTGAGCCAATGATTTGGGCATTAGGTCAGGTATTGATCTTTTATATTTAATAGTTAACTACGTTATAAATTTATATATATATATATATATATATATATATATATATTTTATTTTAAATGTTTTAAATATAGAATATTATTTATAAATATAATTTAATTATAAAAATAATTAATAATTAAATAAATTTAAATATATATATATATATATATATATAACTATATATATATATATATATATAGATTAATTTAATATTAGTTTTTTATTTCAAATATTTTAAATATAGTATATTATTTATAAATATAGTTTAACGATAAAAATTTTTAATAGTTAAATAAATTATAAATAAATAAATATATTTGTGTATATATATATATATATATATTTATAAAATATTTATTTTTTATTTTAAATAATTTAAGTACAATATATTATTTATAAATATAATTTAATTATAAAAATATTTATTAATTAAATAAATTATAAATATATATATATATTTATATATATATATATATATATATATAAATTTATTTAGTATTATTTTTTTATTTTAAATATTTTTAGTATAATATATTATTAATAAATATAATTTAATTATAAAATTATTTAATAGTTAAAAAAAGGATATATATATATATATATATATATATATATATATATATTTATATATAAATTTATATAATATTATTTTTATTTTATATATTTTAACTATTGTATATTATTTTTAAATATAATTTAATTAGAGAAATATTTAATAGTTTAATAAATTTTATATATATATATATACATATATATATATATAAATATATATATATATATATATATATATATATATTAATTTATTTAATATGATTTTTTAAAAAATATTTTAAGTATAGTATATTATTTATAAATATAATTTAATTATAACAATTTTTAATAGTTAAATAAATTATAAATAAATAAATATATATGTGAATATATATATATATATATATATATAATTATTTTTTTTAGTTTAAATGTTTAATGTATAGTATATTATTTATAAAAATAAATTAATTATAAAAATCTTTAGTAGTTAAGATAATTATAAATAAAAAAATATATATATAGGTATATATATATATATATATATATATATATATATTTATTTATTTATTTAAATGTTTGAAATACAATATATTATTTTTAAATATAATTCTATTATAAAAATAATTAATAATTAAATAAATTATAAATAAAAATATATATATTGCTATTAATAAATATATACATATACATTTATATATATAAATTTATTTAATATTATTTTTTTATTTTAAATATTTTAAGTATAGTGTATTATTTATAAATATAATTTAACTATAAAAATTTTTAATAGTTAAATAAGTTCTAAATACATAAATATATATGTGTGTGTCTATATATATATATATATATATATATATATATATATATATATATATATATATATATATATATATATATATATATATTTATATAATATTATTTTTTTATTTTAAATAATTTAAGTACAATATATTATTTATAAATATAATTTAATTATAAAAATATTTAATAATTAAATAAATTATAAATAAATAAATATATATATATATATATATATATATATATATATATATATATTCTTTTTAAAAGAAAGAGCGTCTTATGGCTCCTACGCATTGATATCATGTAAAAGTTACAAAAAGAGGGGGAAGGTGAAGCTCTTAAATTGTCGCCCATAAGGGTTCGACCTCCACGGTACAACTCGACGCCAAAAAAAGAGCAATCATTGTAGCAATAACAAAAAACACAACAAGTTTAATCTCATATCAAAAGGAACATAGCTGGTAGTACGTCATGAATATCACATGCAAATTAAAATGTGGCTGCACAAAAATGAAACTCCAGCAAGCAAACAACTGGGCAAAGAAGAAATATTCCTTGCTCCTTTATCTATGAATTTCAGTAGAGGAAATAAAAGTGTGATGGAGAGTTGATGGAGAGTATATCGCCGCGAAGCTGAGGTCCCAAGTATGCAATAATAACTTCCTCCATGCAGGATGCTGGAGAGGATGTAATGGTTCGAGCGCGCTCCAGGTACATGCAGATATGGAACCGAACCTGAACTTAAAACATACATATAAGGTTTGTATATATATGTAAGGTTTATATATATATGTGTGTGTGTGTGTGTGTGTGTGTGTGTGTGTGTGTGTGTGTGTGTGTGTGTGTGTGTGTGCGCCTGTGCAATTAGAAGGAAATCAAACAGCAAATGGCCAACGACAAAAGAATTTGCATAGTTTTTAGATAGCAAAATAAAATACGTCACATATGAACTAGAAGGAATAGAAATCATGACATATAAAGATTGCTTCATATAAGGATTGTTGCATGTATTTTTATATATATAAAGCTATATATATAAATATATTGAATATAAAATTATATAGATAAATATATATGAGTTTATATATCATAACTGTATATATAGAATTCATATATATATAAACAACAATATATATATATATATATATATATATATATTTAAATATGTATTTCTATATATAGTTATGAACAAATTTATATATTCATATCCATAAATATATATGTATGTATATATAACAAAGGGGTAGTACCAGTTACTACTCAAATAAATAATAAGAAGATCAAGAGAATTAAAGAATTGGTATATCCACATTATCTCCATTGAGCAAAATCGATAGGTCTAGGGTCGGGTTAGTACCCACCAAAATCTGAGCGCTTAATGACCGAGATTGGCCAACCAATTAGCTGGTCTATTTCCTTCCCTGTAGATGAAATTCCAACTGATCGAGATATTAGAATTGATGTATTTAATGCGATTTATATAATATATAATATCCCACGGTATCGATATATTATTAGTTAAAGCAAGAAATAAATTGGATGAATCCACCTCAAAAATAACGCAATGCCAATTGAAACACACCGCAATAGAGACCACCAACATTAAGGTATGAGCTCCGAACTGCAATGGAGTGTCTGCAATACAAGGGGAAGAAAAGACCAGCATGCATTTTTTTTCTGAATTACGAGCAACTCCACCAACCCCCGTACGGGACGGTCTCCAACTTCCATCGACATTAAATTTAACCCAACCAGTATTGGGCAGCTGCCATCTCACCAAAATACGGAGTTGCGAAGAGGTAACTTTCTCATGAACACTGTGGTCAAAATGTGCAATGCCCGAGAAGAAACTAGCCTTCATATTACTTAGCTTATAAACCTTGTTAACATAGGCCAAAATGTTGGAGAAAATAGTATTGGAAGAAACCGAAGTGCATTTGTGATGAATGGCATTTCTTGCCATCCATAAAGACCAACAAATAATAAAGGGATAGATGGTAAAAAAATTATTAGGCTGGCGATCGAAAGCCCATAAGTCATTTAAATCCTCACCCGGACGGACATAAGTGCCAAACGAACGACCCCCTTTCATCCAAATAGAATGAGAGAAAGGACAAGTAATAAAAATGTGACGTAAAGACTCTTCCTCCATCTTACAAAAACAACATCTATAAGCTAACCGAAGTCCTTTCAACTTAAGAATATCATCGCAAGGCAAAACCTTATGAAAAATTCTCCAGGCTAAAAAAGACATCGAAGGGGTTAAAGCATGTGACCAAATGCTCTTACCCCAAGAGGTTGGCTGAAATTGATGTAAATGGTAGTAAACCGTCTTCGAGATAGTCCTATTTGATGCAAATTTCGTTATAGGATAGTCAATCTTATTCGAGTCAAAAGAGATGGTAGATATAAAGCTAGCATTATCGGCCCCAACAAGGTGATGCAAAAGCGGGATATTATAAGTGTGATCCTGCCAAACATCAGACACAAGAAGATCGTCGTTAGCATCCGGTCTAGGAATAAAATAAACCGGAGACCAAGTATCATGCCAAAATGATATGTTACCATTGCCTAAGTCCCAGTAAATAAGGTGTTTAGCCCAATCCCTGCAAGATAAGATTCACTTCCACATTCTAGAATCACCCTTCCTCCAGACAACGAGAGAAGGGTGACGATTCCTGCAATATTTATCATGCATAAAGGAAGACCATAACGAATCATGCTTACAAAAATTGAGCCAATGTTTGAATAAATTAATCTCAGCAACGTGGTGAAGTTGTTTGAATCCCAAACCACCGGCAGTGGTAGTTTGACAAACTTTCTTCCAAGATCACTACTTTTTACCAGAGTACGTACCCGCCCAAAGAAATTTATTAAAGCATCTCTCAATATTTTTTTGAGTTGTAATCTTAACGGGCAGGACTTGTAAACCATACAACACCAAGCTCTGAAGGATACTCTTAAGGACAGTAATACGACCACCAAAGGATAAGAACTTATTTTTCCAATCAAGAATGGGGTTCTTAATTTTTTCAATAACCTCATCAAACTGAGTTTGTCTCATCCTACCCTTAAGCAAATGAACTCCAAAATACTTTAAGGGAAGGGTGGAAATAGCAAACCCAGTGTAGTGAGTAGCCCAGGAGGATTTCTTACCATCGACAGAGTTCCCAAAATATAAATGGCACATGGTAGCGTTGAAATGTAACCCGAAAATAGCTTGAAAGTCCTCCAAAAATTGGAAAATTTTCTTAATAGAAATCTTGGAAACGTTAGAGAAAAGGACGACGTCATCCGCATAAGCTAAATGGGAAACCAACACGCTGGATTTATAAGCAAAATGGAGATTCGAACTTTTAACGAAGAGGTCATTAAAGAGACGAGAAAAATAATCAAAAACCAAAATGAAAATAGTGGGCGAAAGAGGGTCGCGCTGCTTAATCCAACGGCCCGCACTGAAGTAACCATGAACCTCACCATTAATAAGGATGCTATAAAGATTGAAATTAAGCCAGTTGGAAATAAGTTAACAAAACGGAGTAGGAAATCCCCTAGCCCTGAGAACACCCAAAATAAAATCCCAACTCATAGAATCATAAGCTTTGCGGATATCCAATTTAGTCACCATATTGCCCCCCTACATTTTTTATCAATCTCGTGGAACATCTCTTGAGCTAACATGACAATATCAGTGATCTCTCTACTTTGGATAAACGCCGACTGATTAGGAGATATAAGAAGGTGAAGGTGAGGATACAACCGTTTCACAAAAATGATATATATATATATATATATATATATATATATATATATATATATATATATATATAAATTTATTTAATATTATTTTTTACTTTAAATATTTTAAGTATATTATATTATTTATAAATATAATTTAAATATAAAAATATTTACTAGTCGAACAAATTATAAATAAATAGATTAATATCCGTATATATATATATATATATATATATATATATATATATTTTTATAATATTATTTTATTATTTTAAATATTATAAGTATAACATATTATTTATAAATATAATTTAATTATAAAAATATTTAATAATGAAAAAAATTATATATATATATATATATATATATATATATATATATATATAGGTATATAAAAATATATTATTATTATTATA
>CM040432.1:62194858-62408874 GCA_022702705.1 Papilionanthe hookeriana x Papilionanthe teres | reverse complement strand
GCTGACCTGTGCTAAAATGAGCACTGGCGCTTAAACGTCCAGATTTGGTGCTTAAGTGCAGGAGTTATAAAAACATGCCTAAATGATGTTCTAGATAAATTAAACATGGTAAAGTGGCCTTAAACGTTATTTGGTGGTTTTTAGACTTGGGAAGTTTGTATAGGCTCTACTAAAGTCTATAAGTAGCATGGAAATGAAGAGAATACTTATCCCTCTCCAAATTTTCATTCTAAAGTCTAAGGGAGGAGAGATTTGAGTTGTAAGGAGTGTAAAGTTAGCAAATATGTCTTCTTGGGAGAATGATATGAAGAAGAAGGATGAGGCATTCAAGAAGAAGTTTGTCAGTCAAACTGTGCAAGAGTTATATAATGGATTCCTAGCTGTTAGTATTGAAGGAATAGCGGAGAAGATTGCAGAAAATCGAGGCTGATGTGGCTTCAATTGAGGTAAAGGTAAATGAAACCAACGCACATTTAGTGCATATTTGATGGTAACTTAAGATACAAATCAGTCATACAATTTATATTGAAGAAGAGGACAAGACAATGTATTTGAAGAACAAGTAGATTGAAGAGGATCTATTAGAGTTCTTCATCATCGTCCCTTCTATCAATTTATTTGCCAAATGGCTTAGAAGGAACAAATGAAGGCCACGGATATGTTATACCTATTGGAGAATGGAATTAAGTTCTTTGTTTAGTTTTCTTATTGTTTGTGCTTGTTTTTTTTATGTATTTAATGTAAGTTTGTCTTATATTGTGATGGATTTAGATATTTTCTCATCCAAAACCCTTTTGGAGTGGAGATTAGTTATATAAAGTGTGTTTGTACTTGTTGAATATATTAATTAAAGTTTTTTATTTTTGTGAAAGTTTCGTGATATTGTAATTAAATCTTAAGTTTTGGAAAGTTGAGAATATTTGAGAAAGAAGAGAGTAGAAGGGGAGGAAATTGCTATTATGACTTATTAAGACCATGCAAGGGTGGTTAGGAAGATGTGCATTTGGATCAAAATTTCGAAATATAAAAAATTGTGCCTGGTGCCTAAGCATCAATACCCCGTGCTTAAGTGCAGTCAAACCCAAGAGCTAGGGGCCTAAGCATCGAACCTGTCATGCATAAGTGTCAGTTCATGAAAAGCGGTTCATGATGGTTTTAAGTACCAAAAACCACCATTATTCTTCATTTGCACTTCTGCTTCCTCATGCTCTCGCAATTTTGGACTTTGGGCATCCCAATAAGTGAAGAATACTTGGTGAAATTGAGCCAAATTTCTTGGATTTCTTCTTCTTAAGGTTAGAGCTTCATTTTTATGTAAAAATATTTATTTTCAATTTGGAGTGTATTAGGAAAAATCCAAAATTTACTATTCATGGTGAAAACTTGATGAAAATTGATGGATTTTATAGGGAAAAGTGAGTTTAAACTTTTATAAGTTAGATCTAGTGAGTTAGGGTTGATTTTTGAATTTATTGTGAATTTTTTGTAATTTTAAGAAATGGAACCAAGGATGGAGAGGAGCAAGGGGAAGGCTACTTTCGATTCAATTAAGTTTGTTAATTTAAAAGCTCAGGATAGATACTTAGATGTGATGCAATCGAGGAAGATTATTCCTTAGCGTTGTTTTAAGATTCCAGGCGGAGAAGTAGAAGACTTAATTGTCCACCGACAGTGGGATTGGTTTGTTTTTTTTAACTGTTGCGGTGATTTCTGTGGTTAGGAAGTTCTATGCCAATCTCCCTCAATTAGAGGATGATCAGTTGTTTGTTAGAGGATAGGCAATATTGTTTTCACTAGAGGTAATAAGTTTTTTTATCAGCTGTCGTCGGATACTACTTGTTTTTATTCTAATTACAATCATACTAAGAAAGAGTTAGATGAGATCATTTCTTCGTTAACTGCTGGAAGTTATCTATGGAAAATTAACAGAGTTAGAGTAAATTTTCCTACATTGAAGATGGATACCACTGCGAAAGCATGGCACTATTTTTTTTCTTCTCATATACTCCTTACAAACCATCTTAGCAAAGCGACTAGAGAAAGGGCTACACTAAAGTATTGTATTTAGCAGTATAAGATGATTAATATTGGATCTCAGATTTATCAAGTTATCAGCAATTCTGCGAGAGCTGGCAATACTGCAGGTTTGGGATTTGCTTCCTTAATCTTTTCTTTATGTGAGCAAGATGGTGTTAAATTTGATATTTGGGAAGAGATTCTTCAACCTCTTAAGTACATTACTAGTGTGAATGTGAATTCTTATTATGAGTATTCCATTTTTGGCTTGAGAGGAGCATTTTCTAGAAGTTTCGGTGCTTCTACATCATGTTCTTCAACATCACTTGCATCTACATCCCATGACAGATCTACCAGTCCAGATTCTTAGACTCAATTGCTGTAAAGGATGATGAATAACATTCACTATGCTATAGATAAGGTATCAAATTTAGAAAACTATGTAGATCATATTGATTCTTACTTGAGAAGGCATAGTGATATGAAGAGCAATACAAGACATCTACGGAGAAACACATTAGAGGTGATCAGAGTGTAGTATTTCCTCCATATCCATCGTACCCTCATTATGATTCTATTTGTTGCTGGGATGATGATGATATAGAAGAGGATGATGATGGTGACAAAGATGAGTAGTGATTGGATTATGTTGAGTTATGTTTGAACTTTTATTTTTTGTGTTGTTTGGAATTTTTATTAGTACTGTTGTTTGGACTGTTGTGATGTTATTTGTGGTTGTGGTAGACATTGTTGTTGGGGTTTATTATGTTGTGTAGTTATATTTGTTGATGTGGTAGTAATTATGTGAACTCTTTTATTTTAAATGTACTTAGTTAGTTTGTGTGTTGAACTTATTCCTATTGCATTGGGATGCTTAGAATAGAGCTAACCTTCATTTCAAATATTTTGTTTAAGTTTCAATTTACTACCATGTATTTTCTTTCTGTTGTGGTTGTGATATTATGATAGTTTGTGTGATTGGCTTTTATGTTAGCCTCCACTACATAGAAACCTTTTGAATCTTATATATGTTAATATCAAAATGAAAAGTGATCATTTTTTGTCCTTTTTTTAATTTTTGTACTTTTATACTTAGGATATGAAAATCTTTATAAGCATAAAGTTTTTATGTTTCATTCTTGCCTTTATATATAATTTGCTAAAATGTTTAATCTTAGTAAAATTTAATTTTGGAAGGGATGAAAAAACAATTTTCAAAACTTGAAATTTATTTTTTCTCAATTATGCTACAAATAAATTTGATTTTTTACTTGAAAAATGATAACGGGGTAATAAAATTTTGAATATAGAAATTAGTAAGAGAAGTTGGATAAAAAATTATAGTTAAAATTTTTCTTAGTGAAGAGATGTTAAAGTATTTTGTGACTATATTTAGTAAGAAATATTGTATTTTTGAAAAATATAGAAGAATTAGACTTTTATTTTCAATTCTTAAATTTATTTTATTAATATTAATTTTCAAAACTATTATTATATTTTTAAGTAAAGGATAATATCAGACCTTTGCTTTAGGAAAGGAAGATTTAAATTCAAAATCATTAAAGGCCTACTCAGATATAGTAATCCTTGCTTAAAAAAATGGAAGGAGAAGCCTGAGGATTAGTGCCTAATCAAAAGTTGGTTACACATCTGATCTTTTTAATGCATAAGATTTGAGAAACTCCTAAGCTTAAGGTTATAATATAGTGAGTATGATTATTTTTAATGAAAATTATTAAGTAAAGAAGATAGAACACCTAAACTCTATATTTGGAAATTCTAAAAGTATTTCTAAATTAGATAAGAGCTCATATTTTCATACCTTTTCACTTTAGAGATTTTCTAAACTTTTAATTGGTTTCATTCACTAAAGTTTTTCTAAGTTGGAATACTACATATCTAGAACCAAATTTTAGAATCTCCTAAAAAAACTCATTCACATAATTTGCTTATCTTGGTTTTGAAAGATTGTAGTGTCACTTGAGAACAAGTAATATTTTAAGTTTGGGGGAATATCATATACCTAGAATATATAATATTTTTGTACACATTTTTATACCTATTTTTATTGATTTTTCACTTAATGGAAGGTATTTGTGTGTTTTTCTTTCAGATACAATTAAATGGACTAAATATATCAAAAGGAGTGAAAAAGGATCAAATTTGGAGCAAAAATGAAGAAGGTGTTAAAATGAACTAGGGCGTTTAAGAGCCCAGATATGGCGCCTAAGCGCCAATAGAAAGAGAAGGCCACGCCCAAGCACTAAAGTCACCATGTTTAAGCGCAGGGTCATTACTTTGTAATTTCAAGAAAATTTGGGTGAATTTTGAAGGGGTTTCTTAGGCAGATTTTGGTACAAATGTGGGAAACTGATCAAGGGCACCAATAGAAATTCAAATTTTACTTGAAAGGATGCATCTATTAGGTAGATTCATTTAATATGGACACATTTTGAAGAGACACCAAGGCACCTTTTGATAAAGTATAAAAGATTGGACTAAAAAGAGTTATGAAGGTTATTAGAAAGTTGAATAAGTGTGTTTAGAGAGAGTATTTATAGTAAGAATTTGTGGGATTATTACGTAGGGTTTCATCACACTTATTTTATTTCTAGTGAAAGGGGAGGTGGGTAGAGATTTCTATGTATTAATCCAAATTTTTAGAGAGATTTTAACCCTCTAGGGTTGGGCGACCAGCCCTAAGGAGTCTTGTAAGAGAAAGGAAGAGATTCAAAGGAACTTCAAGAGTTTGGTGGAGAGGAACTTGAGATAAGTTTTTATCTTTGTAATTTATTTGGTTTTCATTGAGACTTCTTGTGTTTCCTACATGATTTCTACATTCTAAATTACTTGTTGTTAAAGTTTTCTCCGTGGATTACGAGTATTTTTCTTTATTATTTTTTTAAAATAAATAGTACGTAAGTGATGGATGGAAGTTGTGGAAGTATTTATCTTTAATGTTGGAATAAGTTGTGTTGATTCAATCCTTGCACTTCATTTACTTCTTGATTTATCCAACTAACTATTGTAAGAAATCACATGAGATTGTATGGATGAGAAATTAATTCATATAATTTTGTGCAAATAAATAGAGAAATATACTTTGATGGGTGTAGAATTAGAGGACTTTAGGGTGACAGACTAAAGCCTCTAATTTGGTTTATTATTTTATGTATTGAAGTAAGATGTTAGCCCCCAGGTGGAAGGAAAGGTGGGAACTCTAGTGTGAGAGCTAGTATCTTCCCTACCTAACTCGTCTTCAAAAATATTCAAACTGTAAACTAACCATTATTTTTTATTGTATTTGTAGTAAGGGTAAAGAATAATATTGCTCCTATTTGGCACAACACAATTTCGAATATTTTCACAATAGAACTCCTGTACTTATTACTTATTCATGATAAGGAAAAAGATATTTTCATCTATACTTCTTTAATCTAACAAAAATCTTGTTATAGTTAGTTAACTGTTCACTGTATTTCAAAATTCATGAAAATAACAAAAGAATTGCATTTTCAAGTTTTCTATTATCTGAAATAGTTTATGTAAGTGTCTTTTCTAAATTGATATTTGTAACCTAATTCCTTTGTATTTTCTAAAATCCAAAACTCTCCCCGTGGGATCAATATTTCGAGGCTTAATTAGAAAGTCCTATATTACTTGATAATGATAAGTATACTTGCGTAGAATACCTAAATTTAAGTATAACTGTTGAGTTCATATTTACTTTGGAATCAAGTTTTTGGTGTCATTGTAAAAAAGGAAATCTTTTATCATAAATATAGTTATAATCACATCACCATAAGTATAAATATACCAGTATTCGTAGGATTAGTAGGCCTTTCTGAGACAATTTCTACAGTCAACTTTGATAGAATTATTGCTAGGAATAACAAGATAGAGTATGACACATTGATCATCAAGCTTCTCTGGTCTTATGAAATAGGCGCACGAGAATTGCTGGTAAAGTTGGTCTACCAGTTGGTTGTCATGGAAGTCAACAGAGAGTTCAAGGTCTGAGATGAGTTATTTCCTAAGTACCTCACTAAAACATGATGGGAGATAGGGAGATTCACAATTTTTTGGATAAAGCAAGTAGGTTGTGAGGAAAACAAAGTTACTAACATCCCGCAAATGTATCAGTTTGGGCAGAACTCCACAGAGCTTTACTTGACCGATAATCGACAAACTGGAAGTAATGAAGGTCTCAACTGAGTGAACTAAAAACTAGATTGATCCATACATTTTACTTAGAAACCATAAAAGTGGCAAAGGACATTAAAGATCCAAGACGTTTTACGATTAAACTTGCATTGTACCTAATGAACAAAGGAAAGCTCTTCCGACGATCGGTAACCTCAGTGTATCTGAGGTGCCTGAAGGAAGATGATGTGATTGATGTTCTCAAGGTGATACACTCCAGAGAATACGGGAGTCACTTCGAAGGAAGAATCTTGACTTATCAGGTACAACAAAAATACTTCTTCATACCCACACTTCTCAAGAATGCCAAAGAGATCTCTAAGAAGTGTGAGTAGTGACAGAACTATGCACCTCTATTTCATCAACCGGCTCCCAATCATTTACCAATTTTGAACCCCTGGCCATTCACCACTTGGGGATTGGATATCTTAGGTACTTTTCCTACATCTAAAGGCAAACATAAGTTTCTCTTTGTAGTGGTTGACTACTTTTCCAAGTAGATTGAATCTAAACTGCTCAAATTAATCACCACAGAGGTGGTATGAAACTTCATGGGTTCAGATCTCATAAGTAGATATGGACTACCACTAGTTATCATCATTGACAATGAAGCATAAAATTTGGATCAACACGTGAATGTTTTTTACACAATTCAAGGGATTAGTTTGAAATTTGCTTCAGTCCATCCCCGAACTAACGAGCAAGTTGAGGCAGCTAATAAGATTACTTTGAGTTTGATAAGGAAAAAGTTCAAAGGGCCTAAGGAAAGTTGGGCAGAATGAGTGTTGTTTGTGCTCTATATGATTCAAATGATGTCATCCTCTATGACTGTCCAAACACCCTTCATGTTAACTCATGGAATGGAGCAAGTGATTATGGTCAGATACAACCAACATAGAAAAAGATTCATCATGTCAACCTCATTCATAAAGGAAAGCCTAGCAATATGTCAAAAAGCAAACATCGAATGCATGATTTTGGCCCTTGATCTGGAGGAAGAAAAGCAAAATGACTCATCCCTTCGACAAGAAGTAGTCAAAATACGGACGACTCCATACTTCAACAAACACATCTAGGAGAAATTTTTTTTCCCAGGGAACTTAGTTCTTAAGAAAGTTGACCCAGCTTCCTGAGAAAATTCAATTGACAAATTGGACCAGACATGGAGCAGACCACACATAATTAACCAATGAATCACTCTGGAAGGTTATATGCTCAAGAAATATACATGGAAGAAACTCCCTCAAATGTGGAGTGGGGATGACTTGAAGAACTTTTTTACTTAAGAATTTTATTTTATGAAGCATAAAGGAGAGTTTCATTACTAACTTATAAGTTTGATCAGTGATGTACCTAAAAAATATCCATTTTTATGTCTTATTTATGAATCAATTCTTAAAGATATTATGCTTTAATGAAAGGTATTTTCATTTTATTGGATGTAGATGATTAAAAAAGAGTCCAAGAAAGAAAAAGAAGGAAAAGGAGCAAGAAGGAGAAAAAATGGAGCTTATGGAGCAAAATTTTGGAATTATTGGCCTGGCGCCTAGGCGCTAGAGTCCGGCGCCTAAGCGCCAGTTCGATACAGACGCTGTTAAGTTTTTTTGATGACTTTGGGTAGTTATTTTGACGGTGTTAAGCAGTTATTGGAGCTTCTAGAAGACTGAAAGTTACTCCTAATATATAGGACATGTGATACAATGTATTTGGACACAAGGAAATGGTCTGGATCGCGAAGAGGTCCAACCCAAAGTGAAGGGGTGTGAAAGACCTGGTCATGGAGTCCGACGCCTAGGCGCCAAATCCTGGTGCCTAGGCACGAAGGTTACCTTCTAGAAGATACATTGAATTTGGATGAATTTTGAAGAGGTGCCTTAAGCAACCCCTGGTTAAATTAAAAGCTCTTTAAATAGGAGCCCATTCTACAGAGAAAATCACACCAAACCCCCCCTTAGTACTCATACCCATTTTTGCATTCTCTCTCTCTCATCTCTAGTTTTATTTTGTATCTAGAGAGTTTATTTTTTGTGTTTATTGTGTGTTATTGATGTTGGAGTCTTTCATCATTGCTTTGGAGTCAGTAGAAGTCAGCAGATCTTTTGAAGGAACACTTCAGATAAGTATTTGTTCTTTAGTTCAAAGTTTTATAAATATGTTTTGTTGTGTTATTTTAATGAGTTATGTGTAGTTAGTTATCTTTCTCCTTTCAACTATGAAAAGATTATAAATTAAATAAATTTTGTAGGAGAATTAAATATAAAATATTTTTAAATATTGTGATGATATTAATACTTGATCTTAGTTGATGAAGAACAAAGTGTAAAACCATCACAAGTATTTAATGTTTAAATAGCATATCCAACTTATCTCTTTATTTCACCATATCTCATTGAAAGGAGAAAAAAAAGAAATCTACTTAGAATTCATGAGGAAGTTACAAGAAAATATGAAATTTATATATAAGGAAAGTCATACAGCCAAAACTTATCATTAACTCTACCCCAAAGTAAATCCCTTGAAATTCTTTTGATTCTATTTCTTATCTTATAATAACACTAAAAAAACACACCAAACAAGACTCCACACACTTTTTTTGCTTTGACTCAAACAACAACCTTACACTAAAACTCGAAAACTCCACTTAACTTTTCTCAACACACACTTAACACACCTTTTTAGGCATTTAAAGCACTCTAATATAGTGTAGGGATACGTTTCCCTAGAGATACCCCAAGAAACCCTCCAAAAGTCATCCAAAGATTTTGAATCTATGAAAAATTCATGAGTAAATGTCCTGGGTGCCGTCGGCGCTGGACTTAAGCCGCGTCTATGCCCTGACTCAGTCAAATGGCACCATCGGTGCACATCCTAGCACGGTTAGCACCATACCGCAATTCTGGAATTTTGCTCTTTGGATGATGGCGTCTTCGGTGCCCAGCCTGGCACCATCAGCGCCAAGGGTCAATTTTCCAAAAATCGCCTCATTTGACTCCAAATTTCATCCTTTTCTTCTTTCTTTTGCTCTAAATGTCAAAAAATCAACATACCTGCAACAAAACATGAAAAATAACCTTCTTTCAAGGACAATATCACCAAAAATGAGTATAAAATATAAGTGAAAAATCCAACATATTTTTTGTGCATCAGGCTCTGGTGAATTGTCGGTACAGAGATCTTCTTACAGGTGGGAAGGCCAAGGATAAATTTTTTTGTAGAGGTGCATGGAGATGGGGCATTCAGTGGAAAACTTCCTCTCTAGATCTACTGAAGCTTAGAGAATTATCAATTTTAGGTTTGGTGAGGTGTGGTGAAGTGTCATATTTCTTGCCTGATTTTGAGCTCTGAAATTGAGCTTAAGCAGTGGTGGAGGTGGATGGAAAATGGCTAGGTTGAGCTTAAGAAGGTTGCAAGAGTATCTGTGAGCAATTTGAAAGAGATTCCCCTTGGTTCAGTGTCTTCTTCTTTCATAGTCGTGAAGAGGTGGTGTTAGAATAGAGGGGCTTAGGGTGGCCACCAGGGCTAGCTAGTGGGTGCAATCAACAGCTTAGGTGGAGGGCTGAAAGATGCCAGTGACCAATCAGGGTGAGATACATTGGATGGGTTTAATTGGGTTTTTCTTATGGGGAGGTGGCTCTCAGTTTTATGTTTCCGGCCACTAGGCTGGCCGGCCAAGTCAGGGGAGGTGGCTAACTGGGTCAGGGAGGCCAGAGGAACTCTTAATGGTAATTAAATTGGAGATTTGATGTCTGTGACAAAATCCTTTTAGTTTGGCCAATTTAGGAAGGAGATCCCCTAATTCATGGGACCCTTGTTCTATGGTTCATGTAGGTTGGGCTAGGTGGGTCTAGCCTAGTCAAGTCCAAGTCTTAGTTGTGGCGGCCATGGCTTGGTCAATTTGAGTTGGTTTGGTTAATTTTATGGCTTGGGTTCAAAATTTGGGCTTTGGGTCAAGGTTAGGTTTGGGTTAAGATTTGGGTCAAGTGGTTGTTCAATTTGGTGTGGATGATTGTAATGAGAAGTTTTGGATACCAACTGGGTGATTTTGAATTGGTTTAAAAGGTCAGTTTGGTGGAATTTTGTCATATTGTCAATTTTGGTGCATTTGGGTTAGACTTAGGTTTGCATATGGTTCAATTAAAGGATCAAATTTATTTGGGGAAGTGTCACTAAGAATTTAGAATTCAAATTCGGGGAAACTTATTTGATCATAAGGTTCAATTTGGGGGAATTTAAGGGTATGGCTAAATTGGGGATTTTGTATTGGGCTTGCAATGGGGCTTAAAATTGGGTTTAATTGGGCTTGGATTTGGTTTCAATTGGGATTGTGGATGATGAATTTTAGTTTGGAATTGAAATTGGGGAAGATTGAAGTGAATTTGGTGGAAATTTGGGGTGATTTGGGAAATGTGGGCCTTTAAGGGTAATCTGGGTATTTTGATCAAAGTGAGTTAATTTGGTCATATTGGGCTCAATTGAGTGGTCAAATTAGTTTTGGGAACATTTGAAGTGATATTTGGAAATTTTGGGATTTTTGGAATTTTTGGTGCATGAAGGGCATTTCGGTAATTTTGGGGGTTTAGGTATGTTGGGGATTTTGGATATTTTGGGGTATTTTTATTATTTTGAGTGGTTTAAAATGTTTTGAAATGAATATTGAATGAAATTTGAGAATTTGGGTAATTTCGGGAATTTTGGGAAAAATTATGGTTTTAGGGGTAATTTGGTAATTTTGGTTAAGTTTTGGTTAAAAGGGTCAAAATTAGGAATTTAACGAAATTGGGATTAATTAAAGATGCCAATCATGATATTAACTCACTTGTGCCATGGACCAAAGAAGTCCTATTTTTGATCCTCCGTGCTTTGGTACTAGCCAAACCCTAGCCTAAGGCTAAGAGCTTAGGGAACCACCCACATGAGTTTCCAAAAGAATAGAGAACTAAGGTTGGGCATGTTTGCTATAGGACTTTGGGTTAGAAGTGAAAGTGTGAGGTTCAAGTGTGTGTGTGTGCAAGCCTGACCCAGACCAAACCATCCAAGGTTAGTCCTAAGGCTTGACCATCCTATGGGGGACTCCTCTTGAGTTCCCTTATGCTTGGCTCCATCCTACTAAGCACTAGTGGTTGGTAGCAAGCATATGAAATTCCAAGTGAAGTGAAGAAGGATCATGAATTTCTAGTGGGGAGGGTTCCATCAATAGTCTTCTAAGATAGTCACTAGGAAATCTTGTGGCTAGATCCTAGGATCCTAAAGAAAGACTAGACCTCAACAAAAGTGAGGTCAACAAATGGACCCCCAATAGGTGGGGTGTGTCGAATGAGCACTCTGCACATATTGGTGTTGACCGACAAGATCAACAAGACCAACATAACTGTTCGAGTCACTAAACTTAGAATAGAACATAGAATTTAGCAAGAAAATATTTGTTGGGGATTATCTGGTGAAGAACTTTAAATCCGTGAACTCTCGTAGCGGATGAATAGATGGAAGACCTTCATCATGGAGCTATAAATTTCAAGCTTCCCAACTTTGAAAGGGAGTCGATCATATTCGATTTCAATTTCAATTTTGATTTTAATTTTAATTTTTTAGTTCGATTTGATTTTGATTTGAGTTTGATTTTGAAATTTTAAACTTTTAAATTTTCATAATTTTGGATTTTGAATTATATTTTTTTTCAAATTTTGACTTTGTAAGAGATTTAAATTTTAATAGAGTGTGGAGAAGAGAATCAGAATTTTGGTACCGATCTCGAAGGGTGGGAATCAGTATTTTGGTATTGACCTCAAAAGATGAGAACTGGAATTTAGGTACTAGTGTCGGAATGAGAATTAGAATCCTTGCACTGATCTCAGAATATCAGGAATGTGAGAAATAAGAGAGACATTGAAACCCCTGCAAACCCTTAAATGTCGTGTGTATGGGCATCGAATTTCTCGCATCAACCCTGAGAATATAATGTGTGCGGGAATCAAAATTCTTGCATCGATCCTAAAAATATAATGTGTGGGAATTAAAATCATTGCATCGATCCTGAAAATATCATGGATGCGAGAAGCTTGTGAACACAATGTGAGAATATGAGGAAACATTAAGGAATCAGAATCCTTGCACCAATCCTAAGAATCGTAGCGTGGAAAATTTGTGGGTAGGATGTGGAATATATAGGGAAATTATAATGAATCGGGATCCTTGTGTCGATCCTTGAATATTGAGAATATGGGAAACTTGTGGAATGAGTGCAGAAACTTAGGGGAGGAGTTGAAATTCTAGCATAGACCCTTAATTATCATGGATGTGGAGCTAATGGTCAGAGTGTGAATATATGTGGAAATTTTAAGGAATCAAAATCCTTGCAGAGATCCTCGAATATCTTTAATGTTGGAAAACTAGGGATAGGGTGTGGAAATTTAGAAAAATTGTGAAAAAATCCTTGCATCGACCGCGAATATCATGGATATGGAAGTCTTATGGGAAAGATATTGAAATATAGGGAAAGAAGTTAAATTCCTCGCATCGACCCTCAAATATCATATCATATCAATGGGAATCAAGATCCTTGCATCAACCCCGAGAATATCATGACTATGGAAAAGTTGTGGAAGGCTGTTGACCTCATTTCTGATGAGGTCTTCTCCTCTTCTTTTTTAGTACTTAGGATCTAGCCTTAGGCTTTTCCTTTGACTATCTTAGAAGATTAGAATTGGGACCCACCACCTAGAATTTCAAACCACTTCTTAGCTCCCTGCAAACTCCACAAACTTGACTGTAGACTCCTAATCACCTAGAGGGTTGAAATCAAATGTGGAAGTTTAAAGGATGATTTCCTATAGAACTCTTTGGCCTTAGGACTGCCCAGGGTGGCCTGGTCTGGTGAGGGCTGACTTACACACACCTTACACTTATACACTACACTTTCACACACCTCCTAAAACCACACCCATACCCAACTTGACTTCACGACTCATAAAGTTGATTCACATGGATGGTCCTTAACCCCTAAGCCCTTGGCTAAGAGGGTTAGGAACAACATAGTGAATGCCTCAAATGAGTCCCTTCATGGCTCGTGTGGGCATGATATGGCTTCATGGCTCAAACAAATGATTTCATTCCACTTACATTCACCCAATCTTCAATTTTCCAAATTTTCAATTTTTGACCCCCGGGACCCCGGACCCGCCTAGCCTACCCAAAACCCTTGAAATTACCCAAATTTTTCAAAATTTCCAAATCACCCAAATTCCCCAAAATTAACCTTGTACATTTCCTCACCACTCAAATTGATCATCCATAGCCAAAAATACCAAAAATTCCAAAAATACCTCCCAATACCCTCCAAATACCCAAAATGCCCCTCATGACCCAAAAATCCAAAAATTCAAAAAAATCCCAGAAAATTCCATAAAATCCCAAATATTCCCAATTTCATTTTGTTCAACTACACCATGGGCCAATTTTGTCAATTTACCCCACTTTTGTCAAAATCCCCAATTTGACCCATTTTAACCCAAAGTGAACCCAATGTCAAACCAAACCTACCCAATTGACCCAAATTTAGGTCCAATTCAATTCTAAACTTCAATTCAACATTCCCAACACAAATCTAGACCAAATCCAAGTCCAATTTGATTGACATTTGAATCCAATTTCACTTTTGGCATTAAAGCCCAATTTGGACCCATGACCCAAACCTAGCCCAAACCAAACCATTTTAACTCCAATTAACCCCAAATCTTTTCTAAACCTTCCCTAACATCCCCACAAACAAAACACTAACATGATTTGCCCAAAATTTGGATCCAAATCCCACTCAAATTCAACCTAAAACCAAAAGGCCCAATTTTGACCAAAATCCAACCCTAACCCAAATGAGCCCAAATCCCAAAGTCAAAATCCAACCAAAGTTGGAACCTCTTTCAAACACTCCTATAAACATTTCCCAACATCAATTTCACATCAATTTCAATCTTAGCCCAACATTGGCCCAAATTAGCCCAATTTGACCTACATAGGCCCATTTATCAAATCAACCCAAATTCAACCATAATTCAAGCCCAAACCACCTCAAATTTATTCCAAATCACTCATGAAACATCCCTAAACCAAACCCAACAATTATTTGGCCCAAGACTTTACCAAATTTTCATCCTAAAGTCCATTTTAAAATCCAAAAGCCCACTTCCCTAAACCATTTTAAAAGCCCATCCAAAGTAAAATCCAAAACCTCAAACCCATTCCAAAGCCCATTGACAACTCCTTCTCATCATCCCTTTAATTGGAATCAATTCCTAAGTCCCAAATCAATCATCAAATCAACCAAAATCAAGCGCCATCTAAATTTTCACTAAATTGCCAAAATTTCCAAATTCCTTTTTCATATAAATGAATCCACTTTTCCTAAGCCAAGGATGAGCCAAATGGAGCCACATGCAAGCCATGGACAAGCCACATGAAGCCATGGGGGGTTTAACTTGTCACCAAGCCTTTAATGGCAAGAGAGAGGATCTCTTTCTTAAACCTTTTTTAAACCTTTTTTACCTTAAACATGATACACTCTAAACCATACTTTGCCACCTAATCCTTGATGTGGACTTCACTATCTTTAATAGGTTGACTCACATGATCCTCCCAGCCCAAAACCAGAACTTGGAAGGGTGCACCAAGCCCAAAATGGTGGGTTGACCCATTTGAACCCAAAGTGACCTTATCTCCATTTCATTTTAATCCAAGCCCTTTAAACATGTCCATAGCCAATTGATTGCACTAAACCCCAGCCCTGACCCACCTGAACAAGATGGTGACCATTGCCTGCCGGCCAGCCGCCTGGGTCACCGGAAAACGCCATGGCCGAGACATGGGGAGAAGCCAAACTTTGGAATTCCACCTTGCTGAGTTGCCCCATGCCCAATGGCCACCATGGCTGTTCTTCCCTCGACCTAAGCAGGTCGATCCCAAGCCCTAACTCCCCACGGGAGGCCCTCCGACCTCTCCTATTTAAACCCCACCTCTCTCGGCCATGAGGAAGGTGCTGAATCAACCTTAAGGAAACTCTGCTAAAATCACTCCAGACTCTCCCCACACCTAGAGCACTTGATCCCCACTATCTTCCTGCCCTAATCCCCACTAATTGAGCTCAATTTTGGAGCTTAATTCTCAGGCCAGAACAGGACATCCCCAAATCCTTCACCAAAGTCAAATTAAACTCAACTACACCTGCACAAGGTCAAGAGGAGAAGTTCCCCAGTGAAAGCCCCCTCTCCAGGCCACCCATCTGTTCCAGACTCCAAAGGTTGAAATCGGGCTTGGTCAAAGTCATACCTGGACAATTCACCGAGCCAGGAGACTTCATCTGGAGCTTGCTTGGACCCAATCGAAGGTGACACAACCCTCAGATCGAAGCCACACTTCTCTGAGCAAAGGTATGGTCTCATTCTTCTTCCCGAGCTTCTGAAAATTCTCTATTTTTATTGAATCAATTTCATGCTACATAAACTGTATGGATGTGTTCATCTCTTCAAGACGAATCCATAGAGCACAAGAACACGAAAATCCGTTGAGAAATGAGTGAGTTCTTAGGGTTTTAGTGTGGACGGTTCTCGAGCTAGGAGGCTTGGGGACGATGAACAGATGTCGTTCATTCAATACACGCGCGGATGGACAGCTCAGATCAGGTCGGATCAGCAGATGATACGCGGAAGGCGGGACCCGGGCTGCTGACTCAAGTGGCGGCGTCGAATGGGAGCGCGCCGCGTGGTCGTTCGGAGATGCCGAGGATGAAAGGGCGCCGCGCTGGATAAGTAGGAAAGTAGGCATTTTCTTATTTATTTAATTCCCTAAACTTCAAAAATACATAACTTTGTGTAGAAAAATTTGAAAAATAAAATACAAATACCCTCTTGCTCAGTGAATAGAGGAGAATAATGTGGAAAAGAAATCATTTAATTTCATTGAGTATTTGATTTTTAATAATTTATTTACTCTCTGCACTATTTCAATTCTCCATGCATGTATACAATTCACCATGGCATGAGACCATAGGGCTTTTGAAACCTCTGAATTTGGGAACATTCCCTGAATTTTCCAAAGTCAGAGGCCATCCCTATGAAGAGTTATTGATTTTTCAATTCTAGGTCACCATTCTGAATATTATAATTCCAATAATTAGCATGTTGTGAAATAAATTCTAGGAAAATTTGAGGATGTCTCTTATGACCAGGGGACTCTAGGAAAAATAGGTTTTGAATTAATCCACTTGGAATAACCCTAATTGGCTTAAACACCCAAAATAGGTCCTTAATTAATTAGAGCTAATCATACATCAAATTAACTTGAAATCAATTCTCCACTGACCTTTAGGATCAGAGGAACCCACAATAAAAATTTGAAGTCAATTGGACTTGGTTAGCCCTACCAAATGGGTTGATTAAGTCATTTAGCCAACTTAAACTTTAAAAATTCATAACTTTCAAAATACTTTTCAAAAATTCACCAAATTGGTTTTGGAGCCTCTCTGATATCAGGGGAATTTAAGAAAATTAAAATTGCAATTTTCTAAAAAGTTAATTTTTTGCATTATTTTAATATTTTAAATAATTAAAAAATAATAAAAATCACAAAAATAATAAAATTCACCAAAATGTTATATTTTGAATTTTAATCACTTAGGAACAAATCCCATATTTTTCTTAGGTCCCTATGATGAGATATTAAATTTTAAAGCCCTAAAGTAATTTTAAAATTAAAAAAAATGTATTTTCTAGTACTTCCATTAAAATAATTCTAATAAATCAAAGAAAAATCAGAAAATTATAAAAATTGATTCTCTTGTTTCCTTGATATCAGAGAGATTTTTAAAAAATATAAAATTCACTTTTCAACCTTTATTTTATTTTTAAATTAATTAATACTCCAAAACTCAAAATAATTATAATAAAAAGAATATAATTCAAAAAATCACCAAAATTGGTCCAAGTGGTTCTCTGGTCATTAGGAATGTCCCATAATTTTCTTAAGGATAGAAATTTTCCCTTGGTCATGTTATTGAATTTTCCTTGGAAATCCTTATTTTCCACCAAAACTAATTACATAAATAAATTAAATACGAGAAAAATCACATTTTCTCCTCTAATGTCTTTATTGACATATGAGTGAAGCTACATAAAAATTTCAAATTCATTTGAGCTCAATTGAGTGAGTTATGGAATTAGTAAGCTTGAAGGGCAAAATGGTAATTAAAATTTTAACCCTTAATTAAAAACTTTATGCTTAATAAAATGAAAGAGTAAAATATTTGATCTTAACCTGATTTGGATGATTGAAATTTAAATAATTAAAGGGTAGAAACCTACCATATAGTTTAAAAATAATTAAAAATAAACCTTAACTAAATAATTAATTAAATTTGGAAGAATAATAAAAAATTAGAATTATTAAAATAGGGATATTATTAGGAAGAAATTTATTCTTTAATCTAAGAATCCCTAAATTAATCACCTCAATAATATTCCATTCCTAATTAAAATGATAATCCAAATTCAAAACTTAAAATGCTTAATCATTAAATTAAATTAAAATTAAAACATTTAAATTAAATCCTTTTAAAATTTCAATTAAATTAATACTTTAACAATTAAAATTAAATCATCTCTAAAGCATAAAAAATAAAATATTAAATTAAAATTAAAAAAAATAAAATAATAAAATAAAATTAAAAAAAATAATAAAACCAAATTAAAATTTAAATTAAAGTAAAATTTAAATTAAATTAAATCAAATTAAATTAAATTAAATCACATTAAATTAAATTAAATTAACACATATTAAATTAAATTAAATTAAAATAAATAAATAAATAAAATCAAGTTAAAATAAAATTAAAATTAAATTAAATAAATAAAATTAAAATTAAAACTAAATCAAATTAAATTAAATTAAATTAAATTAAATTAAATTAAATATAACATCACTTAAGGCATAAAGAATTCAAAAATAAATCTAAAACAACTTGAACACTATTCCAGACTTAAACCCATTAATTGAAATTAAGTTAAATCACAAATCATTTGAACGTTAATTTACCCTCAAAAGCTCAGGATGTCATAACTCTTAAACGGAGTGTTAAGTGAAGTGTTATTTCACTCATAGGATATTCAAATGTCCTAGTTCCACTGGGCAAGATAACAAAACTTGAACTCCTGGATAATTGATTCATTATATAATTAAATTCTCTTTGACTTAAAACAATCCTAAAAGTATTGAAAAGATGTTTAAGATTCGTCTTAAGCACTTCCTCGATATGATAGGATGTCTATAAGAACAATCGAACTTAATTGTTCTTTGATGAAGAAAATCGTCCTCAAACTAAAACACAAGAACCTAGACGTCATAGGAAATGACTAGCTATAGGATTAGGAACTTGGTAGAAAACCATAACCCTTCCCTTAGCTTTACTGAGGAACTTGCTTTAAATGCTTAAATATTCTAAATTGTGTTTAAGTGCAGCCTGGGATGACGGGAAGACCCTCCAGGTACGCTTTTATTTTATTGCAATTTACTTTCTTGCAATTTACTTTATTGCAAATGCACTTTACTTTTCTTGCATGATAAACAACTGTTGCATGAAAACCCACACCTTTAGGGTAGCCCCTAAAACCGAAACCAAAACAAAATTAAAAGTCATTACAAGATAAAATTCACCGCCACAATATTTCAAAATATAAAACAACTCAAAATTTAATCACAAACAAAACAACAAAACCACAACTACAACTAAATTAAAACGTCTTGTTGGATGATCGGGAATACCTCGGATGATGTAACCTACGTGTTGCTAACGGGATTTCCCACTGGTCTAAATGAAAGTGTGGAACTCATTTAGTAGAGTTTAGAAAATTCATCTGGACTAAGTGAATCCGATAAAAATAACGATGCCGGAAGGATGGAACCGTGGGATCTTAACCGGTGTTGTTATAATCAACTTTAAGATTTGTTTTAATTAAAACATAAAAAACACTTGGATTTTAAGATTTCTAAAACCAAACTCCCCTCTTTTTTTTTGATTACAATCTTCTAAAACTAAACCCCCTGCAACAATAAGAAGCTCGAAGCATGGTGGGCAGCACGGCCATCGTCAACAGCAAAACCTGTGTGGACATCAGCAAAACCATTCTTAGAATTAAATAACCAAACCATAGGACTTCGAGGTAGTTTGCCTAGTGCAACATAAATCCTCAACCTTTTGTTAGGCATTTGCATTGTAAATTAAGTCCTAACCGGTCTTAGGACTCCGAGGTGATCGTTCGGTACAACATAAACCCTCACATCTTCGAGGATGTTTGTATGATTGTGTCATACGAATATAAGTCCTGATTAATTAAAACAGGCAAGATGAAACATTAAATGAATCCCCAAATTGAAGCCAAACAATAGGATAGTTTGAGAAGTTGCCAAGATTCTTCTTGTATCCTCAACTTCTCCTACTTTTCTTCCTTTGAACTCCTGAAACAAAATGTTCCAAACTTGATCCATTCCCTATTGAAATTCTAAAATTCAATCCCTTGAAACCTTAAACTTTGAAATTCTTGAGAGCAGAACTACTGATTATTATCGAGAGTTTTCTTAGGTGATTCCCGTCACTTAAGATGTAATTAACTATAGGGGCTTGCCCTTATAGTGGAATTTTAAGAACCTGTGTAATATAAACCCTGCTTAATTTCTTTGTATTAAGTAGGGGAACTTGTCGGCTTATAAAATTGGTTCGCAGACCAAACGGATGTCACAAATCTTCTAGTTTATTTAATCGAGCCCCATCATCAAGTAGTGTGTCTATTCTTCGGGATAGATACACAGCTTGTGATGTGACGCTCATTTATATAAACTATTTGGGATGTGAGATCGGTTTGATCTCACATCTTAAATTTTTCAAATTTAAAATTATTTTCAAAATCAAATACTACTTTCCAAATTATATATATATTTAAATTAAATTTAAAATTTAAAATTCACCGACAATTTTTGGCGACTCCGCTGGGGAAAATTCCTCTCTCCATTTTTAATGAGATAGTTCTGTTTTCAAAAATCGGTAGTGTATCCATGTCCCTAGTGGATCAAACTACCCTTCTTTCCGTTGGAATACTATGTTCATTTCTACCTTGAACCAGTATAGCCAACATTCTCTCGGATTTAGGAGCCACTGTTTAGACACCCCTAAACAGAGAGGTTCCGAGATCCTTTTACCTCATTTCTGAGGTGGGGTGGACCCCCAAAAGGTGTTAGTTTAGGAGTAGTCCTTCGAGTCAAGAAGTCTTGCATAAGACTTTCATTTCCCCTCCAACTCTGAATCGGATTCTTTACCTTCTCTACACCTTTGAACATTCCGTTCCTAATAAACAAACCCTCTAATGAATGGCCCTTTTAATAAATAACTCCTTCTTATAAGTACATGAACAAGAATGTGTTCGGACTCTTTTCAATTCCTTTCTTTTCGTCTCCGATGAGAAGAAGCATAACTCGGGACCGACAATCGGAATATACCTTGCGAAATGGAAGCCCCAAAGCTAATTTTCTCCTTCACCAACGGACTGAGACTTCGCTGTTACAAGGATGAGTCGCCCGAAAATGGGATCATCCGGTTCGGACAAGGATTCGAGAACACAAATGTCAAGATCACCGACGTTACCCTTTTCGCACCGACAGACAAAGTATCCGAAACCGAAAGACCTTTGATCGTGTTCAACCTTAAGTCGACTCAAGAGTTTCCTCCCCCGCAAAGGGTTCCAGTCGAGAGGAGTACTCGCCGTCCATAGCAGGACCGTTATCTCTACCCCCACTCGGTCTCAGTCGTCTCTGCACCTACCCCGGCTTCCGCCAAACCGAAGGGAAGGAAGTTCGAACTTGTAACGAGCATGTTACCGTGGAGGGTACAGATTTCCGTGCAAGACCTTCGTTTTTGAAATCGGGTCTAGCTCGAGGGTTCCACCCCTAACACGGACTCGGAGGAGAAACAGAGCGTGAAGATTGTATGAAGGCCGGAGGCTGTCGAAGTCGCTTTCTTAGAAGAAATCCCGAGTACACACCACTACCCGAATACATACCATTGTCTGAATATACACCGCTTTTGGAAGGAAGTAGATTCCATCCCCTTTCCGCCGCAGCTGACGAGGAAAATGTCTGCAGGATTGCTTCTATATTACCTCGACCCGCATACTATAGCGACAGCAGAAAGAAAAGGGCTAGGATTACGCCATTTGCTCGACTGCAAACCCTGATAGAAAAGTTACAAGAAAAGAAAAATGCCCTGTGTCAGAAATTTTAAGAAGGATGGGGAGGTTCCAGCCAAGTCCCGTCTTGGGCCGCGAGTAGAACCTGCTATCGCTGCGAAAAAGCCAAATAAGAGAATGAAAGCTAGTCCACCTGTCGTTGTTTCAGGACTACAAATTAGGGAGGATACCACCTTCCAACATTTGGCTGACGGACCATCCAGTCCAGACACTTCCGCTGCTAGAAGGATGGTATGGCGTCCCACTTACTGGACAATTAAGATTAAAACAACAACATCGAAAAGGAAAGTCTCGTCAGGAGACTTGAGTCCGAAGAAAGTGCTACCGCAGTGAAGGGGACTCATGAGAAGGAAACCAGACAGTTATCACATGACAACTGCAAGAATGTATAGAAAAGACCATTAGAAGATGTTATGGAAAAGCTAAGAACCGATATTCGGCGATTAGCAAGAGAAAGAGAAGAGAAATTCGGAGATGAAGTTGACTCGTCAGAGTTCATGGATGACGGATATGCAGAAATTAACATGGTTGAAACACGAGCTTCGTCGGCTTCACGAGGTGCTCCTGCGGCCGCGAAAAGAGAGGAGCCGAAGTAATGAGGATGCGGCTTCAAGAGAAAGATGATACGATCGCCCAAATGGCAAAAAAGGATGGAAGAGATGGCTGTAGCCCTATCCACTCTCCAGAGTCAAGTTCAACCCCAAAGAGAAACACCCTCAGAAGTTATTCACATTGTAGACGGAGGAAAGGAGATTACATCCGTCAACGGGGATGATCGATTAAAAAGGACACAACACAAAACATGATTCCGGAAAAGGATATCAAGAGCATGGTGGAACAGACGAGTGCGAGAAGCCTTGGCACAGTCAAAGAGTGGGACATCCATTCAGACGGGTAGACCTTACCCCGAAGAATTCGACGTTGTCCAATACCCGAAAGGCTTCGTACCACATCTGTTCAAGACCTTTGATGGAACCGGGAACCCCAGACAGCATGTTGCACATTTTCGTATCAGTTGTTGCAATGCCGGCGGAAGTGATGCTTTACTCTTCAGACAATTTGTCAGCAGCACATCGTCAGGAATCTCCTTTGATTGGTATGCGGAATTACCGAACGGTTCGGTGAAGACATTTTCAGAATTAGCGAACCTCTTCATCAAGCGATTTGTCGGAGCTCAGCACCACATCACTATAGGTGATTTAGTGGTAGAGAAGCAGAAGCCGAACGAAACTTTGGTGGACTACATACTTCGATGGAGGAACCTAAGTATGAAGTGTGAGCCACGGCTACAAGAACAACATGCAGTCGGCATTTTACTGAAAAGCATTCATGGCCCGATAGCACTTCTCCTCAAGGGATTTACTATTAAAACTTTCGAGAAGTTGTTAATCAAGGTCGGAAGCTTGCAAGAAGAGGCGAAGCAATTAAGTTTCACCGACAAAACAGACAAACAGAAGCCCGTGAAAACTTTTGAAAAGAAGTCCGGGATCGTCGGAGCAGTCGATAAAGGCAAGCAGCCGATACAAATACCGTCAGAACGGCCGCAACAAATTCAACAGAATCACCAGCAACCCCACCCAGCTATCAGTCATCTCAACAGTAAGAACAACCGCCTCATCCACAACGTACGTTAAGGGAGCTTCTGAGCAGGGAGTATCCGTTCAAGAATGAGACAGTGCCGAAAATGTTCCGCAGTCTGATGAAGACTCCAGATTTCCAACTGCCATAACCTAAGAAACCAGAAGAAGTCGACATAAAAGGTGATCCCAACTTTTGCCCTTACCACCGGATGCTTGGACACAAAATAGAAGATTGTATTACCTTCAAAGGTTGGCTCAACGACAATCTTCGAAAAGGGAATATAACGATCACGAAGGAATACATGAAGGAACCCCAGAAAGGAGGTTCCGTCAATGTTATCTCGACGGATCTCATTGTTCCGATAGACCCTTATGCGACTGATGATGGATGGACTACCGCTTGGACAAAGTCTTCGAAGAAGATTTTGGATCACATCCAAACCGCTTCGGTGCGAGCCTCAATTCAGAGTTCGAAACCTGTCAAGTCGGCACTATCACTTGCGATAGAAGAACCACCTCAACAAGAGACGATTGAAGAAAAGAAGAAAATTGATGAAGAAGAGAAGACCGAGGCTCTTAAGGCTAGACTAGGGGCTGCTTATCCTAGGATAGTTGTTTCCGATTCGGGGGAGAAATCCCTCGAACCTCTGACTCTGTATGATTATTTGCTCACTCCGGTGGGATCCTATAATGATAAGGGTTATAGCGTTGGCTACGTTTTGACTGTTTCTAACGATTACGTAACTAGCGACAACCAACCTAATCCGGACATCGATTCCGATACAAGTAACAATTCTCAAATCATACACAATCTCGACGATCACAATGACAAAGAAGGCATCCACCAAGGAGGCTAAAAGAGTTCAACAAGCAATGAATCTATTTGCGAGTTTCGAGGAGCTCCAGTCACAATAGAGCTAGAGCCTTCAGATTCTGAAGCTAATCCAGAAGAACCTGTCATTCCGATTCAGGAGGAAACACCAGCAAACTCAATACTGGATTCAGGAGAAATTACAGAAGTCAACTTAAGAAGTGGAAGAGTTCTACCTCTGAGAATGGGTCCAAAGGACAAAGGAAAGCAGGTGGTTGTTCAGGGAGAACCAACCCCGGCAGAAAGAAATACCCATTTGGGAGGAAATCAAGACACATGAAAATAAAGTGGACTACAACGTGCTAGCCCATCTTAGGAAACTTCCGGCCAAATTGAGCATCTACGACGCTCTCATCTTATCAAAGGAGATGAGAGAAGCTCTGATCAAGGCCTTACTTGATCAAGAAATTTGCTTAGCTCAAATGACCGGAGATTCCTTAGATGAGGTTTGCTCGTTAAAGGAACAGCGAGGTGTTACCTTTACGGACAATGACCTACTACTTGGGACGGCGAGACCACAACCGACCGTTGTACATTTCGGTTACAATCGGGAAGTTTACACTCTCCGCAGTATTGGTGGATCCAGGAGCATCAATCAATAAAATGAATCTTCGAACGCTAGCATATTTGGAAATTGATGCTCGCGAGCTCGAAGCAGACAAAATGCTATTAAGAGGATTCAACCAGAAAGGAGAAAGAGCCCTCGGATCAATAACACTGCTAATGAAGACCGGTGACTTGGCAAAGACAACCGCGAAATTTCACATAATTGATTCAGAAACGTCATTCAACGCTCTACTGGGCCGACCATGGATACATGAAAACAGGATGGTACCATCATCCCTACACCAGTGCATCAAATACTACGATGGAGGAGAACAGTGCATCAAAGGTGACTTACAACCGTTCTCCGTACATGAAATTGGAATCCATGAAGATGCAGCTTATTACGCACCTCCGAAGAAAACAATCTTCTCCAGAGATACCATAACAAATGAAGCAAAGGAAGTTCGGGACGACGAAGAACCTAAAATTCTAGTCCAACAGTCACTCACCACTCCCTTACGGCGAGATGGTGAAGGTTTCTCAACAACTCGCATCCGAGGTCGAGGCCGGGGACGAGGTCGTGGCGTAGACGTTAGGACGATTGGACGAGAGGAAACCAGACCATCAATGTTGATTGGGAAGACAATTCGAAGAAGAAAAAGAGATCAAACAAGAAGTAGCGACAATAAGTCGGAAGAAGCCGCAATTCGAGATCCCTCTCGAAGATGAAAAGAACGAAGAATATAAATCGATGTACGAGAAGATTAACCACTATGTACATACTATGACCCCGACCCCGATACATTCTAATAAGATCGAGGGTATGGTGGTCAAAGAGGTACGTAGCGGCGGTGCAAAGCCCATCAAAATCTACCGTGGTGCTCCTTCCTCCAAAGCCGAAAATAATGTACAATTTGAAGATGTCACTTCATCGAATTAATGGAATTACCTTTTGAGTGGTACTCTCCACGTGTTCAAAATTTAATTCAGCGTGGTTTCTTACCTCGACAATGGACAAAAGGTCAATCACAAAATTTTGAAAAATTATGGAATAACTCCGGTCGTCCACCCAATTCAAAACATGGTCTCGGATTCGGCACTGTAGGATTAGTTGACGATACTGAATTTTGCTTGGTTGTCACTTGCGAGTCTAATGAAAACCGCATGGAAACTACAGAAGAATTTGAAGATTTACAAATTGGAGACGCTCCACCAGAATTCGAAGAAGAGATTAAATCTACAATAGATGAGTTAACGGAAGTTAACTTAGAGTACTAGCAAAGAGCCTAGACCTACCTTTGTTAGCTCCTTACTCAATAAAGAAGACTCCGAAGAAATAATCAAGTTATTGATGGAATTTAAAGACCGTTTTGCTTGGAACTACGATGAGATGCCGGGATTAGCTCCGGAGGTCGCAGTCCATAAGCTAGGAGTGGATCCTACTTATGTCCCAGTCAGACAAGGTCCCAGAAGAATGCGTCTAGAAATCGAACAACAAGTCATAGCTGAAGTTAAAAAGCTAATAGACGCTAAATTTGTCCGTGAAGAACAATACCCGACTTGGCTAGCCAATGTGGTACCGGTCAGGAAGAAGAATGGTCAAATCAGAATTTGTGTGGATTTCAGAGATTTAAACAAGGCATGTCCAAAAGATGAATTCCCTCTACCGATCCCAGAATTAATGATCGACATTGCTTCAACACATGAAATATTCTCATTCATGGATGGATCTTCAGGATACAACCGGATAAAAATGGCTCCGAGAAGATGAAAAACTTACGGCATTCAGAACGCCGATCGGAGTATATTGCTACACAGTGATGCCATTCGGACTGAAGAACGCAGGAGCAACCTATCAGAGAGCCATGACAAGAATTTTTTATGATCTCATCCACAATCAAGTCGAATGCTACGTGGACGATGTGGTCATCAAAAGCAAAGTAAAGGAAAACCACCTGTATGATTTGAGAATTTTTTTCGAACGATTAAGACAATTTAACTTTAAGATGAATCCCTTAAAATGCGCCTTCGGCGTCACCTCCGGAAATTCTTAGGATTCGTTGTCCGACATCGTGGAATTGAAATCGACTCGGAAAAGATTAAAGCTATCTTAGAAATGCCGCCTCCCAAAACCTTAAAACAACTATGATCTTTTCAAGGAAGTCGGCATATCTTCGACGCTTTATCTCAAACTTGTCGGGTAGGTGTCGACCTTTCTCGGCATTAGTTAAAAAGGACGCCAAATTTATTTGGGAAGAGAAATGCCGGAAGACCTTTGAGGACATTAAACAATATTTAATGACACCTCCTGTCTTAGCAGTCCCGATCTCGGGTAGACCGTTGATACTTTATACCGCGACTTTAGACGACTCACTCGGAGCCCTGTTAGCCCAGGTCAATGATGAGGGTAAAGAAAATGCTCTTTTCTACCTAAGCCGTCGTTTACTTCTCACGGAAGTAAGGTATCCCACAATTGAAAAGCACTGTTTGGCCCTGATCTTCGCCGCTCAAAAGCTCGAGCACTACATGCTTTCTCATAAAGTCAACTTGATCTCGAAATTTAATCCATTGCAATACTTGATGACCCGTCCAACGCTTTCCGGCGGACTTGCCGTGTGGTCAATGATATTATTGCGAGTTCGATATAACTTTCGTGCCTCTTCGTCGTCAGTAAGGGACAAGTCCTAGCGGACTTCCTCGCGAAGACACCCTCTCGCCGGCGAATCCCCTCTCAATGACGACTTTCCAGATGAACAAATAATGAGCTTAGAAGACCCTGATGATCGACGATGGGAATTATATTTTGACGGAGCATCTTCAGCATGCAAAGATGAAGAATCGCAAGTGATAGTGCCCGGTAAGGTAAGAATCAGACTAATCTTTATAACACCGGAGCGGGGGATGTTAAGATACTCCTACCACTTAACAGAGCCATGTACAAACAACGAAGCAGAATATGAAGCCCTCATAACGAGACTGGAATTAACTATTCAAATGGGGATAACAAACATCAACATCTACGGGGATTCGCAGTTAATCATTCAACAGATCGCCGGACAGTACAGAATTTTAAAGCCAAGACTCGAGCAATACTTCCGAGTATGCCATACAATTGTTGGAACAGATTCCGAATGTGATGATCTACAAAATTTCCAGAAAGAAAACGCTTTAGCGAGATGCGTTAGCCCGCCTCGCAAAAGAATTTTCCCGCTCGCAAGATGAATCGGTGGAAGTGTCGGTTCACGGACGTCGGGTCCTATCACGGCTCGACATAGACACAATACACAAATCGAAAAAGAAAAAGAATCGATTGCGGTAGTGACGGAAAACACGGAAGATTGGCGACGGCCATTAATGAACTACTTGCAAACAGGAAAACTACCGGACGATAGGTCGTTAGCCCATCGGATCAAGAAAAGAACTCGTCCTACGCATTCATAAACAACACGTTATACGAAGGTCTTTCGATCAAATGCGGCTAAGGTGCCTAAGCGGGTCCGAGGCCCGTGAAATTGTTAAAGAGGTGCATTCGGGACTCCGTGACGCTCACCGATCGGGTCCGAAGATGAAAATGAAAATTAAAAGACTAGGTACAACCGGCCCTCGATGATGACCGACTGCATGAAAATCGCCAAGAGCTGTCACCAATGCCAAGTGCACGGAGTGGTTCTACACCAACCTCCAAATGTGCTACATCCGACAATTACGTCGTGACCATTTGAATGTTGGGGCACAGATATTGTGGGTCCAATAGAACCACCATCTTCAAAAGGACATCGCTTCATTCTTGCGGCTACAAATTACTTTTCCAAGTGGGCGGAGGCGGTTCCACTCGGAGAAGTGAAAGCACACCACGTGCTACGGTTTTCAAGAACCAAGTTGTCTACCGTTTTGGAGTGCCGCGCGAGATCATCTCGGATAATGAGTCGGCATTCAGAAGCACGCAAATCAACAATTTTGTCAGGAGACACGGAATCGACTGACGGTATTTAACAATTTACTATCCAAGAGCAAACGGCCTGGCTGAGGCTTTTAATAAAACTCTCGTTCAAATTATAAAGAAAACTTTGGACGATAATAAGAGAAATTGGCACGAGAAGTTATTAGAAGCCTTATGGGCCTACGGACAACCTTCGAACTCCTACTCAAGCTACACCTTACGCTCCGGTGTATGGGTTCGAGGCGAGTGTTACCCTTAGAGGTCCGAGCTTCCTTCACTCGAATTGCGAGTTGCAAACAAAATCACAACGTGAAGAGAATGCCAAATTACGACTAGAGGAATTGGAAAGCCCGGAAGGGAAAAGACTTGCGGCGCGACGAGAATTTAGAACTATACCAAGCTAAGATGGTTCAAGCCCATGACAGATTGGTCCGCCCAAGAACCTTCAAAGTTGGTGACTTAGTTCTCGTTCTCAAGAGACCTATTCTTGCACACCGCAAGATAGGAGGAAAATTTGAACCCACTTGGGAAGGGTCGTTTGTGGTTGAGGCAGTCTACTCGGGAGGCTCCTACCAGCTAGTGAATTGCCGAGGAGAACGACATATGCTTCCGATCAACGGGCGATACTTGAAGAAGTATTACGCTACCTGATGTTTCGAAGGAATGAATTCTTCATCCCTAGAAGCACGGGCGAAGTAATTACTTATGACTGGGTCCGAACCCAAAAATAATAAAAAATATGCTAAAATAAATAAAATCATGATAATAAACTCTTCCTTGTTCTCTCTTCCAAATCAAAATCTTTTTTTTCGATCTTTTCCCACTTCATTCCTGTTGAATTTAAAAATATAAAAGGAATAATGAATAAAAAAAAGAAGAAAAGCTCTTTCTTTAATAAACATTTTCTTAATGTTCTTGTTCTTAAGTATGACTCGCCGATCCTTTTCCTTGTCTTTTCGCGAGGAAATGTCGAACGGGCGGTTGGTCCCGAACTTTAGAAATGACGTAAGCCTCGCACTCGACAAAAGAGGGTGAAAGATGGAGCGATAATAGAGATTGACTCGGACTTCGCACCGGCAGCCCGCAATACGAGGAAAGTAACCGGGTCCCGGTTGACCGAGAGGAATTGCCCGACCGGACAAGTAATGAAAGTGGGTGGCCCAAGCCACCAACCCAGGCAGAAGAAAAGGAAAAACAAACACCGAGGAGGACAAGAGAATCAAGTCCGTAGTCGCTACGACAGAGGGCGAGCTTGTCGGCCGCCGTGCCCACGGAGATTCGGGAAGTACGAAGAGCTACTATCACGACGAACTCGGCGAAGAAATAAAAATCGCCGTATCCGCAAGATGTTAACCAAACTAGCGGCGGACCGGCGCGACGAGGCGGTCGCTACTACCAGGTGCATATACCTCAAGGATACCGGTTCACCAGGAACCTGAAGAAAGGAGGCCAGCTCCGAGGATAACAGAAGAGACCAGGGAAATCTCAAAAAGATCAGAAGAAGGAAGGCTACCACGCCACCAGATAAAGCCACCAGTAATGCATGACCTTGTTGCAGAAGCAACCCCGGAGGATGTCCCGACGGAGACCATCCCCGAGGAGCCGAGGTATGTAGGAGAACGTGAAGGGATTGAGCCATATATCCCACAGTACGTCACCAGGCCTCGCCATTTGCAGATTATTCCAGAATACGAGCTAGAAAGAATGGAGAATGTCGAGAAGCAAACATTTGAATACTTCGAGAGAATCAGAGGCAGGAGGATCAATATATTAGAAGGCCTCGAGCTACATACAAACGTGTTCTCAGAATACGAACAACAACAAATCGTGGACTGCATCCGGGATTTGAAAAGAATGGGTCGAGCGAGCCGCCTAAGAGAAAACACTTACTCGGAACCCCGGAGATGGATGCCAGGGAAAGGAAGAATTGCAATACAATGTGGATGCTGCTACAACTTCGCGGAAGACAGGAAGGGAAACCCACCGGGGATACTCCGTCATGGCAAGGTAGATCCAATGCCATTTGTCATCAAAAAGATGGTAAAGAGAATGATAACATGGAGGGTACTGCCAGCACATTGCATACCCAACAGTTGCATCATTAACATTTACAAGCGGTGGTGACCGCATACCCCTCACATCAATCACCACGACTTTATCGGACCTTTCGCACAGTTTCTTTTCGAACGAGTGTAATATCATGTTCGGATCCGACCTCCGGATAGCGAGCCCGAGTGAGTTCCGAGGGCCGGCAAAGATACCATTACCGGTAGGTTCCTTCATGATACTAAAGGGCAACAGAGCGAGATGTCGCTAAACATTGCATACCGGAGTACCAATGAAGCAGATCTCGGTTACTTTCAGGAGGATGGATGACGGAAAGCACCTTACCACTTCCAGCCAGACCCGGAGCAAGAGAGCCTCCGGCCTTACGAGCTGTGAGTTACATGGAAATATCACACCTCCAACGTACATCCATATGGCATCGTTGCCAAGGATGGCTTGGAAGGTGATGTTATTGACCGTGTACCTCACTATTCAGACATGGATTTTTTGACAGATGCCTTTTTTGGATGGATCGACAAAGATCATACATAGTCCGTTTTGAGTATACATGGATTGTATGAGATGTATTCTAGATCGAGTTGTATTATGTATCTTCAACATGATTGGAATGAAAGTGACCATGTCACATTTTTGGCCTTCACCTCTTTTGTGCAAGATAGACTGAGAAACGCCATTAAAGTTAAATGAACTTCGAACAAAGAATAGAAAAGAAACAAAAAGAATAAAAGAAAACTTTCCTTAAAAAAAATCTAAAAAAAATGATGAACTCCAAATTCGCACGAACATTAAATGAATGATAAAGCAAATTTGAATCGTTAAAGGACAAACAAAATGAACACAAATTTCAAATCAAATCTCAATCAAATTCAAATTCAACTTTCCAAATTTCAAATCAAATCTCAATCAAATTCAAATTCAACTTTCCAAATTTCAAATCAAATCTCAATCAAATTCAAATTCAACTTTCCAAATCTCAAATCAAATCTCAATCAAATTCAAACTCAACCTTCCAAATCTGAAATCCAATCCGTTCTACTCTCTCCCTTGTCTGGGATGGAAGCGGTCGATTCCATTGACACGGAGCAACGAGGTTTTCGATTCGGATCTAGTGGCGAGGAATTGTATCCAATCCAAACCAGCAACTTTCGATCAACTCTTTTGAATGGGATATGTAGCATCTACATATTCCCTCCTAATCTGTTTCTTTCCACAAAATATTTTACAACTTCCATGAAATTCTCGAAACACCAAAATTCCACACTTTTCAAATCAACACTACAAATCTTTGCAAAATCAATTACCATCAAAAAATCAAATTCTTGGGGTTGAGGATTTTACATCCGAGACTGCATTGCTTTAGGTTCTTTCCCTATAGCAATGAAATACATCAAAATCAAATTCTTGGGGTTGAGGATTTTACATCCGAAACTGCATTGCTTTAGGTTCTTTCCCTATAGAAATGAAATACATCAAAATCAAGTTCTTGGGGTTGAGGATTTTACATCCGAGACTGCATTGCTTTAGGATTCTTTCCCTATCGCAATGAAATACATCAAATTCAAATTCTTGGGGTTGAGGATTTTACATCCGAGACTGCATTGCTTTAGGATTCTTTCCCTATCGCAATGAAATACATCAAAATCAAATTCTTGGGGTTGAGGATTTTACATCCGAGACTCGCATCGCTTTAGGATTCTTTCCCTATCGCAATGAAATACATCAAAATCAAATTCTTGGGGTTGAGGATTTTACATCGAGACCGCATTTCTTTAGGATTCTTTCCCTATCGCAATGAAATACATCAAATTCAAATTTTTGGGGTTGAGGATTTTACATCCGAGACCGCATTGCTTTAGGATTCTTTCCCTATCGCAATGAAATACATCAAATTCAAATTTTTGGGGTTGAGGATTTTACATCCGAGACTGCATTGCTTTAGGATTCTTCCCCTATCGCAATGAAATACATCAAAATCAAACTCTCGAGGTTAAGGATTTTACATCCAATACCGCATTACTCTGAGATCTCTCCTCATTGTAATGATTCAATCCAATCAATTCAATTTTCTTTTGAGGTTGAAGAAGTTACATCTAAAACCACAAAATTCCAATTTTCATTTCAAGTTCAAATCCCTTCAAATTAATTTTAACAAAACTTCAATCTAAATTGAAACTCAAACTAAAATCTGAGCTCACACATCAAAACTTAAACTTAAACAAAATGAAATCTAAATCGGAATTCCCCGCATCATGTGATTTGGGATTCACCTCCTTTCCCTTTCCCCGGCGAGAGTTCGGGAATCTCCAGTCTCAGGGATATACTTGACACTCCCCAGCGGAAATTCTTTAATTTCGTCCTAAGTTTGTCACTTGGACATCCGTGTTGGTTTCGTTGATCTTTTCGGTCAATGCCAATACGCGCGGTGTGCTCTGTCAGCTCACCACACCTATTGGGGGTTTATTTGTTGACCTCATTTCTGATGAGGTATTCTGCTCTTCTTTTTTAGTACTTAGGATCTAGCCTTAGGCTTTTCCTTTGACTATCTTAGAGGATTAGAATTGGGACCCACCACCTAGAATTTCAAACCACTTCTTAGCTCCCTGCAAACTCCACAAACTTGATCGTAGACCCCTAATCACCTAGAGGGTTAAAATCAAATGTGGAAGTTTAAAGGATGAGTTCCTATAGAACTCTTTGGGCCTTAGGACCGCTCTGCGGTGGCCCAGTGCAGTGAGGGCTGACTTACACACACCTTACACTTATACACTACACTTTCACACACCTCCTAAAACCACACCCATACCCAACTTGACTTTCTGACTTATAAAGTTGATTCACATGGATGGTCCTTAACCCCTAAGCCCTTGGCTAAGAGGGTTAGGAACAACATAGTGAATGCCTCAAATGAGTCCCTTCATGGCTCATGTGGGCTTGATATGGCTTCATGGCTCAAAAAAAATGATTTCATTCCACTTACATTCATCCAATCTTCAATTTTCCAAATTTTCAATTTTGACCCGGGACCTCGGACCCGCCTAGCCTACCCAAAACCCTTGAAATTACCCAAATTTTTCAAAATTTCCAAATCACCCAAAATTCCCCAAAATTAACCTTGAACATTTCCTCACCACTCAAATTGATCATCCATAGCCAAAAATACCAAAAATTCCAAAAATACCTCCCAATACCCTCCAAATACCCAAAATGCCCCTCTTGACCCAAAAATACAAAAATTCAGAAAATTCCCAGAAAATTCCATAAAATCCCAAATATTTCCAATTTAATTTTGTTCAACTACACCATGGGCCAATTTGTCAATTTACCTCACTTTTGTCAAAATCCTCAATTTGACCCATTTTAACCCAAAGTGAACCCAATGTCAAACCAAACCTACCCAATTGACCCAAATTCTGGTCCAATTCAATTCTAAACTTCAATTCAACATTCCCAACACCAATCTAGACCAAATCCAATTCCAATTTGATTGACATTTGAATCCAATTTCACTTTTGGCATTAAAGCCCAATTTGGACCCATGACCCAAACCTAGCCCAAACCAAACCAATTTAACTCCAATTAACCCCAAATCTTTTCTAAACCTTCCCTAACATCCCCACAAACAAAACACTAACATGATTTGCCCAAAATTTGGATCCAAACCCCACTCAAATTCAACCTAAAACCAAAAGGCCCAATTTTGACCAAAATACAACCCTAACCCAAATGAGCCCAAATCCCAAAGTCAAAATCCAACCAAAGTTGGAACCTCTTTCAAACACTCCCATAAACATTTCCCAACATCAATTTCACATCAATTTCAACCTTAGCCCAACATTGGCCCAAATTAGCCCAATTTGACCTACATAGGCCCATTTATCAAATCAACCCAAATTCAACCCAATTCAAGCCCAAACCACCTCAAATTTATTCCAAATCACTCATGAAACATCCCTAAACCAAACCCAACAATTATTTGGCCCAAGCCTTTACCAAATTTTCATCCTAAAGTCCATTTTAAAATCCAAAAGCCCACTTCCCTAAACCATTTTAAAAGCCCATCCAAATTAAAATCCAAAAGCCCAAACCCATTCCAAAGCCCATTGACAACTCCTTCTCATCATCCCTTTAATTGGAATCAATTCCTAAGTCCCAAATCAATCATCAAATCAACCTAAATCAAGCACCATCTAAATTTTCACTAAATTGCCAAAAATTCCAAATTCCTTTTTCATATAAATGAATCCACTTTTCCTAAGCCAAGGATGAGCCAAATGGAGCCACATGCAAGCCATGGACAAGCCACATGAAGCCATGGAGGGTTTGACTTGTCACCAAGCCTTTAATGGCAAGAGAGAGGATCTCTTTCTTAAACCTTTTTAAACCTTTTTTACCTTAAACATGATACACTCTAAACCATACTTTGCCACCTAATCCTCGATGTGGACTTCACTACCTTTAATAGGTTGACTCACATGATCCTCCCAGCCCAAAACCGGAACTTGGAAGGGTGCACCAAGCCCAAAATGGTGGGTTGACCCATTTGAACCCAAAGTGACCTTATCTCCATTCCATTTTAATCCAAGCCCTTTACACATGTCCATGGCCAATTGATTGCACTAAACCCCAGCCCTGACCCACCTGAACAAGATGGTGACCATTGCCTGCCGGCCTGCCGCCTGGGTCGCCGGAAAACGCCATGGCCGAGACATGGGGAGAAGCCAAACTTTAGAATTCCACCTTGCTGAGTTGCCCCATGCCCAATGGCCACCATGGCTGTTCTTCCCTTGACCTAAGCAGCTGATCCCAAGCCCTAACTCCCCCCGGGAGGCCCTCCAGCCTCTCCTATTTAAACCCCACCTCTCTCGGCCATGAGGAAGGTGCTGAATCAAACTTAAGGAAACTCTGCCAAAATCACTCCAGACTCTCCCCACACCTAGATCACTTGATCCCCACTGTCCTCCTGCCCTAATCCCCACTAATTGAGCTCAATTTTGGAGCTCAATTCTCAGGCCAGAACAGGACATCCCAATATCCTTCACCAAAGTCAAATTAAACTCACCTACACCTGCACAAGGTCAAGAGGAGAAGTTCCCCAGTGAAACCCCCTCTCCAGGCCACCCATCTGTTCTAGACTCCAAAGGTTGAAATCGGGCTTGGTCAAAGTCATACCTGGACAATTCACCAGGCCAGGAGACTTCATTTGGAGCTTTCTTGGACCCAATCGAAGGTGACACAACCCTCAGATCGAAGCCACACTTCTCTGAGCAAAGGTATGGTCTCATTCTTCTTCCCGAGCTTCTGAACATTCTCTATTTTTATTAAATCAATTTCATGCTACATAAACTGTATGGATGTGTTTGTCTCTTCAAGACGAATCCATAGAGCACAAGAACACGAAAATCCGTTGAGAAATGAGTGAGTTCTTAGGGCTTTAGTGTGGACGGTTCTCGGGCTAGGAGGCTTAGGGACGATGAATGGATGTCGTTCATTCAATACACGCGCGGATGGACAGCTCAGATCAGGTCGGATCAGCGGATGATACGCGGAAGGCGGGACCCGGGCTGCTGACTCAAGTGGCGGCGTCGAATGGGAGCGCGCCGCGTGGTCGTTCGGAGATGCCGAGGATGACAGGGCGCCGCGCTGGATATGTAGGAAAATAGGCATTTTCTTATTTATTTAATTCCCTAAACTTCAAAAATACATAACTTTGTGTAGAAAAATTAGAAAAATAAAATAAAAATACCCTCTTGCTCAGTGAACAGGGGAGAATAATATGGAAAAGAAATCATTTAATTTCATTGAGTATTTGATTTTTAATAATTTATTTACTCTCTGCACTATTTCAATTCTCCATGCATGTATACAATTCACCATGGCATGAGACCATAGGGCTTTTGAAGCCTCCGAATTTGGGAACATTCCCTGAATTTTCCAAAGTCGTAGGCCATCCCTATGAAGAGTTATTGATTTTTCAATTCTAGGTCACCATTCTGAATATTTTAATTCCAATAATTAGCATGTTGTGAAATAAATTCTAGGAAAATTTGAGGATGTCTCTTACGACCAGGGGACTCAGGAAAAATAGGTTTCGAATTAATCCACTCGGAATAACCCTAATCGGCTTAAACACCCAAAATAGGTCCTTAATTAATTAGAGCTAATCATACATCAAATTGACTTGAAATCAATTCTCCACTGACCTTTAGGATCAGTAGGAACCAACAATAAAAATTTGAAGTCAATTGGACTTGGTTAGCCTCTACCAAATGGGTTGATTAAGCCATTTAGCCAACTTAAACTTTAAAAATTCATAACTTTCAAAATACTTTTCAAAAATTCACCAAATTGGTTTTGGAGCCTCTCTGATATCAGGGAAATTTAAGAAAATTAAAATTGCAATTTTCTAAAAAAGTTGATTTTTTGTATTATTTTAATATTTTTAATAATTAAAAAATAATAAAAATCACAAAAATAATAAAATTTACCAAAATGTTATATTTTTAATTTTAATCACTTAGGAACAAACCCCATATTTTTCTTAGGTCCCTATGATGAGATATTAAATTTTAAAGCCCTAAAGTAATTTTAAAATTAAAAAAATGTATTTTCTAGTACTTCCATTAAAATAATTCTAATAAATCAAAGAAAAATTAGAAAATTATAAAAATTGGTTCTCTGGTTTTCTTGATATCAGAGAGATTTTTAAAAAATATAAAATTGACTTTTCAACCTTTATTTTATTTTTAAATTAATTAATACTCCAAAACTCAAAATAATTATAATAAAAAGAATATAATTCAAAAAATCACCAAAATTGGTCCAAGTGGTTCTCTGGTCATTAGGAATGTCCCATAATTTTCTTAAGGATAGAAATTTTCCCTTGGTCATGTTATTGAATTTTCCTTGGAAATCCTTATTTTCCACCAAAAATAATTACATAAATAAATTAAATACAGAAAAATCACATTTTCTCCTCTAATGTCTTTATTGAATATGAGTGAAGTCACATAAAAATTTCAAATTCATTTGAGCTCAATTTAGTGAGTTATGGAATTAGTAAGCTTGAAGGGCAAAATGGTAATTAAAATTTTAACCCTTAATTAAAAACTTTAGGCATAATAAAATGAAAGAGTAAAATATTTGATCTTAACCTGATTTGGATGATTGAAATTTAAATAATTAAAGGGTAGAAACCTACCATATAATTTAAAAATAATTAAAAATAAACCTTAACTAAATAATTAATTAAATTTGGAAGAATAATAAAAAAAATTAGAATTATTAAAATAGGGATATTATTAGGAAGAAATTTATTCTTTAAACTAAGAATCCCTAAATTAATCACCTCAATAATATTCAATTCCTAATTAAAATAATAATCCAAATTCAAAACTTAAAATGCTTAATCATTAAATTAAATTAAAATTAAAACATTTAAATTAAATCCTTTTAAAATTTCAATTAAATTAATACTTTAACAATTAAAATTAAATCATCTCTAAAGCATAAAAAAAATAAAATATTAAATTAAAATTAAAAAAAATAAAATAATAAAATTAAATTAAAAAAATAATAATAAAACCAAATTTAAATTAAAATTAAATTAAATTAAATCAAATTAAATTAAATTAAATCACATTAAATTAAATTAAATTAAAACATATTAAATTAAATTAAATAAAAATAAATAAATAAATAAAATCAAGTTAAAATAAAATTAAAATTAAATTAAATAAATAAAATTAAAATTAAAACTAAATCAAATTAAATTAAATTAAATTAAATTAAATTGAATTAAATATAACATCACTTAAGACATAAAGAATTCAAAAATAAATCTAAAACAACTTGAACACTATTCCACACTTAAACCCATTAATTGAAATTAAGTTAAATCACAAATCATTTGAACGTTAATTTGCCCTCAAAAGCTCATGATGTCATAACTCTTAAACAGAGTGTTAAGTGAAGTATTATTTCACTCATAGGATATTCAAATGTCCTAGTTCACTGGGCAAGATAACAAAACTTGAACTCCTGGATAATTGATTCATTATATAATTAAATTCTCTTGGACTTAAAACAATCCTAAAAGTATTGAAAAGATGTTTAAGATTCGTCTTAAGCACTTCCTCAGTACGATAGGATGTTTATAAGAACAACTGAACTTAATTGTTCTTTGATGAAGAAAATCATCCTCAAACCAAAACACAAGAACTTAGACGTCATAGGAAATGACAAGCTATAGGATTAGGAACTTGGTAGAAAACCATAACCCTTCCCTTAGCTTTACTGAGGAACTTGCTTTAAATGCTTAAATATTCTAAATTGTGTTTAAGTGCAGCTCGGGATGACGGGAAGACCCTCCAGTGCACGCTTTTATTTTATTGCAATTTACTTTCTTGCAATTTACTTTATCGCAAATGCACTTTACTTTTCTTGCATGATAAACAATCGTTGCATGAAAACCCACACCTTTAGTGGTAGCCCCTAAAACTGAAACCAAAACTAAATTAAAAGTCATTACAAGATAAAATTCACCGCCACAATATTTCAAAATATAAAACAACTCAAAATTTAATCACAAACAAAACAACAAAACCACAACTACAACTAAATTAAAACATCTTGTTGGATGATCGGGAATACCTCGGATGATGTAACCTACGTGTTGCTAACGGGATTTCCGACGGTCTAAATGAAAGTGTGGAACTTATTTAGTAGAGTTTAGTAAATTCATCTGGACTAAGTGAATCCGATAAAAATAACGATGCCGGAAGGATGGAACCGTGGGATCTTAACTGGTGTTGTTATAATCAACTTTAAGATTTGTTTTAATTAAAACATAAAAAACACTTAGATTTTAAGATTTCTAAAACCAAACTCCCCTCTTTTCTTTTGATTACAATCTTCTAAAACTAAACCCCCTGCAACAACAAGAAGCTCGAAGCATAGTGGGCAGCACGGCCATCCATCGTCAACAGCAAAACCTGTGTCGACATCAGCAAAACCATTCTTAGAATTAAATAACAAACCATAGGACTTCGAGGTAGTTTGCCTAGTGCAACATAAATCCTCAACCTTTTGTTAGGCATTTGCATTGCAAATTAAGTCCTAATCGGTCTTAGGACTCCGAGGTGATCGTTCGGTACAACATAAACCCTCACATCTTCGAGGTTGTTTGTATGATTGTGTCATACGAATATAAGTCCTGATTAATTAAAACAGGCAAGATGAAACATTAAATGAATCCCCAAATCGAAGCCAAACAATATGATAGCTTGAGAAGTTGCCAAGATTCTTCTTGTATCCTCAACTTCTCCTACTTTTCTTCCTTTGAACTCCCGAAACAAAATGTTCCAAACTTGATCCATTCCCTATCGAAATTCTAAAATTCAATCCTCGAAACCTTAAACTTTGAAATTCTTGAGAGCGAACTACCGATTATTATCGAGAGTTTTCTTAGGTGATTCCCGTCACTTAAGATGTAATTAACTATAGGGGCTTGCTCTTATAGGGAATTTTAAGAACCTGAGTAATAAAAACCCCGCTTAATTTCTTTGTATTAAGCGTGGGAACTTGTCGGCTTATAAAATTGGTTCGCGTACCAAACGGATGTCACAAATCTTCTAGTTTATTTAATCGAGCCCCATCATCAAGTAGTGTGTCTATTCTTTGGGATAGATACACAGCTTGTGATGTGACGCTCATTTATATAAACTATTTGGGATGTGAGATCGGTTTGATCTCACATCTTAAAATTTTCAAATTTAAAATTATTTTCAAAATCAAATACTACTTTCCAAATTATATATATATTTAAATTAAATTTAAAATTTAAAATTCACCGACAAAGGCATGTGGAAAATTTAGGGAAACTTTAAGGAATCGGAATCCTTACACTACTCCTTGAATATCGTAAACGTGGAAAACTAGTGAATAAAATGTGAAAATATGTGGGAATTTTAAGGAATCGGAATCCTTACATCGAACCTTGAATATCGTGGATATCAGAGTCTAAATCCTTGCTTCAATTTCAAAATGTGAATTTAAAGGAGTCAGAATCCTTGTCCCGATCCTCAAATGACTTGGAACATTAAATTTGCGGGAAGTTTGATGTTGAACCTTCTGGGATTCAAAAGGGAAGCATGCAATTTGTGTGAATTTGTGGAGAATTTCAGAAGATTATGAGATCCTCGTATTTTTGGGAAGTGACATAGTGAAAATACAAGTGCAAGATTTGTGAAGTGTACGAGGGATGCAGAATTATGGAACGAGTGAGGAACTCGAGATCGTGGAAGAATTTATTTATCATTTGTTTTCTTGTTTGCTTTCTTTTCATTATGATATCGTTTTTTCTTTTTATCGAGAGAATTTTCAATTTCAATTTTCTTTTATTTCACTTTTTAGCTCTTAATTTTAATTTCATTTACTTTTCAAGTTTCTTTTGTATCATTCTTTGTTCGTTTAGAATTTGGGACCAGCGTGTGGTCCTAGGGCTTTTCATCCATTGCCCAACTACAACACATTCAAAGAATACACTTCGAACTGAAATATCTTTGTTAATTCTGGTTGAAAATACAGACAATTGATGGTATGCAAACAAGCATCCCAAATTATTGGAAGTACATCTGAGTAGAAACTAAAAAAAATATTATATGTTGTCTGTCCTAACACAGTACGGAAAGGTAGCAAACATCTTTCGTGCAAGCTTGCTCTGTGATCAAGCTAACCTCCTTCACTCCGGGATGGAAGTTTCCTCGCGTACACTTAAAGATACAGCTACCTCACAGCTCCAGTGGTCGAAGACTATCGAAAGAGGGTAAAGAATATGATTGCTTCTATTTGGAACATCAATATTTAATGCATATCATTCCTATGCATTATCTATTTAACTACATAAGAATAGTAGATTTTATTATCTTAAAATTCACCAAACCAATTCATTCAGAAAGGGGTTATCTTTAGAATTATTATTTACATTTAGGAGTTATCATTAGTTGTTTTATACTTAAGGCTTGCCTTTAAAAGTACTTATTAGAAAACCCACTTTAATATACCTTTCCTAACTAATGGCTGATTGTAGTAGACTAGAATTTTACTATAGACCACTTAGCTCGCTTCCCTGTGAGATCGATAAATGGGACTCTATTAGAGCCCTATATTACTTGAATGATGCATATACTTGCGTAGAACCTCTAGTGTGCTCGTACATATAAACATAAAACACACAGAAAAACAGCACACGCCAGAGGCGCATCATGTTTTTAGCATCATTGTCGGGGAAGCTTTGGTAAGAACTTTAGGAGAATTTTAGTTAAACCTATTAGACATAGATTTTGAACTCATATTGTTATTATATAATGGGTTTAATTATTATGTGTTTATTTAAAAAAAATTAAAATACTAAAAATACTTTTTATATATGTTCTATTAGTTAAGTCTTTAAATTTGTATGCGTAGTTTAAGAGCAACAGACCTTGAATTTTACGACTTAGATTTGGAGAGAACTTTTAGGAGGATGTTGAATCAGAAAAGAGTCCATGAATTTAATGTAGAAATGACTGATCAATGATATAATGAATATTTAGATTTGGATTATATGTTAGTAGCTTTGAAAGAGTAAACCCCCAAAGAGTTGCACAATTTCAAGTAGATATGCTTACTATTTTAAGTTCTCATGTTGCTAAAATTGTGAGAAAGTTAGATCAATACATAGAGAATTATCTTCAAGGACCCCCAGTTATTAAAGAAAATTTATTTAGACAATTGAACGAAACTAACTCTTTTGAAATTAGCCATGAGATATATATTCCTTATTCTGATTATTACAATCCAGGATTAGAGATTATTTGAACTTTAACTGGAACAATAATTCTGGAGAAGAAAACCAAATTTGGGAAGATAAATAATTTAATCATATCAGACTTGTAATTGGATAGTCAGGGTGATTTTAATGATGAACTCTCTTTTCCACATAATTTTAACTGCAACCCACATAATGAGGAGTAGAATTTACTATTAGAAGAGGATGTTAATCAAATGCAGAGTCAGTTGGAAAGTCAAGGGGCCAAAATAAGGAATATGAGAAACCAACTGTGGTAGATTATTAATGCAAATAACAGCTACCCCCTAGAGATTTTACCTAGTGACCCTGAGATAAATCCTAAGGAGATGAATGATGAAAAAATTAAACTATCAAACTAATATTTAGAAGTGAATTTGAGGATATGTTTCAAAAGAACATTGAGTTGAGAGATGATGATAAGGAGATTGAAAGACCATTGTAAGGAAATATTAAGGAATTAGAGAAAATTATGTCTTCAACCAAGATACATATAGAAATACCACCTTCACTACTTCCTTAGAGAATATTGATACAAGAATTAGGCAAGTAATTCTCAAGATTTTAGGAAGATTTCAGAAAATCAACTAAAAATATTCCATTTGCCAAGGCGTTAGAACAAATGCCCAGTATTGTGAAGTTTAAAAAGGAGGTTCTTGACAGAAAAATTAATTTTAAGGACCATACAATATCTAGCTTTATGATTGAGAAAATTGAGCGAACAATATATCTTATAATAGTATTCTAAGGGGAAGATTTAAAAGATAAACCTGAAGAGAAAAGTAACATAGAAGAATTTGATCCAAAATCTGAATTATTTTAAGAGAATCTGATCCAAAATTTAGGAGATCTTGAAGTAACTTATAGAGATCCATTTCTTATAAATTTCAAAGAAGATATTAATGCAATTAAGAAAATCAATAAAAAAAGTATTGGATCTAGAAAGAAATATGAGGAACAATGATATGAATCAATCTGAAAAGGAAGAGATAAAAAAAATTACAACTTGAGGATTTTGTAGGAAATCCTGGATCTGGAAAAGATTGGGTGATTTATCGAGGATTAATTAATTGGAATTTTGATCCATATGGAATCATTTGTCAGGTTGGTGACCTTAAACCAAGCACTTTATGGGATGCAAGCCATATTTATCAGTGAGGTTTGACTTATTATGCTAGAGAGTCATGAGTGTTAGTGTTGTATTGTGTTTGTTTTAGTGTGGATTGATCAGCTTCATTAATAATTAGTGAATGTTTGGATTGTTAGTGGATTGATTTGATCTTTATGTGTCATTATGGATTGATAAGTTTGATTATTGATTGGTGGATGTTTGGATTATTAGTGATTTGATTTTATCTTTGTGTGTCATGAGGGAGGTGATTCCTTAACTTCTTATTATGGCTAGACTTATATGTTCTCTTGTAGTAGTTGGATTGACGAGTCCACTACGACTCGGGTCTTACGCGGACTTGAGTTTTATAAGAGATATCATGAATTTGAACAGTGACAGATCCATCTCACTTTTGTTACTTATTTTCTCTGACTTAGTATTCATTTGATAGGAGTCATGAACCTATTTGATGAGTAACAAGTGGTTGATTTATGCTACAATTTATTACTGTTAGTGGTGCTTAATTAAAGGGATTAGATGATACCTGAGATTGGTGCTTAGGAGCCAATATATCATGGATAATCTTATCTTTTGGATTATACTCTATAAAATCATTTAAATTGTACCTAAATTATTAGTGTAGTGATTCTGTAAGAAATTCGAAGTGAGTTAGTGAGATGTGAGGTGTTAATGGATGAATTAACCTTATTTATCATGTCTGTTTGTGTTTTATGTTTGTTGGTGTTACAATTTTATATAGGACTTGAAGAACATTTTTATATTCTTATACTGATACCTGCTATTCTAGTTAGACTTTTGTTTAGTCACTTTCATTCTGGCATGTTTAGTTTAGATATACTTTCTGCTACATGATTTTTATCCTGATGAATACTTATAGATGTTTTTGATAGATATTTTTGATAGATAGAATTTTTGAACTATTTTTCTTCCTGCTTATATTACCTATACTTAATGATATAAATGTTAAAAAACAAGTTTGGGGCAAGAAGAAAATTAAAATTTTAAAGTGAATAAACTACCTTTTAATGTAATTTATCGCAAGCATATTTTAGGCTATATTTACTTCCTCCTATAGTCATTCTATCCTGATTATGCATGTATATGAATTTGATAAGATATTGTAGTAGTAAGTAGATTCAATTTTTACTTTTTCTTTCTGCTACATTTATGGAATTAATTGCAAAATATTTTAAAATTCAAGTTTGGGGGAAGAAACATTTCTTAAAAAAACCTAAATTTATTTGTCCTCAGTAGCCCATATTTAACTTATTATCACTTTTAAAATAACTTGTGGTATGTGGTGTTATCTTAGGTTACTATAACTTAGATATTAGGAATGTCAGAAAAATAACTTAGCTGAAATCCTTTGTGAAAGAACTGTTCTAGAGTTAAGATATTTTATAGGAAACATTAGAAAAATGATTTTACTATTTATGGTAGAAAGGAGTTGAATATTTGAAAAGCTATGATTCTTAGATTTATACTTATTGAGAATTGAGCCTTTATTGAAATCTTTTTCGAACGAATACTTACAATTTTAGTAAGTGAGGGAAAGTTTTGAGTTTTGGATTTTAGAAAGAGGATAGTAAAATTAAAAAAATTAAAGGCCTATCCAGATATAGTAATCCTCACACAAAAAATATTAAGGATTAAAATGATCCTAAAAAGAAAATAAGAAAAAAAGAAAAAGAAAATTAAAAACAAGAAAAAAAAAAGAAAATATGTGAGGAGAAGCTTAAGGAGAAGCCTAATAAAAAAATGGTTTCATTAGAATCTTTTTAAATGAAAAGACTTAAAAACAATCCTAAGCTTATTCTTATTTCAAAAAAGAATTGGTCAAATTGGTATAGATGCTTAAACTCTATTTTTATACTTTTTTTGCATCATTAGTTTGACAAGTTTCAATAACTTTTGAAGCACATAAAAAATCAGGAGTCCTAGGTTGAATATGAGAAATTCTTATATTCTAGTCCTAGGTTAATTTGCTAGAATTTCTCTTATGTTACACTATAATATCTCTGAGATGAAATTATAGGAAACTCAACTAAAACCAACAACTACAAGTCAACAAAATTGGTTTCTAAAAATTATATTATTACTTGAGGAAAAGTAACAGTTAAGTTTGCGGAAGTTGACATGCCTACAAAATGCTTAATTTTTCATATACATTTTAAACTTAAATTTAATGATATTACACTTTAAAGGAAGTCATTTTCCATTTTTTTGATTTTAGGTACAAAAAATGCACTTTTGTAGAAACAGAAGCAATAACGGTGCAATTTGGAGAAAAAACGAGCAAAAACGAAAATTTTAACCTAGCACATTTCGATATTTCTTTCTATGCTTAATCTTTTTTACACTTCTCACATTTTTGAATGAAATTACACATTAAATAAAGGTTTTTATTATGCTTATCCTGTAGGTGAAGATGTTAGGAATGCAACGCAACTGAAAAGGGGCGAAACAGAGCTAAAATGGAGCCAAACGGAGCAAAACGATTGAGCTACTACAGAGTGCACTGACGACGCTAGAGTCCATAAAATGATAAGAAACAGCACTGAAAGTGCCCAAAAATGGCACTAACAACGCCAGGGACGGTTATTTGTCCATGTACATTGAATTGGTACGATTTTTAGAAGGTTACATGAGGCTTCTCTTGGGAAATTCATCCCTACAGTATAATAGAGTGATTTTATGTCAAGAAAAGTGGCGTGTGTGAGTAGGATAACATGGAGAATAATTAGAGATCTTAGACTAGGAGTATAAATATAGATTTCTACCTTTTTGGAGAGATTAGTGAGGGGATTTTTAGAGAATCTGTAAGGGAATGTTCTATCATTTCATGGATTAGCTAGAGACTTTGTGGGAGAGATTTTCATCTTTCTTTCAAAGAAAAAAAGCTAAGTATTTTGTTCTTCATTATCTTATGATTTTTTAAACACTTATCTAGTGGATTTTATTTGATGTAATATAGTTTTCCACTGTGTTTTCTTCATGCTTTATGATGTGTTTTTCTTACTCTTTCTTCTTATTTGAAAATAGTGGCATGAGACGATTATGCCATTATTTTCATTCTACTTTTCTTTTGTAAGGAGTAGGGTTCCTGTTTACGATTTTAGGATGCATGTTAGAAGAGGTTTTAATTATAAATGCGATGGCTTTTACTTGCGTAGAACCTCTAGTGTGTGCTCTTACTTACGAACATAAAACACACAGAAGAACAACACACGTCAGAGATGCATTAAGTTTTGGCGCCGTTACCGGGGAAGCTTCGGTAAGAACTTTAGGAGAATTTTAGTTAAACATGTAAGACTTAGATTTGAAACTTATAGTATTATCATATAATGTGTTTAATTATTGTGTGTTTATTTTAATGAAAATCAAAATATAAAAAAACTTTTGATATTTGTTCTATTAGTTAATTCTTTAAATTTGTATGCATAGTTCAGGAGTTACTGACCTCGAATTTTACGACTCGGATTTAGAGAGAAATTTTAGAAGGATGGTGAATCACAAAAGACTCCATGAATTTAAAGTAGAAATGGCAGATCAATGATATAATGAACATTCATATTTGGTTTATAATGTTAATAGCTTTGAATGTAAACCCCAAGATAGTAGCACAATTTGAAGAAGATATGTTTTCTATTTTACGTTCTCAGGTTGCTGATATTGATAGGAAGTTAGATCAATATATAGAGAGTTATTCTCAAGGACCCCCAGTTATTAAAGAAAATTTATTTGAACTAATGATCAATACTAACACTTTTGAAACTAGCCATGAGGTACATAATCCATATTCTGATTATTACAACCTAGGTTAGGAAAATTTCTCAAAATTTAATTGGAATAAAAATTTTAGAGGATAAAACTAATTTTGGGAAGTTAAACAATTTAATCAGACATGTAATTGTAATAGTCAGGGAGATTTTATTGATGAACTCTCTTTTCCACATAATTTTAACTTCAAACACATAATGAGTAGAAGAAACTACTATTAAAAGAGGATGTTATTCAAATGCAGAGTGAGTTGAAAAGTCAAGGGGCTTAAATAAGGAATATAGAAACCAACTCGAGTAGATTATTAATGCAAATAACAGTTACCCCCAAGAGATTTTACCAAGTGACCCTGACATAAACCCTAAGGAGATGAATGATGAGCAAATTAAAGTTATCAAACTAATATGTAGAAGAGAATTCGAGGATATGTTTCAAAAGAACTTTGAGTTGAGAGATGAGGATAAGGAGATTGAAAGAAAATTGGAAGAAATTATTAAGGAATTAGAGAAAACTATGTTGTTAACCAAGATAAATATAGAAAGACAACCTTCACCAGTTCCTCAGAGAATATTGATATAAGAATTAGACAAGCAATTCTCAAGATTTATAGAGGAATTCAGAAAATCAACTAAAATTATTTCGTTTGCCAAGGAGTTAGAACAAATGCTCAGCATTCTGAAGTTTAAAAAGGAGGTTCTTGATGGAAAAATTAATTTTAAGGATCATGCAATATCGCTTTATGAATGAGATAATTGAGCCAACAATATATCCTATAATAGTATCCTAAGGGAAAAAATTGAAAGACAAACCTAAATAGAAGAGTAACATAGAAGAATTTGATCCAAAATCTGAATTATCTAGAGAGAATCCAATCCAAAATTTTGGAGATCTTGAAGTATCTTTTAGAGATCCATTTCTTATAAATTTCAAGGAAGAAATTAATTTGCAATTTGAGAAAATCAATAGAAAAGTATTGGATCTAGAAATAAATATAAGAAATAATAATATTAATCAATCTAAAAAGGAAGAGCTAAAAGAAAAATTACAATTTGAGGATTTTGTAGGAATTTCTGAATCTTAAAAAGATTGGGTGATTGATCGATGATTACTTAATTTGAATTTTGATCTAGGTGGAATTATTTATCGGGCTGGCGACATTAAACCAAGCTTTTTATGGGAGGCAACCTATTGTTATTAGTGTGGTTTGATTTAGTATGCTTGAGAGTCGAGAGTGTTAGTGTTGTATTGTGTTTGCTTTAGTGTGGATTCATCAGCTTGATTAATGATTGGTGAATGTTTGGATTGTTAGTGATTTGACTTGAACTTTATGTGGCATTACGGATTAATAAGTTTGATAGTTGATTGGTGGATGTTTGGATTGTTAGTGGTTTGATCTGATCTTTGTGTGTTAAGAGGGAGGTCATTCCTTAACTTCTTATTATGGCTAGACTTGTATGTTCTCTTGTAGTAATTAGATTAACGAGTCCACTATGACTCGAGTCTTAGTCGGACTTGAGTTTTAAAAGAGATATCATGAATTTGAACAGTGATAGATCCATCTCAATTTTGTTACATACTTTCTCTGACATATTTTTCATTTGATAGGAGTCGTGAACCTATTTGATTAGTAACATATGAATGATTTACACTACGATTTATAACTTTTAGAGGTGTTTAATTAAGGGGATTAGATGATGCCTGAGATTGGTGCCTAGGAGCCAATTTATTAGAGATAATCTTATCTTTGGGATTATACTCTATAAAATCATTTAAAATGTACCTAATTTATTAGTGTAGCAATTCCGTTAGAAATTGCAAGTAAGTTAGTGAGATGCGATGAGTTAATGGATGAATTAACCTCATTTATCATGTGTGTTTGTGCTTAAATTTTATGTTGGTTGGTGTTACAATTTTATATAGGACTTGAATAACATTTTTATATTTCTATACTAATTCCTACTATGCTAGTTAGACTTTTTTTAGTCAATTTCATTCTGTCATGTTTAGGTTAGATTTACATACTGCTACATAAATTATATCCTAATGAATACTTGTAGATATTTTTTATAGACATTTGTGGTAGATAGAATTTATGAACTATTTTTCTTCTTTCTTATATTATCTGTACTGAATGATATAAATGTTAAATATCAAGCTTGGGGGTAGGAAGAAAAATAAAATTTTAAAGTGAATATACTAACTTTTAGTGTAACTTATTACAAGCATATTTTATGCTATATTTACTTCCTCCTACAGTCATTCTATCTCGATTATGCATGTATATGAATTTGATAGGATGTTGTAGTGGTAAGATTCAACTTTTACTTTTTTCTGCTACATTTTATGGAATTAATTGCAAAATATTTTAAAATTCAAGTTTGGGGGGGTAAAAAATTATTTTAAAAAACCTAGCTTTATTTATCCTGAGTAGCCCATATTTAATTTATTATCACTTTTAAAATGACTTGTGGTATATGGTGTTATCTTTAGGTTACTAAAACTTTGACTTTAGGAATGTTAGAAAAATAACCTAGTTGAAATCCTTTGTGAAGGAATTTTTCTAAAGATAAATATTTTATAGGAAACCTTAGGAAAATTATTTTGTTATTTATGTTAGAAATTGAAAAGCTAAGATCTTAGATTTAACTTATTGAGAATTGAGCCTTTATTGAAACCTTTCTCGAACTAATACTTAAACTTTTAAAAAATGAGGGAAAGTTTTTAGTTTTGGATTTTGGAAAGAGGATAGTGAAATTCAAAAATATTAAAGGCCTATCCAAATATAGTAATCCTCGCAAAAAAGTAAGAATTAAAAAGATCCTGAAAAGAAAATAAAAATAAAAATATGTGAGGAGAAGCTTGAGTAGAAGCCTAATAAAAATTCGGTTTCACTAGAATCTTTTTAAATGAAAAGACTTAGAAACAATTCTAAGATTATTCTTATTTCAAAAAAGTATTAGTCAAATTAGTATAGATACGGTGCTTAAACTCTGTTTTTATACTTTCTCTGCATCTTTAGTTTGATAAGTTTTAATAACTTTTGAAGCAAATAGAAAATTAGGATTCCTAAGTTAAATATGAGATATTCTTACACTCTAATCCTAGGTTGATTTGCTATAAGTTTTCCTAAGTTGCACTATAATATTTCTGAGATGAAATTATAGGAAAGTCTACTGAAACCCACAAATATAAGTCAATATATTTGGTTTCTAAAAGTTATAGTGTTACTTCAGGACAAGTAACAGTTATGTTTGAGGGAGTTAACACGCCTAATACATGATGTTTCATACACATTTTATACTTAATTTTAATGATATTGCACTTTAAAGGAATGCATTTTGTATTGTTCTGGTTTTAGGTACAATAAATGAAAAAGAAGCAATAATAGTTCAATTTGGAGCAAGAATGAGCAAGAAAAAAAATTTTAACCTAGCAAATTTCGTTATGTCTTTTATGCTTTATCTATTTTACACTTCTCACATGTTCTTAAATGAATTACACTTTAAAGAAATTTTTTATGCTTATCTTTAGGTGAGGATGTTAAGAATGCAATGCAACTAAAACAGGGCGAAATAGAGTTAAAACGGAGTCAAATGGAGCAAAACGGTGGAGTTGCTACAAAGTACACCGACAATGTGCAGGATGGGTTCCAACGATGCAAGAGTCCAGAGAACGATAAGAAGTAGTGCCGACAGAACCAAAAAATGGCATTGATGGTTCCATGGACGGTTAGTTGCCCATATACATTGAATTTGTATGATTTTTGGAAAGTTACTTGAGGCATCTCTTAGAAAATTTCATCCCTACACTATAATAGCGTGATTTTATTCAGGAAAAGTGGTGTGTGTGTGAGTGGGAAAACACGGAGAATGTTTAGAGATCATAGAATATGAGTAGAAATGTAAATTTCTACCTTTTTGGAGGGATTGGTGAGGGGATTTCGAGAAAATCTATAAAGGAATGTTCTAGCATTGCATGGATCAGCGCGAGACTTTGTGGGAGAGATTTTCATCTTTTTTTAAGGGGAAAAAGCTAAGTGTTGTGTTCTTCATTATCATATGATTTTTTAAACACTTATCTAGTGGATTTGTTTTGATGTAATGAAGTTTTTCATTGTGTTTTCTTCGTGCTTTGTGATGTGTTTTTCTTGCTCTTTCATCTTATTTGGAAATAGTGGCATGAAAAGATTATGCCATTGTTTTCATTCTACTTTTCCTTTGTAATAAGTAGGATTCACGTTTGGGATTTTAGGATGCATGTTAAAAAGTGGTTTTAATTATAAATGTGATGGTCTTTACTTACACTTCATTTACAATACAATAAAGGTCCATTGTAGTGTTAAAAGTCATTGTAATTGCATTAAGACCCAAGAGGACCGTGTAATTCTCAACAAAGTGGAACCACGTTCAAATTCCATAGATGAGTGAGTAGTTCATGAGGGTTGAGTGTAAATAAATAGAGAAATATAATTTGATGAGCATAGAATTGGAGATTTTAGGGTGACAGACTAAAATCTCCAATTTAGTCCAAGTGTTTGGAAACTAAAGTGAGATATTAGACCTCAGGCGAGGGGAAGTAGGAGCTCTGGAGTGAGAGCCAGTATCATCCCAGCCTAACCATGGATTTAGGGACCAAACATTAGATTAGCCAATGTTCTTTATGCACTCGGAAGAGGGTAAAAAATAGGATTGCTCCTATTTGGCACATATAATTTTTAATGCATCTCATTCCTATGCATTATTAAATTCGCTACATAAGAATAATAGATTTTATTATTTCAAAATTCACCAAACAAATTCATCGTGAAAAAGGTTATTTTTAGAATTAATATTTACATTTTGGAGTAGTCATTAGTAATTTTAAATTTAAGCTTACCTTTAGGAGTTCTTGTTAGAAAACCCACTTTAATTGACCTTCCAAACTAAGGGTTGATTGTAGTTGACTAGAATTTGACTAAGGACCATGTACCTCGCTTCCATGTGGGATAGATAAACAGGACTCCACTAGTGTCCTGTATTACTTGAACGATACATATACTTGCGTAAAACCTTTAGTGTGTGCTCGTACATACAAACATAAAACTCGCAAAAAAACAGCACAAGAAAGAAGCGCATCACGGCGCCACATTAACCTAGGCAGCTCTGAAGCTCCACGTGGTGCTCCTCTATTCGACACCACCATCTAACTCAGCGGCCACATGTCCTGCGGTTCATGCATCATTTGATCATCCAGCGCTATCCTTGCCATCCATTCTTTACACGCGCAATCCAACGTCTCCTGGTCATTATCCCTTACTGATCTAATGTGTAAACTATTCACACTAAAACCCTAAAATCTTTGCCTAGACTCAACCAAATCACTTTGAGTTTGTTCCTACGTCTTCATCTAGTCCAAACAAACACATCCATATGGTTTAACAACTATGTAATTAAGATCTTCTTCACAATGCCTTAAACCGAGCTTAAAATGGGGGGAATGGTGTATACCTTTGCCTGAGAGGTATGGCCTCAATCAGGTGCTTGCAGAAGCTTCGTTAGGATCTGGTGAACCTTCTGGAAGTGTTGGTGGGCTTTGGTGATTTTTTTGTGCAAGAGCTCTTCCTACAGGTGGGAAGGCTGAGGACAAAGTCTAGTGTAGACGTGCAGGGAGATGGAACATTCAATGGAAAACTTCCTCTCTAGCTTTGGTGAAGCTTAGGAAATGGTCAATTTAAGGTTTGGTAGAGTTTGGTGAAGTGTCTTATTTAATTTTGAGCTCTGAAACTGAGCTCAAACAGTGGTGGAGGTGGCTAGAAAATGGCTGGGTTGAGCTTAGAAAGGATGGGAGAGTCTCTGGGAGGAAATTGACAGAGTATCCCCTAGGTTCAGTGTCTTCTCCTTTCTTGGCCGTGAAGAGGGTGGTTTAAATAGAGGGGCTTAGGGTGGCCACCAGGGCTGGCTGGTGGGTGCAATCAACTGCTTAGGTGGAGGGCTGAAAGGTGTCATTGACCAATCAGGGTGACTCACATTGGATGGGTTCAATTATTTTTGGCTTATGGGGAGGTGGCTCTCAGTTTTTAGTTTTCCGGCCACTAGGCCGGCCGGCCAGGTCAAGGGATGTGGCTAGCTGGGTCAGGGAGGACAGAGGAACTCTTAATGGTGTTTAAATTAGAGGTTTAATGACTGGTGGCAAAAATCCTTTTCGTTTGCCCAATATAGGAAGGAGATCCCCTAATTCATGTGACCCTTGGTCCATGGCTCATGTGGGTTGGGCTAGGTGGGTCTTGCATGGTACCTAGGGTCCAAGTCTTGGTTGTGGTGGCCATGGTTTGGTCAATTTGAGTTGGTTTGATCAATTTTATGGCTTGGGTTCAAATTGGGGATTTGCGTCAATCTTCGGTCTAGGTTAGGTTTGGGTTAGGATTTAAGTAAGTGGTGGTTCCATTTGGTGTGGATGATTGTCATGAGAAGTTTTGGATACCAATCGGGTAATTTTGAATTGATTTGAAAGGTGAATTTGGTGGAATTTGGTCATATGGTCAATTTTGGGGCATTTGGGCTTAACTTGGTTTTGTATTGTGCTAGGGTTTGGATATGGTTCAAATTGATTTTGGGAAGTTTTATTAAGAAATTAGAATTCATATTTGGGGAAATTAATCTGATTATTGGGTTTAATGTGGGGGAATTTAAGGGTATGGCTAAATTGGGGATTTTGGATTGAGCTTGCAATTGGGCTTGAAATTGGGTTCAATTGGGCTTGGGTTCTGCTTCAATTGGGAGTGGAGATGATGAATTTGAGTTTGGAATTGAAATTGAGGAAGATTGAAGTCAATTTGGTGGAAATTGGGGTGATATGGGGAATTTAGGCCTTTAAGGGTAATTTAAGGATTTTGGTCAAAATCGGTCAGTTATGTCAAATTGGGCTAAATTGAGCAGTTCAAATTAGTGTTGGGGACATTTGAAGTGGTTTTGGAAATTTTGGGATTTTTTTGAATTTTTGGAGCTTGAAGGGCATTTTGGTAATTTTGGGGTTTTAGGGGTATTTTGGGATTTTGGGTATTGTGAGGTATTTTGGTCAGTTTGAGTGGTTTGAAATCTTTTGAAATAATTTTTGAAGGAAATTTGAGAATTTGGGCAATTTTGGGAATTTTGGGAAAAATTAGGGTTGTGGTGCAATTTGGTAATTTTGGTGAAGTTTGGGTTAAAAGGGTCAAAAGTGGGAATTTGCTGAAATTGAGATTAATTAAGGATGACAATCATGATATTAACCCATTTGAGTCATGGACCAAAGAAGAGTCCTATTTTGGATCCTCCATGTGTTTGTCCTATTCAAACCCTAGCCTAAGGCTAAGAGCTTGGGGAACCACCCACATGTGTTTTCAAAAGAATAGGGAACTAAGGTTGGGAATGTTTGGTTTAGGAATTTGGGTTAAGAGTGAAAGTGTGAGGTTCAAGTATTTGTGTGTGTGCAAGCCTAACCCAGACCAGATCACCTAGGTTTAATCTTAAGGCTTGACCATCTTATAGGGGACTCCTCATGAGTTCCCTTAGGCTTGGCTCCATCCTACTAAGTGCTACGGGTTGGTAGCAAGCATATGAAACTCCAAGTGAAGCAAAGAAGCATCTTAAATTTCTAGTGGGGATGGTTGCATCACTAGTCCTTTAAGATTGTCAACATGAAATCCTATGGCTGGATCCTAGGCTCCTAAAGAAAGACTAGACCTCAATAAAAGTGAGGTCAATACTCCCGAGGTTGTAGTGCCACTGTGGACTTCAGTTTTCCCTCCTAACTTCACATGAACCACATAGCTACGGAAGGCAGTTCTACAGGTACCCGCGGAGAATCACAAAGAATTGTGACTTTCTTTAGTAGGCAGATAAGCTTGAAGATTCCAACGCCGAAAGTGATCGGGCATGAAGAGTATCCTTGGAGGACAGCTTTGCTGTGACATACGTCGTCTGCATTTTAAAAATATTATTATCATATAGTTGTTATTTTAATAGTATTTTTATTAATTTTTGTAATGATGATATTCACTATTAAGTGAGGTGTATATCATTTTTTTATTTTGTTCTGCAGTGGATTTTTGCTTTTAAAGAATAAAATATAATGGTATGACGGATCCGATTGCGAAACAGCATTACTGATATAGGGGCGGAATGGTCATTTGTTCAGAAACAATACAGACATAATCGTTTTCAAACTACAAAAACAAACGGACAATCGAACTATCTCCATGAGCGAACTTATTATTAAGTTGCAGCTATCTCAAACAGAACTTTAGATCACATTCCACTTGACACTTGCACTTACATTATACGAACAACTTACTTCGCGATGCGTTTTGATGCGTCAGCTCATAATTAGCTGCTAAAACCAATTGATTATAATTTTATAACATTCAAATCATTATTAATTTAATTTTAAATTTTATCATTAATTTATTAATTATTGAAAATTAATTCGAAAGAAATTTAATTTATCTTTTCTTTCATTAATATTATTTTTTATTAATTATGTGTTCTACATTCATTTAATAGAGATTTTTGAAATACTGTCATATATATGATGAACACGTTTTAGCATTTAACTGGAAGTGTTTAAATAAAAATACATTCTAAGATATTATAGCTAGATATAGATACAGTATTTAGCGACCATTTGGGGCAGCTTATGATTGCGAGCGGTGTTTTTAAATATCGTTGTAACGTTTGTTTTACGCATTTCATGAACTTTTCCAAAAAATCCGTTTATAATTTGTGAAGCACGCAGACCGCAAGTGATCCTCGTGTGCCGCGTTTCGTTTGTGATTTATTACTCGCGTACCCTCTCTGTCGCATCTGGTGCCCTCGTTCACATCTTCTGCCGCTCCTCCCTCTTCTTAGAATCGGAGACTTACATCCAAAGGCCCCTACGAGGGCATCCTTGCGAAGCTCCTGCGGTATCGTTTGGATCTTCCGCCCTCACATCCTTGCGAATCTTTTGCCCTCACATCCTTGCGATGCTCCTATGCCCTCGTTCGGATCTTCTGCCCTCGTTCGGGGAAAATTATTACATACGGACAACGTACGCAGCGCTGCTTACGGAATCCCCAAATAACCATCTAATAACCTATAATAACTCGTGAATAACATTAAAATGAAACTACGGGGGTTATTGGTAGGTTATTAGAAAGTTATTGCAGTGTTATTTGAGCAATGACCTCCTAATAACCTCACAATACCCTAAATAACAGATAAAAAATATAAAATGAAACTGCGGAGGTTATTGGAGCATTATTAGGAGGTTCTTCGCTAATTATACGGAATAATACCGCAATAACATGCTAATAACCTCCCGATAATTCTAAAATATACGATCGCGAAGGTTATTTGGTGATTATTCCGTGGTTATTTGAGGATTCTATGCACATGACTGCGTAAGTTATCTGTATGAAATAAGCTTCCTCCGCCCAAGTGATTGCTTTTACTGACGTTCTCTGGATCCGGGATCAATTTTTGTTGATGTTGTGGGTTTATATTTGTTTTTAAGCTTAATTAGCGTTCAGTTTCTCCAACAGGGAATTTTATATACTTTTAAGTTTAATAAGAAAATTTTCTATTGCACCATAATATGTTTCATAATTTAAAAAAAAAAAAAAAGTGGAAGTTTTAGGAATTTTCTTTTTCTGTTGCAAGCAATTTAGAACGGAATATAACTAATATTTATTTCTGATTTGCACCTCAAGCAAACAATTTTAGAAGTTGCATTAGATCAGAGACAAAATGATCATTTATCTAGAAACAGATGCAAATCAACTATTTTCCAAACGCTCAAACAAAATAGACAACCAGCAAATCAAGATAAGCTGCTAATCAACAGCTTATCAGAATAAGCTGCTTATCTGGAAAAGCTACAGCCGCCCCAAATAGACCCTTAATTAGAAATATGCGCTTAATTTCTTTTATTAGATCCAAATAATTTTTATTAAGACGAGTGATCATATTTTGAGCATCCCGTAATATTTTTATATTTATTTTATTTTCTATTTTATTAATTTTTATTCAATTTATATTAACTTTTAAAAATAATAAATAATTTAAGAAAAATTAAGAGCGATTATTTTTAAATAAAGATAAATTGGAGAACTAAGACTTTTTATTTGATTAAAACTAGAAATTTCTTGAGATAAAAGAAAAATATTACTTTAATTGTGACAACTATTACATTTAAATTAAAAAATAATTTTGAAAATGAAAGAACTTTGTTGTCAATTTTTATTATTTACTATTTGATAATATTAATTCTAAAATTTCTATCAAACATGATTAATTTATTATTATTATATTTATGATTTTTATTATACTTAAGGTTAATTTTGTCTTTGCATGCCCTAATTCTCCTATATATAAAAAATAATAAAAAATAAAAAATAAAAAACTTAGAGTTTATAAGTGTAATAATCAAGCTATTTGTTCTTTCTTCAATCTGATGTGGACGTCTTTTTTGTGGACGCAGACGAATCAATTTAATATTGATGTTTGTGAATTTATTTTTTTTATTGTTGTTTTATAAATATATATACTTCTGTATTATTTTCGCATAATAATTAGTGTTGGATGTTCGGTTTCTTGATCGGAGCGCAGTTCGGCATGTACAAAAGCAAATTCAGTGCGTGTTTTCTCAGTTTTTTGCAGCAAGTGGGCCATACACTTTACTGGTAGATTTAGAGGTTGGGCGACAGACCGACGGTGGGCCGGCGGCATAAACACGAAGATTCCACGTAAGGCCCGATGAGAGATCGGTGAAGTAGGTTTGGGCGTGTAACATGAGTTAGCAGAAGTTTCCGTTGTGGTCCGCCATCCTTGAAGGAAGGAGAACGTCTTGCAGTAGACCGGCAGCGGTCCCGGCGGCAGAGTTTCCAGCGCCACTACGGCGGCGTTAAGCGATAGTTTGCAGGGCCGAAAGTTCATGTGAACCGGCGCGGAATCAGAAGAAAACAAAAGGATATTTTTACAAAATAGGAGAGAAAGAATTCCGGAAATGTTCGCTTGGATTCACGTAATAGAAAAAAAAAAGAATTTTCTTTTAAAAGGAAAGTATTTCATATTTTGTAATTAAAGCTTCTGACTCCAAATTTTTCTTTCTGAGAAAAGGAAAGCTTTTCGAGAAAGTTTTTTATTGGGAGAAGAAGAATTTCAAGAATAATAAAGTTTCTTTTTGAGGAGAAAAGTAATTTTTTTAAAAAAGGAAAGCTGTCTGAGTTAATGGATTTCAAATAACATAATAGAGAAAATTTAAAAAAGGAAAACGATTCTCTGAGAAAGAATTTCTTTCGGAATCTGAATGAAAAAAGGGAAATAAAAAATTTTAGAAAAAAGTTCTTTTTTCAGATAATCTTTTTTTCTTTTTTCCTTTTTCTTATTCTATTAGAAGAATATTTCTTAGAAAGAGATTCTAATAGTAGAAACATGAACCATAAAATAATGTTAGATTTTTCAACGTCAAAATTAATGTGAGAAAGTTTAACGACAAAAGAAATATTGGCTTATAGCATTAAGAGGTGATGGATGTGTTGTCTTCTCTGAATCTAGAGGAAGTCTTGGATAGCGAGAATATTTTGAAGAGATGTCAGAAAGAGATTGGTTGAAGTTGAACTGAAGTGATTGCAGCTTGATTTGAAATTGCTTGACTCGGGAGATTAAATATGGAGTGATGATGGATACTTCTATCGAAAAATTATGGAAGATGCTGGAGAACAAATACCTCACAAGGAGTGTGGAGAACCGTCTTCATATAAAGTGTTCTCTACAAATTTCAGGTAAGACGAGGTTACTATTAATGAGTACTTGAATGACTTCACAAAACTGTTAGTAGATCATTTAAAATTGAATGAGAAAATTGGAGATGAAGATAAGGTTCTATTTATGTTGTATTCACACCTGTATGAGTACGAAAACTTCACAATAATATTCATTGACCCACTAAAAATATATATGGTTTTTACTATATGATTTTACTTGTTTTTTGTGATATTGCATTTTAAATGAAGGTATTTTGTATGATTTTTGGTTTTAGGTACAAGAAATGGTGATTGGAGCAAAAAGAAGCAAAAATGGTGCAATTGGAACAAAAACGAGCAAGAAATGAAATTTTGCCCTGACACTTTTCGATAAGTCTTTCTATGCTTAATCTCTTTTACACTTCTTGCATATTTTTGAAGGATATTACACTTTAAAGAAAGGTTATTTTTATGCTTATTTTGCAGGGCTATCTGTTAGAAACGCAACGCAACTGAAATGGGGCGAAACGAAGCCAAACGAAGCGAAATGGTGGAGCTGCGCATCGAGAAGGCCCAAAAATGGCTGAAAAGCTCGCCGACAGCGCCCTCGAACCCGCCGACAGCGCCCCAGACGACTATGGACCGACTTTTGGCGGTTTTCAGCCAAAATTCAATGTATTTGGACGTTTTTTCGAAGGGGTGCTTAAGGGAACTCTTAGAAATTCGTCCATACTTTTTAAATTAGTGATTTTAGGTTAGAAAAGTGAGGAGGAAGGTTAGAAAAAAAGGACAGGAATATTCGGAAAAACTTGGAGAATGTTTAGGGTTCTTAGATTTGGATTAGAACTGTAGATTTCTACCCTTTTGGAGAGATTAGAGAGGAGATTTTGAGAGAATTTGTAAGGAGATATTCTAGCATTGCATGGATCGGCGAGAGAATTTGTGGGAGAGATCTTCATCTTTCCTTCAAAGGGAAAAAGCTAAGTATTGTTCTTCATTATTTTGTGATTTTGTAAACACTTACCTAGTGGATTTAGTTTGGTTAAATGAAGTTTCCGTTATGTTTTCTTCGTGCTTTGTGACGTATCTCTCTTACTCTTTCTTCTACTTTGGAAAAAGTGGCATGAGAAGATTATTTCATTCTTTTCATTTTACTTTTCTATTTTAATTAGTAGAATTCATGTGTAAGATGTTGAGATACATGCTAGAAGAAGTTTTATATATAAATGTGATGGTTTTTACTTGCATTTCATTTACATTGCAATTAAGGCCTGTTGTCATGTTAAAATTCGTTGTGAAAACATACGATCTGATAGGGTTATGTTTTTTACAACAAAGTATGAACCACATTCAAATTCCATGGATGGTGAAGCTCATAGGGATTGAATGCAAATAAATAGGGAAATATAATTATTGGACGTAGAAGTCAAGATTTTAGAGTGACAGACTAAAATCCTCAATTCGGTCCTATTGTTTCAGTACTAAAGCGGAGATGTTAGCCCTCAGGTGAGGGGAACGTGGGAGCTCCGAAGTGAGAGCTGGTATCCTCCCAGCCTAGCCACGGATTCAATAAAAAGCATAGGATTAGTCAATGTTCTTTATGCCTGGACCAAAGGGTAAATAATAGGATTGTTCCTATTTGGCACATACAATATTTAATGCATCTCATTCATATATATTATCCATTTCATTACATAAGAATAGTAGTTTTTAGTATCTCAAAATTCTCCAAATCAATTCATCCAAAAAGGGTTATCTTTAGAATTAATATTTGTATTTAGTTATAGTTATTATCTTTACATTTAACACTTGCATTTAGGAGTAGTTGCTAGATAAAACATCATTTTAATCGACATTCCAAACTAAGGAGTAATTGTAGTGGACTAAAATTTGACTAAGGACCTTTTATCTCGCTTCCCTGTGGGATCGATAATCAGGACTCTATTAGAGCCCTGTATTACTTTAGCGATGCGTATACTTGTGTTGATATAGGTGATTTTATTATTAATCAATAGCCCTCATTTTTATCACTACATAAAGTCGCGGTCAAGTTTTTGGCGCCGTTGTCGGGGAAGCTTCGGTAAGAACTTTAGGAGAGTTTTAGTTGAAGTAATTAGGCTTAGAATTGGAAAACTTTAGTGTCGTAAAATTGTGTTTATGTGAAAAGTGTTTTTTTATATGAAAAAGTGTTGTGAAAAAACTGTTTGTATGAAAAATAAGGTGTTTGTGAAAAAGTTTTGTTGTGTTAAATATATTTTTTGTTTTATTTGTTTAATTGTTAATGTATTGTTTGTTGTGTTACGTATGCAAAACAAAGGATCTGCAGGACTTGTGCCTTGTGATCCCAAGTTTGAAAAAAATAAAATAAAATAAAATACAGAAATGACTCAAAAAACTAGAAATGAAAATGGAAAACTTTCTAGATAATAACTTGGAAAATCATCATACTTCATTGAAAGATTATGTAAATTCTATGATAGATGAAATTCACTCAAGTATACAAAATCCTGTCGTAGAAGCTGATTCATTTGAAATAAATCTCGAGATTATCCAGCTGGTGCGAGACAATCAGTTTGGGGGAACTCCTTTGGAGGATCCCTATTTACCCTTATCAAATTTTCTAGAACTTTGTGCTACATTTCGTTATAATAACATGTCAGACGATGTTGTTAGGCTAAAGATTTTTCCTTTCTCACTAAGGGATAAGGCTAAAATGTGGTCATACTCATTAGCACTCGGCTCTATTAAAAATTGGGAGGAGTTAACTCAAAAATTCCTAGCTAAGTATTTTCCACCTTTAAGGACTACTAAACTTAGAAACGATATTATCTCATTTGTCATTATGAAGGAGAATCAATATACGAAGCCTGGGAAAGATTTAAGGAACTCCTAAGAAAGTGTCCACACCATGCTCTGCCCGATTGGTTAATCATTCAAACTTTTTATAATGGGTTAGTAGAATCTCTTTGGTCTATATTTAATGTTGCTGCTGGTGGTTCATTAATGTCAAACCATTTGATGAAGCATATGAGTTAACTGAAAAAATGGCTACAAATGAATTTCAATGGCCCTATGCAAGGGTAAATCATAAAGCTGTAGCTCGTGTTCATGATACAGATGTGATTGCAAATCTTGCATCTCAGGTTGTTGTAATATCAAGAAAGTTGGACCAATTTGGAATGAACCAACCTCAATTTACTCCTGTAAGTGAGGAAAGTTTACTAGGGCATATGATTGATTCTAAATTATCATATGAGACTTTAAATACCATAAAAACCCCGTAATCTAACTTTTACAACCCAGGTTGGGAGAACCATCCTAATTTTAACTGGAATCATACTACTGACGGTGGAAACCAAAAACGGGAAAATAATCATGCAAATCCTAATAGAAGTTGGAATAATCAGGGGAAAACAAACTATAGATCTTCACATCCATTGAACTCTAATAATGATCAACAATTTAAGGATAAGAAGATATCTATGGAAGAAGTGGTATTACAAATGGGAAACCAGTTAAAAAGTCAAAATGTTGTGATTAGAAACATAAAGAATCAACTAGGACAATTGCTAATTCACTTAGAAATAGACCCTAAGGAACACTTCCTAGCAACATTGAGATTAACCCTAAAGAAAACATTAATGAACAAGTAGAAGCTGTCTAATTAAAAATTGGAAGAGAGATAGAGGATGTGATTAGAAAAGTGAAAGATGTTGTGAGAGAAACAAAAGAAACTAAAAGACCTGAAGAACATGTTTCTAAGTATTCTTGAAAAATTAATATCTCCAACTAAAATCAATTTGGAAAGACCACCACCTCCATTTCCTCAAAGACTTAAACAACATGAGTTGGATAAAAAATTTTCAAAGTTCATGAAAGTACTTAAGAAGTTAACGATAAATATTCCTTTCACTGAAGCTTTGGAACATATGCCAAGTTATGCAAAGTTTATGAAGGAGATATTAAACAAAAAAAGGAAATTTAGGGATTACGAGACAGTTGCACTAAGTGAGGAGCGCAGCGCTATACCTCAGAAAAATTTTGCTCAGAAACTTAAAGATCCTTGTAGTTTCACAATTCCTTATGCAATTGGAGAAAAATTATGTGGAAAAGTTTTATGTGATTTAGGAGTGAGCATTAATGTGATGCCTCTATCTATATTTAGAAGGTTAGGTTTAGTTGATATTTTTCCCACTACTGTAACCCTTCTATTAGCTTATCGATCTATCATTTATCCAAAAGGAGTTATAGAAGACGTGCTTGTTAAAGTGAATAAATTTATCTTTCCTTTAGACTTTATTGTATTAGATATGGAGGAAGATAAAGAAATTCCAATTATTTTAGGGAGACCTTTCCTTATTCTTGACAAGGCTATGATAGATGTGCAAAAAGGAGAGTTGACTATAAATATTAATGACCATGAAGTCACCTTTGATGTATTAAAGACTAGGAAATATCTAGCTGAGAGAAAAGATGATGATTTTTTTTGGATAGATGAAATCAATTATCTAAGTAAAGACCATTTCCAAGAATGTTTTGAGAGTAAGTTAACATATGAGATTGAAATAGACTTTCATGATGATTTGAAAATGTTATTTAAAGAAGACTGTATGTATGTTCAGGAGAGGTGTAAAATGATGGAAGCTACCAAAAATGAAAAACTTTTAATTCCATTTGTTGAAAAATCTCATGAACTTAAGATGGTATACCCCATACAATTTTAAAGCCTATCTATTTAGGGAATTCATCTACACAACCAGTATTTATATCTTTAGATGCGACTCAATCATAATAAAAACCCGAATTAAATGATGAACAAGATAAAGTTATTGAACTAAGACTTGGAAGAGAAGTTGATGATATATTTCAAAAGAACTTTGAGTTGAAGGATATTGGAAGACCAATGGAAGAAATTTTTATGGAATCAGAAAAATGTATTTCCTCAACTAAGACAAATCCTCTGTCATTTAATAATTATAAAGGAGAATAATTAGAAGATAATTTGAAACAGAAGAGTATCATAGAAGATATTGATCCTGAATTTGAATTATCTAAAGAGAATCTGATCCAAAATTTGGGAGATCTTGAATTATCTTATAAAGATCAATTTCTTATAAATTTCAAGGATGATATTAATATGCAATTTCAAAAAATCAATAGAAGAATATTAGATCTAGAAAGAAATATGAGGAACAATGATATAAATTCATCTGAAAAGGAAAAGCTGAATGAAAATTTACAATTTGAAAATTTTGTAGGAATCCCTGGATCTGAAAAAATTGGGCGATTTATTGAGGATTACTTAATCAGAACTTTGATCCAGGAGGAATCATTTATCGGGCCCGCGAAATTAAAACCAAGCGCTTTATGGGAGGCAACTCATAGTTATCAGTGTGCTTTGATTTAGTGTGCTTGAGAGTCGTGATTGTTAGTGTTGTATGGTGTTTGGATTAGCAGATTGACTTGATCTTTATGTGTCATTATGGATTGACAAGTGATCGCTGAAAAATTTATTAAGAAATTCATACCTATTTTTGATAAAATTGCACTTTAAAGAAGGGTATTTTCTTTATTTTGTTGCAGGAATAAATAATTTAGGTGATAAAAGCAAAAATCATAAAAAGGAGCGAATTTGGAGCAAAATCATGCAATTTGTGCTGAGTCGCCGACGGCGAGATCGAGCCCGCCGACGGCGAGGTTACAAGAAGAAAATTTTGAAGAATTTATAAGCTGTCTCGCCGACGAGCGAGCTCCGAGCCCGCCGACGGCGAGATAGAGCGGTTTGAAGATCTTCAGAAGCCTCGCCGGCGGCGAGGTAGTTCGTCGCCGACGGCGAGGTAGTTCAAATGGCACGGATACATTGAACACTGGACACTTTTTGAAGAGATGCTTACACACCTCTTGGACCTTTGCTCACCTCATATATAGAGGCCGAAAATCGGTCTTTGGAGGGCGATCTTTTGTGTTCTAAGTGCGATCTTTTAGTCTTTTTGTGAGTTCTAAGTGTAATTTGTGTGCGGTAGTGTGTCTTTAGTGAGTCTTTTAGTAAGTTTAGTGAGTAATTAGTGAGTCGTCTTTGTCTTGGAAGGAAGAGTCGAAAGGAACTACGAGAGTACTGTTTGGGGATAAATCGAGGTAAGTATTTGTATTTATTGTTTTTAACTTTAAATGAAATCCATGCTTAGTTTAGTTCCCATGCATTCTGAATAGTTTATTAGTCTTTCTCCCTGTTTATGAAATTAAGTGACTTAATGAAATTAAAATAGAGATACTTATATATATTAATAAATTGTGATAATTTTTACTTAAAACTTAATTTACTTTAAACTGACCATTTGAATTGTTAAAATATGTTGGTTATCGACTATAGTAAAAATTACATCCGATATTCGGGGAATTCAAAAGCCTTGGAAGGAGGGTGCAAATAAATAGGGAAATAATATCATTGGGCGTAGAATTGAGCATTTTAGTGTGACGGACTAAAATATTCAATTCGGTCCTATTGTTTGAGAGCCGAAGTGTAGATGTTAGCCCTCGGGCGAGGGAACGTGGGAGCTACGAAGTGGCGATCGGTATCCTCCCAGCCTAGCCGCGGATTCGGTAATCAAACATAGGATTAGTCAATATTCTTTACATCTGGACTAAAGGGTAAAGAATAGGAATGCTCCTATTTGTCAAAATACCTTAAAATTATCTATTTAAATTCATTAATCACTTAAATTTCTAAACAAGGGGAAAGATACTTTTTCTGAATAGATAAGACTTATTTAGCAATTAGTTTAACTTCCTGCACTTTCAATACGTATTAATTTTCTACTTAGTTAAGTTACCTAATTAAAATACTTAGTTTACTTTATTGTGCTCAAATTTAGAATTCCAAATTTTCGTATACTATTTTAAAAATTATTATTATTATTTTAAATTAGTTGTTATTTAATTTTTCTTTCCTCGTGGGATCGATAACCGAGGACTCCACTAGAGCCCCGTATTACTTGATACGATACGTATACTTGCGTAGCATCCACAACAAAAACAATTACAATTCTATACATATAAATAGCGCGGTCAAGTTTTTGGCGTCGTTGCAATTAAATTAAAAATATCATAATATAAAATTGTGGGTCAAGTTTTTGGCGCCGTTGCCGGGGAAAGTAAGAAAAATTTACTAAAGTAACGGACTATTTTAAAATAATCATAATAAATAAATTAATATCTATTCCGAAATTGTATGCGCAAATTTGGAAACGAAAATTTAATACCTTACGATTCTGAATTAGAGCGTACAATTAAAAGAATTAGAAAACAAAAGAAACAAATTATTAATTTAACACAAATGGCGAATATTCCTGAAATTCAAAATATGAACCAACAAAGACCATTAAGAGATTATGCCGACCCTACATCGGATGAAATTCATTTAAGCTATTCAAAACCACGATGTAGCTGCTAATTCATTTGAACTTAAACACCACGATTATTTAAATGGTACAAAACAATCAATTTAGTGGTTCACCTACTCGAAGATCCTAACTTACATCTTGCTAGTTTTCTAGAACTTTGTGCTACTTTTAAATATCGAGGAGTATCCGACGATGCTTATAAGACTTAGACTTTTTCCTTTTTCATTAAGGGATAAAGCTAAAATGCAGTTGAATTCGTTAGCACTCTAGATCTATTAAAACTTGGGGAGAATTATCACAAAAATTTCTATCCAAATATTTTCCACCATCTAAAACTTGCTAAGTTTAGAAATGATATAACTTCTTTTTGTCAGTTAGATAGAGAATCAATATATGAAGCTTGGGAGAGATTTAAGGAACTTCTTAGGAAATGCCCACATCATGCGCTACCAGATTGGCTGATTATTCAAACCTTTTATAATGGATTAGTATGATCTTTAAGATCAATCATCGATGCTCGTCTTTGGAGGTTCATTAATGTCTAAACCATTTGATGAAGCTTATGCACTAATCGAAGAAATGGCAACAAATAATTTCTAATGGCCTCGTTGAAAGAGTAAATCCTAAAAAGATAGCCGACATTCATGAAAACGATGCAATATCTATGTTAGCTTCTCAAATTGCTGCTATATCTAAGAAGTTAGATCATTTTGGAATGAACTACTCTCCTATTTTATAAGAAAACTCATCCGGACAAATCATAAAATCTCAAACTAATTATGAAACTTTAAATGCTTATTAATAATAGAACTAATAACCCTTATTCAAACTATTATAATCCTGGTTGGAAAACTCATCCAAATTTTAATTGGAATAACACATCTAATCAACAATGGATGAATCAACCTAATCAAGCAAATCCAAACTATAAACCTAATTACCCAATTCGGATTTAATAACAATAACCCTCAATTCAAGGATAAGAAATTATCCATGGATGAATTAATTTTGAATATGGGTCATCGGCTACAAAATCAAGGAAATCAACTACAAATTCAAGGAAATCAATTACAAATTCAAGGAACAACTATTAAAAATATCGAAACTCAACTTGGACATATTACTACTTGCGCTAAATAATAGAATACCCGGAACTTTTCCTAGTAATGTGGAAGTAAATCCTAAAGATCAAGGAAAAGAACAAATTAAAGCAATACAACTAAGGAGTGGAAAAGAATTAGAACCTCAAATTCAAAAAGAACTTGAAAGCCAAAAAGAGGAAGTGGAAATTGAAAAGGAAACAATTCAACAAGATTCGAACTTGGAACATCCTTTAATACCTATGAAAATTTCGTTGAAAAACCTCCACCACCATTTCCTCAACGACTAGCTCAACATAAAAAAGATAAACAATTTGCTAAATTCCTTGAAATATTAAAGAAATTAACAATTAATATACCTTTTGTTGAAGCTTTAGATCGGATGCCAAATTATGTAAAATTTATGAAAGATATTCTAAATAAGAAAAGAAAATTCACCGATAATGAAACTGTCGCACTTAGTGAAGAGTGTAGTGCTTATTATTCGAAGAAGCTTCTGAAAAATTAAAAGATCCCGGTAGTTTCGCTATACCCCGCGCTATAGGAGAAAAATTTTATGGAAAAGCTTTGTGTGACTTAGGAGCAAGCATCAATCTAATGCCTCTATCGATTTTTAAGAGATTAGGATTAGGAAAAATTACACCTACTTCGAGTAACCCTTCAATTAGGCGATCGTTCGGTTACCTATCCTAAGGGAGTTATTGAAGATGTGTTAGTAAAGGTGGATAAATTTATCTTCCCAGTAGATTTTATTGTTTTAGATATGGAGGAAGATAAAGAAATTCCTATCATTTTAGGAAGACCATTTTTTAGCTACTGGAAAAGCTATGATTGATGTTCAGAAAGGAGAATTAACTATGAGAGTAAATGACCAAAAAGTTACATTTAATATTGCAAAATCAATGAAATATCCTGCGCTAGAAAAAGATGATGAATGTTTTCGGATGGAAATACTTGAATATTTACAAAAAGAACATTTTAAGGAATATTACGAGGATAAATTAGAAAAAGAAAACACTGAATTAATTGAAGATAATCATGAAGAACTAGATTTTATTCGGGAAAGATTTGAATTTTTGGATAATACTGAAAATACCGACAAGAATATAGTTCCATCAATTATTAAACCTCCCGAACTTGAGCTAAAAATATTACCCGATCATTTGAAATATGCTTATTTAGGTAATTCTTCAACTTTACCAGTTATTATTTCATCTGCATTAAACGAATCTCAAGAACAAAAACTTTTAGAAACTTTAAAAAAATATATAAAAACTTTTGATTGGACTTTAGCAGATATTAAAGGAATTAGTCCTTCAATTTGTATGCATAGAATTATTTTAGATGATGAACATAAACCTAAAGCAGATCCCCAAAGGAGATTAAACCCGATAATGAAAGAAGTAGTTAAGAAAGAAATTTTAAAATGGTTAGATAATGGTATTATATATCCTATTTCCGACGATGCTTCGGGTAAGCCCAATTCATCGTGTTCCTAAGAAGGGAGGAGTGACCGTCACTGCCAATGAAAATAACGATCTTATTCCTATAAGATAAGTTACTGGTTGGCGTATATGTATTGATTATAGGAAATTAAATACCGCCACCAGGAAAGATCACTTCCCTTTACCATTTCTAGACCAGATGTTAGATAGATTAGCCGGACATAAGTATTTTTGTTTTCTAGATGGATACACCGGTTATCATCAAATACAAATTGCTCTCGAGGATCAAGAGAAAACTACATTTACTAGTCCTTATGGAACTTTTGCTTTTCGAAGAATGCCTTTTGGATTATGTAATGCACCAAAGAACATTCCGGAGATGTATGATGTCTATATTTAGTAAGTTAATCGACAATGGAATAGAAGTATTTATGGATGATTTCTCTGTATTTGGAACATCATTTGACACATGCTTAACTCATCTTGAAAAAGTATTAGAAGTATGTGAGAAAACAAATTTAGTTCTAAATTGGGATAAATGTCAATTTATGGTTGCGGGCGGCATTGTATTAGGGCATAAAATTTCGGAAAAAGGCATGGAAGTGGACCACCGCAAAAATTCAAGTGATAGCTAAATTACCACCTCCAACTACGGTAAAAGGGGTAAGAAGTTTTCTTGGACATGCTTGGATTCTACGGACGCTATATAAAAGATTTTTCAAAAATTACTAAACCTCTATGCCAACTTCTCGAAAAGGACAAGAAATTTGAATTTACAATCGAATGCCCGAATGCTTTTGAACTCTTAAAAGAAAAATTAATTACAAAGACCTATAATAGTTTCACCTAACCGGGAGAAACCATTTGAGCTTATGTGTGATGCTAGTGATTATGCTCGTAGGAGCAGTTCTTGGGCAAAGATATGAAAAGATTTTTAAAGTTATATACTATGCTAAGTAAAACTCTAAATGATGCCGAAATAAATTATACGATTACGTAAAGAGAACTATTAGCGATAGTATATGGTTTTAATAAATTTAGACCTTATCCGATTGGAACAAAATGTATCGTGCATACCGATCATTCCGCTATCAAATAGTTAATGCAAAAGAAAGATTCCAAACCAAGATTAATTAGATGGATGTTATTAATGCAAGAATTCGATTTTGAGATCGTTAATAAGAAAGGAACCGATAATCAAATTGCGGATCATTTATCAAGATTAGAAAATCATGAATTATCCGATATTGAAAATGAAATTATAGACGATTTTCCCGATGAACAACTATATAATATCAATGAATGGAAAATACCATGGTATGTCGATATAGTAAATTATATAGTTAGTAATATTTTACCACCTATGCTAACTTTGCAACAACGTAAAAAATTCATCCATGATACGAAAACTTATTTTTGGGATGAACCATATTTATATAAGCAATGTAAGGATTTAATTATTAGAAGATGTGTACCTTATGAAGAAATCGAACCAATTATTCAAAAATGTCATGATTCTAATTTTGGAGGACATTTTGGGACCGATAAAACCGCTTATAAGATTCTACAATCTGGATTTTACCTGGCCTACTCTATTTAGAGATGGATATAGATATATTAAAACTCGCGATAAATGCCAAAGAGTAGGAAATATATCTAGAAGAAACGAAATGCCTCTAAACTTTATATTAGAAGTTGAAATTTTTTATGTTTGGGGATTAGATTTTATGGGACCTTTTATTCCTTCGTTTGGAAACTCATATATATTAGTAGTCGTTGATTATGTTTCCAAATGGATTGAGGCACAAGCTTTACCTAGGTGTGATGCTAAGAGTGTTTCAAAATTTCGATGAAAAATATTTTTACTAGATTTGGAATGCCAAGAGTGATTATCACCGACGGAGGAACTCATTTTAGAAATAAATACATTCACAAACTAGTAGAAAAATATAATATTACTCATAAGATATCCATCGCTTATCATCCATGGACTAGCGGATTAACTGAAGTATCTAATCGTGAGATTAAACGTATTTTAGAAAAATCTATAAACCCAAATAGGTTAGATTGGTCTATTAGATTAGACAATCGCATTATGGGCTTATAGGATCGCTTATAAAACTCCGATTGGAATGACTCCTTACGTGACTTATATATGGAAAAACGTGCCACTTACCAGATTGAACTAGAACATAAAGCATTTTGGGCGATTAAAGAATTTAATTATAATATGAAGGAAGGTTCGGTGAGAAAAGATTGTTGCAATTAAATGAATTGGAAGAATTAAGAAATGAATCGTATGATAATAATCGGATTTATAAAGAAAAGATGAAATTATGGCATGATCGGAAGATTAATCAGAGAAATTTTGAACCAGGACAGGAAGTTTTGCTATATAATACTAGATTGAAATTATTTCCCGGAAAATCGAAGTCTCGATGGTTAGGACCTTTCACCATAACTCAAATATTTTCGTACGGAACTATAGAAATCGAAGATCCAAAAACTCGGACATAAATTTAAAGTTAATGGACATAGATTAAAACCATATTTCGAAGGTATAAGACCTAACTATAAAGAGGTTTTAATGCTTAGTCGACTCGATTAATAATTGAAATTAGGTCGGGCCGACGACGTTAAACCAAGCGCTTTATGGGAGGCAACCCATATTAGTTATCTATTTTTATTGTATCTTAATAGTTAATTTATATTATTGAAACTTTACTACTCAATTATTATTAAGAATCATCACATATTCGAACCATTATGATGAGAAAAGAAATTATTCGATTTAGAGCGAAATTGGACATTATTTTGAAATCTCGCCGACGGCGAGGTCGATACTCGCCGACAGCCGAGGTTCGCGCCTAAATTAGATTCGGCTTATTTATCGAGCTCGCCGACAGCGAGAAACGTCCTCGCCGACACGAGAACCGGAAGGCGGCTTTTATAACTAAGTCACCGACGGCGAGAAACGTCCTCGCCGACAGCGAGGAAGTTATAAAGATGAGTTATTTATACTTTGAAAGCCGATTTGGACGGTTTCAACACCAATTTCTTTGTGAAAACCCATTCTTAAACCACTCTAAGTCTGTCTTCTTCACTAGAATTCATTCCATTCACCATAATGGCCTCCAAATTCTTAGATTCCTCTAAATCTGGAGTGTTTAACCGGAGGAAATTTGTGAGTGCGGAAGCGCAGCGGATCTTCAACAAGGTTTTGATAAAGAAAAGAGTTATCAAGGAACGGGGATTTGCCAATCGAGGATTAGAGAATTCCACTACGAAGATAGAAGAAACGATCGCGCAACAGCTGCACCGGGAGGTATTTTGTTACACTACGTCTATCGTTGTTATTCCAGGTTGTGAAAGAGTTCTACTCTAACTTACATGCGATCAACAATGGGAATATCTACGTCCGAGAAAGATGGGTGACGTTTACTCCATCAAGAGTAAATGAATTATTCTCTATAGAAAACACCCCGGTATGTCACTATTCAAATTTTGTGTCTTCTCGATATAATATGAATGAGATATTTCGATATCCGACCGATGAACCGGAAGATCGGGAAATGCGTGAAGACGGGTATGTTAGTTTCTCCGCATCACTTTTGAATCTTGTCTCAAAGCACTGGCACTTTTTCATCTCATCTAAATTGTTACCTACTATGAGGGTAAACAAGGTTTCGAAGGAATGCGCTATATTGAATTATTATATTTAAAGTGGATTACCTATTGATGTTGGATCAATAATTGTTAAGTCTGCATTAGGTTTAATTGTGCATGGGTCAGTTCACGGACTAGGACACCCATCTACTATTTTTGCATTATGCAACCAGTACTGTGTTTCTTATGAAGCTTGGGAAAAGGTTCGTTACCTTGAAGCCGCTCGATCCTACGTATATGTTCCCTACTTTGGACAATAATGAAGACATTACATCTATCTCTCGATAGAGCTTCACGAATAATCCTATAAGCAAGGCCTATTTCGGATAAAACGGAGTTACTTTTGAAGAAAATTAATGGAATGGAGAAAGAACTACGAATGTGAGAGATTTAATCGACAATATATCCGATTTATTTGATCACATCGACCGGAGGATGAAGGAACACTTTGATCATTCCGGACACTCGAAGCTAGCTTTCTTCATTTACCGAGACGAAGGGTTGGATCATCGAAGAATGCCGTCGGAATTTCCCTTCAGGCCTTTCTATAACTTATTTGTGCATCATCGTCATATCGGAAATATCGGAGAAGATGAAGATTCGACCTTGAAGAGTAGTAGTAAAGATTTTCATAGTATGTTTGTATTTATGTTATTCGATTTGATTTAGATTTTATTATGTGTGGAGTGATGATTTGAATATCTCAAACTTAATCGAGATATGCGTCATAGTTTTGTATCAGCATTTAGTGTGTCGTGGATTGGTTTGCGATGCTCGATTAGTAGTAAGGATTGAAGTTCGAAGTTTGATTATAGAGTTTTAAATTATGTTAGTTTGTATGTCTCATGGATTTCAATATTAAAGTTAATTTGTTGTGTTGTGTGAATTTGTTTGTGTATAAGTAGCTAATCTTCATATTAAATTAATAAATGATATGATCAGAAATATAATATAAGGCAAATCGAGGTTGAAAATGATTGACGAAATTCAAAAATTGAAATTTTTAGGACCTTGCCGACGGCGAGCAAAATCCCGCCGACAGCGAGATCAATCTCGCTGACAGCGAAGAATTTCTCGCAGACGGCGGATTTTTCCCGAAACTTTTGCCTTATGGAATTAATTAGCTCGCTGACGGCGAGAAAAATCTCGCTGACAGCGAGAACGTAAAAAGACCTATATTTGACCGGTCAAAAACACTATTCATCATCCCCAACCTCTCATTTTCGCAAAACCGACCTAGTGGCTTGAGAGATCTTGGATTTAGAGGCGATTCCATCACTCAAAAACACCGGATTTCATCTTCTCTTGGTGAGTGCTTCACTCCTATGCAAAAACTTTTTATTTTCACCATGTATTTTCACCACATTGCAAATTTTGGGAAAAATCAAAATATGGAAGAAATATTCGGTGGAAATCCATGGAATTTAATTTAAATTGCTTATGAATGTTGTAGGAAGCCTTCTTAGAATTATTTTTAAGTTTAGTGAAAATTTTCATGATTTTCACAGATCGATCGTATGGCTCCACGACAAAAACGTCGAGTAGAATTCAACGAAGACCGATTCATCAATGCACGAGCACAGACTAAATATTTTGAAAATATTCAAGGAAGAAAGTGCATTGCAGATCGGGTTTTCAAAAATCCGGGAGGAGAAGTAGAGCGGATTATTAAGGAACGAGGTTGGGAGAATTTCATTACGTTCGATATAGAGCAATTGTGGAAGTGGTTAAAGAATTTTATGCCAATTTAATCTGTCAGCGAAGATGCACCGATAAAGGTACGAGGGTTTTTGTAGAATTCAATGCTGCAAGAATAAACGCGTTCTATGAAGTTCATGACTCGCCCTTTAGCGAGTATGAAACTTTTGGAACGATGGAAGGACCACTGGAGGAAGTCATTAACTTTCTCACTGATGGGACCGGAGTTTGGAAAATTAAGCAGCAGGAAAGAGTGAATTTTCCTCTTTCTAAATTAAATGCAGTCTCCAAAGCCTGGCATTACTTTATTTGTTCTACTCTGTTACCCACCTATCACCACAACTTAACATCAGACAAATAAAACAATAAAGTCCTAATCTTCAGCACCAAAGTTCCAATCTATATCATCTCCTCCCCGATCCGTAGGCCGAGAAGGCCGAAGCAGGTGAGTACTGTGAATATCGGGGGCACTCGGGAAAGACAACATCTAAATCACCACACCTATAACGACGTTCAGCTTCATAGTATGCAATCTCGTATTCTGAATGTCGCCGGAGATATTCGCTATCATAATCATGTCTCCTCTCCAGATTATCAATTCTTTGATCAAAATGATCAAATCTTCTCCCCATTGTTTCTCCAAACTACTCAAAACTTCTTCTATGCAGTGTCAATTCATTCATCAGATCTTGTAGGGTAGGGGTGGTAGGCTCAGGAGGTTCATGGCTAGTAGAGGGTATATCTCTACTTGACTGAGTGAAATAACTTCTTACTCCTGCTCTCCACCCTTCATGAGATTCATACTTCTTAATATTGGCAATTGTGAGTGGTTTCATTGGTTCTACCCATTCTTCATTATCTACTAGCCTCAACTCCGGAGAGTTGGCAGAGTGAAAAAATTAATCCAGGGTGTCCCAATCCAGCTCCACTCTCATTTCTAGGAGTGGCCAGGATGTTTCGATAAATAAGTCTCCCGATGTTGATGCTTCTATTATTCTGAATACATTTTATTGAAGGATTGTTTCATTTCTTTTTAAGAGATAAAAACTAAGTATTATGTTTCCTATTGACTTGTACTTATTGTAAACTCTTATTTAGTGGATTTGCTTTTGTTAAGATGATGATTTCCATTGCAATCTTCATGCTTTGTGAGTAGATTCCTTTGTCATTCTTATATGATGCATGTGTTGAATGTGTAGGATGTTATAATTCTTTTAAAATTGATTTTTAAACTTTAATGTGATGAGAAATATCTCTATTGCTTCATTAAAATAATGTATTAGCCATAGGTTATGCTAAAATTTGTTGCTAGTTGAAACTAATACTCGGAATAGTGGTGACTTCACAACTTGAGTGCACTCATATTGTCTAGTTGGCTATGGTGAAGTAGTTTAGGAGGTAATGCAATGTTAGGGAGATATTTTATGATGGGCGTAAATTTGTTTTTCCAAGGTGACAGACTATATTGTTACTAATTTGACCTAGAGTTTGGAACCTAGGTACTGGTTGGTCCTAAAGAGAGGGCACAGTGAGTAATCTAAAATTAATAGGCTAGAACCTATCCAGCATAACCTGAGATTTAGGAACTTAACTATAGGTTAGCCAATGTTCTTTATGTACTTGAATGAGGGTAATGAATAGGTTTGCTCCTATTGTCACTGACTACATTAAATTCTAAGCATTTTATTCCTACACCTTATCTAGGTCACCACAAGAGTAATGTAGTTTTTACATCTCAAAATTCACCGAATCAATTTATCTAGTTAGGTTTATCTTTAGATTTAGGTTTGTATTTAAGAGTAATTGTTAGAAAAGTATCCATTATCGACATTCCAAAAAAAGGCCTGATAGTAGCATACTAGAATTAGCTTAAGAGATTTCTTACCTTGTTTCTCTATGGGATAAATACTCTAAGTTTTAAAGAAAATCCTATAATACTTGAAACAATACATGCACTTGCATAAAACTCCTAGTGTGTGAAATATATATCAAATTCTAAATTCTATAATATATTCATTTTGCCCACTAGTCGCATAAAAAAACTGGGTCAAGTTTTTTGCCAAGAAATTAAAATAATTGCTTAATTGTGGGTCTGGTCATTGGAATATGGGTCACCAAATCTAGTTCCTATGACAGGGTGTTCAAAATTTATGTGGTTGCTAACCATCAATTGGTCGGAATACCACTAAAAAAGGTATAAACTAATTTTCATTAAAGTTTGACATTTGGTGTTCAAAATTCATGTGAAAGCTAGCCATTGATGGGTTGGTATACTCCCCAAAAGCTATGTATTAATTTTTCTGAGGGTTTGTCATTCTGAAGTATTGAAACAATTTTTTATCCTTTTTAATTTTTTTTGAGATTTTTATTTTTCAGCACTTGCAAGAAACCATGACAACAATATAAGTGCAAGTAAATATGAGATAAACACAAAAAGAAAACATAAGTTACTAAACTTGGATTCTTAGCAGTTCAACTACAGTTCTCCAAAAATCAGAACTTTCCTTAATATATTTCTCGGGCAACAGCGCTAAAAACATGATGTGTCAAAACTTAACGTGAAATAAGTTAATCATTTAATGCAAGTATACGTGTCAGGTAGTTTGTGGTCTAATTCTTCTCGTATCAATCCCACGAGGAAAGGTTTAACAATTATTATTATAGAAAAATCTCTAGTATACTAATTTGGTGAACATAGCTTTGACGTGATCTTGAAAGGGGTTTAAGTTCTAAAATTCTAACAAAAATAGAGTATATTTCAAACAGCAAAAAATAGAAATGGTGGGAACAATCTCAAACTTTCCTTCAGGAGTGATGAGGCTCGTGTCTCTATGATTCGGGGATCGTTCTAAATAATTTCTACATGATTGTTGTCAACCGAGGATAATTTCTCTCTTGTGCCTATGTCAAGGTCAAAAAAGGGCTAGAATTCATGGATTTAAGGCTCCCTCAATCCCCATTGCATTCTGAATTAGTGTTCGGTCCCCTAAAAAAGTTTCAGAATCTCACTAAAATTTGGTATTCTATGGTTAATGCTTTTGTTTCCGCTATACAGTTATTAAATGGCATAGGTTCATGAAAGATTCAACATCCTAGTTGGCTAGACTAGAAGTAAATGAAATTTGGAGGTCAACAAACAACTTTTCATAAAAGCAGAAAAAAATATCATAGGAAAAACATCTCATGAAACCATGATGAAAACACCACTTCTATATCACGGAGGCACAAAAAATAATTTCGCAAACATTATTGAGAAATCCATAGCAAAGAAAACTATGTAGAATTTCATTGAATGAAACAACGACGTATTACACTTACCACAATCTTATCTTCTCCACTATAGTAATAATTATTTCTCTCATACAAAACTCTCACAACTCATAAGACAAATTTTGTAAACTCCATTCTTACAGATTTCAATCTGAAAGAGGAAGAAAATCTCAAGGGAAGCTCTAAAAAATCTTCTGATTCTCCATCTTCTTCAGTCTCTGGTGTCTCCCCATTCAAAGGAAGCCCTAAGAATCTTTATTATAGAAAAGTTCACATATTTAGCATGTAATATTGCTTCTAAAATTTTTTTCTCGTTCGTCTGAGTGGTCATGCAGGAACCTAGTGCGGTCATGTTAGGTTACTAAATTATGCGACATGGTCAAGACACGACCCTGGCGTGGTCACGCCACAGTTCTGTATGGATGGCATGGTCACTCTGTATTCTAGCATGGTCGTGCCGTTGCTCTCAATCTGGTGGTGTGGTCACACCGCCTCCAGGTTTGGTCACGATACTTTATACTGCTTTTTCGTTAATTTTTCTCAATCTAAAATGTTTGTATTCCACACCTAAAACCAGCACAACATCAATAAATGCTTTTAAGTGTAAATAAATAAGTAAAAATATTCGATGAAATGTGGGGTAAAATACAGGTGAAATCATTTGACATTGAAGCATGTCAAGCGGCAATGGATGAAGAGATGGAATTACTTCGGAAGAATGGTAGTTGAGGTTGGTGAAGCTTCCTCTAGGAAGGAAAGTCGTTGGATGCAAATGGGTGTATGCAATAAAGGAAGGATCTTAGGGAGTCGATGCTTGATACAAGGAAAGATTAGTGGAAAAATTCTTTGTGCAATGAAAAGGGATTGATTATCATGAGATGTTCTCCCCAATGGTCAAGCATTCCTCAATCAATGTTCTCTTAGTACTTTTAGCACAGTTTGGTCTAATCTTAGACTAGCTAAAACTGAAGATTGCATTTATACATCATGGGGAATTGCAAGAGATCTATATATTGTAGCTGTCTGAATATGGAGCATCAAAAGACTTGGTTGCAAACTGGACAAAGCATTGTATGGGTTGAAACAGTCAACATGACAGTGGCATAAAAAATTTAATTATTTCTTGAGAGAACAAAAGTACACAAGGAGCTAGCATAATCATTGTGTATATTTCACAAAGTTAGCAAACAGTGAGTTCATTTACTTGCTTCTTTATGTTGATGTTATGTTGATTGCATCTACTAGACAGATTAAGGTTATAGGATAAAGAATCAACTATTCAGACACTTCAAAAGCAAGGATTTGGGTGAATCTAGTGGATTTCTTGGCATGTAGTTTCTCAAGGACAAGATAACTTAAAAGGTTTGGCTCTTGCAAGTAGTTTATGTTCGAAAGGTGTTGAAGAAATTTTGGGTTAATGAATCGAGTAAGGCAGTAAGTCTACCAAATGTATCTCACTATTAGTTGAGTTCAAATTAGTGTCCTAAAATAATCATCAGAGAAAATATATGTGATCGGTTATTTATGCTAGTGTGTAGGCAGTCTGATGTTTGTCATGGTTTGTACTAGATTGGAGATTACACAAGTAGTTGTGTTGTGAGAAAGTTTATGTAATCCAAGAAGGAGTCATTAGCATCCAATGAAGAGTATTTTGAGGTATTTGAATAGTAAAGTTGATGTTGGCTTAGTGTTTGAGACGCAATCATCCAGTGCATATTTGTGTATAGGTTACACTTACTCAGACTATGTAGGCGATATTGATAGTTGTAGATCTGCAACCAATTATTTATTCACATTAGCAAAAGGTTTCGAGGTCAGTTCTTCAGTCTACAGTTACTTTGTTTACTACGGAGGCTGAGTACATGTTAGTCACCGAGGCGATAAAGGAAGCAATATGGATGCAAGGCCTATTGTATGACTTGAGAGTTGATCAGAAGTTTTTGACGGTGTTCTGTGATAGAGTGCAATATTCTTGATCACAAATCAAATTCATCATGCTCATACCAAACAAAATTATGTGAGGTACCACTTTATTCGAGACTTGATTGAATAAGTTAAAGTTTTGTTGAAGAATATATATACGAAGGAGAATACAACTGACATGCTCATGAAGGTACTATTAGTTCAGAAGTTTGCTTAATGTAGGAATTTAATGAACATTCGAGTTCATGGCTTATTGTCCAGGAGGGTATTTTGAAGAATTACACGAGACTTGATCTCTGTTGGGAGGGAGGGGGTGCGTAGACAACCATCTTGGTGCAGCTGAATTGAAGTTTGGAGCTCATTTGATCATCTCTCACTTATCTTGAAGTAAAAGATAAGCTGAAGATAATTGTATTTTTTACTTTTATTATAATTAAGGGTAATTTTGTCTTTTAGTTTCATATAACTGTATGCCTTAGTCCTCCTCTATAAATGAGATTAGGGCTTAATTTTATATTTCTTCCTCTCATAATCTGCTAGTGGAATCTTCCTCCTCATGGACGTAGGAAATCAATTCAATGTTGAACCACATAAATCTATGTGTTTGATTATTGTTATGTAAATTTCTACTCGCATTTTTTTCGCATAACAATTATTTCATAGAAAAGTGTTTTAAGAACTTAAAATTTTCAAATTTAATTTAATTTTAATGTTACATGAATCTAGTAAAACCATTAATTTAAAACTAACGCATGCTTGCTGGTCAAACTAAGTGAACACTTAGAGTTGATTCGGTTTGATTGCTTAGGTTTATACGTATTTTAACTTTATTTATATTACATCGACATCTAGACATCATTTTAAGATTATGTATAACATATTATTTTCTTGTTGTATTTTATCTTATTAGATTACGGTAGATTTAATTGATATGAATCGAGCATAACACTGCACATCTGAATATAATTTTGATCGAACATTTATTCATAGAAGATTTGTTAATCATTTCGATGCACATGTCTAGGTTATTCTCATTCATCTTAAGATATATATATATATATATATATATATATATATATATATATATATATATATATATATATATATATATATATATGATTTTGATCTCTGCTGCTTAACTAAGGGCATAAGTAATATTATTTTTAAAGTGGTTAAAATCAAGAAATTTCTAATTTTAAAGATGTGACAACAAAGTACATCAAGGGAGAAAAAACTACTAAATTACCTAAACTTCATTAGAAAAAAGAAATATGAACTTTTATTATTTATATAGAAAAAGTATAAATTTTAGCGGTGCAATTGACCACTCTGAATATAATTTGATTGGCTCCTGAGCTTAAAATTAAAGTTAGTGCCAAATCACTCTGGTATTTAGAAGATATACATAGCCAAATATCAGTAATATTATCAAGATAGCTTTTAAACCCTTATTGGCCTAATTTAATTTAGTTTGGATAGATCATATCTACTCATTTTTCAGGCCTAAATAGATGTATTTTTTGAGGTTAGGAATCCAGTTTATTTGTATATAGGCGTACCACATTCATGTAAATACCTCTCCCACTTGAACACATCTTGTTTGTCTAAATATCAATCTTTAAGTCAAAATCTTTGTAGGCCACTTTAAGTCAAAATCTTTAAGTCAAAATCTAATTAAATCCTTGAATATATTTTACCCCAGACTGTGCATGTGATAGTAAATCCTTAATGATTTTTGAAATGCTTGAACAATGTTAAAACGCATGCATCTCAAAATCAAGAATTAGGTGATTGAATTTTTTTTTTTTTAATCTCTCATGTTGGCATAACTGCATTTGCATTCACTAGTATGTTAATTAACTAGATAAATCGAGTCCTTAAATTTAAGATTTGCATATAACTATGATAAATTAATTATAATTACCAACTGTTAATGTAACTTCCCCTAGAAAAACAAAGTTAATATGACATTCATGTCTAATTCATATGACTATTTAAAGTATAAATAATTTAAGTTATAATATACTACTCAATTTAAACAATAAAAACCTATTTTAATCATGTATAAAATGTTTTTTAAAATAAATTTTAATTTCATTTTTCCAAGATTTATAAATATAATTAGTTTTTTTTTAATACCTCTTTCAACGCTTCTAAAATGCAACATAAAAATTAATTGGGGCATTCACATGCATACCACACAATTCACATCTAACACCTAAACATTATATTTTACATTATACCACCTATATTATTCTTATGACAAAAAACTCACTATTCTGACTTTCAAAAGTGAAACGTAACTTTTTAATGCAGAGATATATAAAATTTATCATAACCATAAACAGATGCTTATTTAATCCAAAATTTAGCTATGGCTACTACAAAGTCGTTATGACGTAATTTTGACATAGGACTTCAAAAAGAAAATTCAAACATTTTCCAATGTTAAGCTGTTCTAACTTTTATTAAGATTAAATTATATCATCGTGGTTAGATAAAATCTGTGTAATATTTCATCTTCCGCTGAACTATTATGTAATTTTAGTATATAAAATTATGATAAGATACAAGTAAAGAATCATCACTAATATACTTCCACATTATCACCATTATCACAGACCTTTTCTTCAGAAGAAATAACATCAATGTCCATGCAAACCTTTACATCCGCACTTCCAAAAATTACATCACTAGCTTCAGAAAATTCAGGGGGAGGTTGTCGACCTGATATAACAGAATCATTTAATCCATTAGCATCATTAAAACTATCATCCACTGATGAAGCTATCCCAATCATTTTATCACCATTACTACAGTTTTCTGTGACTACAACAAATGTTGAAGGCTTCCTTGATGAACAACAAGCATCCACAGCATGAGCTTCAACCTCTGAAACATCAGTATTTATTTCATGAACATCAGAGAAGTTCCTACCGCATTTGTCAGAGCATTCCATGCAGCTTTTATCGGCTTTCTTCATTTTCTCAGTAACAGTGTTTTCATTGGCATCAGTAACAGCAATAGAAAGTGCATTGTTGATTGCACTTTCATCAATATTATCATCTACTAACATGTCATTTCTTGCCAGTAACTGATCGAAAACACGAGAATCCGAACTTAACAAATTTTCATGAGACATGCTGACAGAGATTTGTTCCTCAGCAGCCATACAATCAGCTGAAGATTTCTCAGTAGGCTGAATTGAAGCTCCAGCAATGTTGTTTCCATCCTCATAATTATTCTGAGGAGCTCCTTGATTCTCATCCAACACTTTATCAGCTATTTCCTCTTGCAAAGGACTTGATTTATCAGTATTGGAACCACAAAATTCCTGGACAAACAGTGTAGTCAACTGAGCATGAACAGATGCAGCCATAGAAATAGCATGATCACGCATCAGAGAATTGTGTGGGGGGCATTGAAGTACATTCATCAAAGTTCTCTTGTATTCAAACATGCTAGTTGACAGCGAGTGTGATCTTTTGTCCCGATAAATCTTACTTGATTTGATCACATGCTCACAGAGGTTCCCAGTCTTTGACCAACTACAGTCACATATTGCAAATTCAGAACCTGGATTCAGGATAACATGGGCAGTTCCAGGATTTTCATGATGAGCAACTCTAGCAGAGTTGTCATCAAAAACAACATCTGAATCAAGGATCTCCAATGCACAGCGCCAAGCTGTTAAACCACATTTCCACTCATCTTTCCAGTATCTGGCAAAGTTATCCTTACCACTAAATGAATCCAACCAGTAATAAGAATGCACCTTGGTTCCTAATTTATCAAACAGCCAATCAGCACGTTGGTAAAACTTTGAATCTTTCTCATTCAACAATCGAAGTTTGAGCTGATTATGGTAGCACTCAATGGCTGAAGAAACCTCTGTGCTAGCAAGTGGAAGTGTTTTCAAGATATTAATCCAGGCTCCTGTAAAATAAAGAAAACAGGTGTAACGAGCTAAGGAAATAAGGCAGATGAAAAACATATTCAATACTACGGTAATTGCAATTGTAAATGCGAGGTTCAATTATCCACTGTTAAGGCGGTTGGAGTGGATTCAAAAAATACAGACAGTCCTTGAGAAAGATCAAAGAACTGATCACATCTGCCAAAATGAATTGTATGACTGGAATATGGGCAATTGCACCATACAACTACCATGGTATTTGAGAGGATCCGATGTAATAATCTATCATATAGATCAGGAGTTGAGAGGGAGAGAGAGAGAGAGAGAGAGAGAGAGAGAGAGAGAGGATAAGTAACAAAGGTTGAGATAAACAAGAAATTACCTAATTTTGGAAACCAAACCCCTTTAAAATAATCTAAAAAGTCCAAGCAATCAACAAAGTCTTCAATAAAATCATGGAAGGCATCCAACGAAGCCAAACCCCTGCAAATGTCTGAAACTATCTCTCCAAGTCTCCTTGACACCTCCACTTGCATTCCTGTGTCTGAGCACTTTTTCATCAAATTTTTATGCCAGGAATGACGTACACGCCAAAAACTAATCAAAATTGAACACTGAAAGACATCCCTGAATGATATAAAGTAAACAATTATTCAGAGCATAATTGTAGCAAACAAATAAACAAATAAGAGAAAAAAATATTTACATAAAGTCCACCTGATGACATTCAAATCAGCTAAAGGATCATCAACAATGAAACCACCCAATTTCCATGTTGGATCTTTTGAATGAATCCTGTCATAAAGGGCCCGCATCCATCGGTGTATCTCACCGCTGGCAAACCTTGGTGTTATAATCCATGCTACAGGGAGTGCATTCTTTTTTGAGTCGAAGACCAGGAGACTATAAATGGAATACTGAAAATAGTATAGAGATGATCAGATATCAATAAACAGATAACTAAGATGCAGCAGCAAGCATGCGACCCCAACAGACCTTTAATTTATTTGTACCAAACCTTGAATCAGAGGCTATAACACTGTGGTTGCCAAACTGAATCATTTGTTGGAGTTGCCAATCCGTTTGAATCCCCAAAACAAAGGGTTCAGATTCAGAGAAGTCCTCGTAAAAGAATACATGATCCCGGTGCATTTCAATCCACATGTTACTGCTAATATCATCATCAGAGTCTAATTCAAATGTGGAACGCCTAATCTTCCTTTCAAGCCTGCGCACATATCTGTGAGTGAGAAGGTCATCCCTATTGCTCGGTCCCCCCTGCTTCTCCACTGCTTCAGTGTGCCTCTGCATGATAGTTTCTACTGGAACACCAACATATAACAAGGACATAATTTGAAGACGGAGCTCATCTGAGATGCAAGGTGCAAACATTGCAGAGGTTCCCACGGCTTTTGAATCCTGGAGACCATGGCAAGGTAGCCCTTTCTTGTCCACATGCTTATCTTGATTGTATATGATTAGAGCAACTGATGGTTCAGCTATTAGGCGCTTCACAATGAAATGGCAGACACAACCCCTTTTCGTGTTTGGCCTGCCAGCAGGAGTTTTTCGCTTTGTGCAATAGGTCCGGCTGGGGCGAACGACACCCCCTTTCCTATGATCATCTGGACCAAAAGAGCACCAATACCTACATCCAACCAACCCAATCACAGAAAAATACACTTATACATTTAAAAATAATCGCTCCTTTAAAAGACTGCTGACATCATTGTTATGGATGGACAACAAAAACTAAGGCAATAATCACTTATATATGTATAGTTATCATTACTGCTGCTTCGTTAAAAAGTAGCCAAGATGCATGTCTACCTAGTTCAAAAACATCATATAGAGACAAATAATTGGACTCACATGAATTACAAGTAGTTCAAGAAACCATGCAAAGGAATTTTTTGAAAGACCCTTACATAATATACTCGAGAATTCCATCAACCTTAAGTTTGTTGGCCATATCTGATGAACGTCTTCTCCTTGCTTCAACATGAAATCTGGTAGGACAATCCTTGTTGTTTGATTCACCTCTGACAAAATCATTAACTCTGGAGAATGGAATTAGCGCTAGTCTGTCCATGGTCTCTCGCCAGCCTTCCACTCTAGACCACACAATGTCAGCTGCAGAGAATTCTAGATTTGGTGGACTCTGCACGGGAAGACTCAAAATTTCATCCCATCTAGCCATCTACATTTCAAGAGACAATAATTCATATATCATTCCCAGGTTGTCATTTGTTCAGGGAAAATAAAACTGTGAGAAATTAATAAAAAGATGCAGAGAAAATCGAAGAGAAACTAAAAGAAATTATGTCTCTTCACTTGATAGGAAGGAAACTTTTAAGAGGGAGCTACACAAACCCTGTTATCACATATAAGTAAACATTTCAAAGCACAAAAGATACATTCATAACCTAAACTTTAAGTGTGAAACAAAAAAGTTGTTACATATATCATATTTTCTGCTGAGCAAGCATAAAGATTATGATATTTTCCAATAATTGCATACATTTTCAAAAAGCCAATCAGGCAATTATCATATAAAAAATGAAAAACATGCCAACACCAAGATAACAAAAATTTTAAATCAATCAAGAAGTTTTACATAAAAGTTAAGGGTGATAAAATTCAAGCTCCCTGGACCCAGTCTTCACTCAATTGATGATCATCCACATTATTAGCCTTCTCGGAGATATGTTAGGTTCTCAAAACTATATGAAGCAGTTTTTAATATAAATCATAAATTTCCAACCAGCCAAGTTTTATTAATTTATATAATCATATAGTCAGACCAAAACCAACCAAAATCACATTTGGGCTTAAAGGGCGTCGGTGTGTATAGATGCATTCTTACACATTAAAAGGTAAATTCAGAGTTGGCTCGGTTATTTTTAAAGAAGGCCCCTTGGGTCCAAAATCTCAAATAAACACAAAATAAATTTATTTGATCCCATCTTAATGAAAGTTAGATTGGTCAAAGCTTTGAATATTCTTGTCACTTAAAATGGAGGAAACAATCCCTAACAACCCTTGTCGGAAATGATACATCTACAATCCTACACCAATATTAGGAAAAACCCAAAGAACATAACAAAGTTCTATTTGATTGTTGACACTGACTAGAGCAATCGTGCAAGACATTAGATATGACCCTTTTAGAATAAACTTTCTTGTTTATCTTAGGTTTGGCTCTAGAGGAAGTGACGTTTAAGAAAAAATACAGTGATTCTCTTCACCAAGCCCAAAAAGGCAAATTGCATTTTTATAATTCTACAAGACCGCAAATCCTTAATATTTATAGATTACAATAGTTCAATACGATCAAATACCTTTTTCCACGTCACCAAACAGCTGATTGGGTGAATTCTATGATTCACATCTCAATAAAAATGGAAAAAAAGAATAAATTTATGAAAGACCATTTTAAAAAATGGCAGCTAAGTCTAATTAAACAATATTTCATGATTAAAGGTCCTTAGAATAAACCACAACAGAAGAATAAAACCCAAAGATCAGCTAAAATCAGGAGCTGCAAACTCAGAAAACATACGTCTCAGATTTTACTTTCAAATGCAACAAACAATTCATCTGAAACTCATTTTCACTCCAAAGAAGAATGATTAAAGGAAACAAACCGGGGGAAAATTAGTTTATCGCTCTCCTCTCTCAAAAGTCAAAACAAAGAAGCATTTCTTTAGTCCAATTTGAAGTCTCCACTACCTAAATAAGAAAAATAAGCAGAGAAAAGACTTGCTACATGTCCTAAAGCTTCCATCTATACTTTACTCACTATAACCTTCTTTCTCACCTTTACCAAGAAGTTCCGACTTTTCCTTGCGACAAAGTTGGCCAATGGGAAGAAACAATGGAAGGTTTATTCATGAAGCAGAAAAAACAAAAGAGTTGGGAGGATTTGGGCATTTGAGCTATCTCATCCTAGGTTAGGTCTGATTAGCCATGATGATACCAACCTAATTTACCTCAATCAGAAGAAGTTTAAACAGGCAACTGTTGAGGTAGGGAGAGAGAGAGAGAGAGAGAGAGAGAGAGAGAGAGAGAGAGAGAGAGAGAGAGAGAGAGAGAGTGCAAATATCATGTTTTGTATCCATTCTCTAGGAATATATCTGTCCCATATCCTGCATCCGGACATCTCTCCCTGCACTCTCATGCTTATAGCTTGTTAAGTTCATGCGTATGACTAAGTACGTTTATCTGTGTATCTCCCTCCCACACACACACTATCACCCCCCACTATGACCTTCTTTCTCAACTTTACCAAGAAGTTCTGACTTTCCTTGCGACAAAGTTGGCCAAGGGGAAGAAACAATGGAAGGTTTATTCATGTAGCAGAAAAAACAAAAGAATTGGGAGGATTTGGGCATTTGAACTATCTCATCATAGGTTAGGTCTGATTAGCCATGAAGATACCAACCCAATTTGCCTCAATCAGAAGAAGTTTAAACAGGCAACAGAAGGTAGTAATTCGGTCAGACCAAATTCCACCAGCAACAGTCCTAACTTACAAAATCAGGACCCAGTGCGTAGCGAATCAGTCCAACTAAATCTCCACAAACATGCATCTTTCATTCAATTCATAATTCATTCATATTCATATACTTGGAAGTGTGGAAAATCATACAACAACAACAAATCCTTAATCCAACTAAACGGGGTCGACTACATGAATCAATTTTCTATTGCCTCCTATTTAGTGTCATATTTTCATTAAATTCTCATAAATTAAGATCATTTTTTATACAATCAGCCAAAGTCTTTCTAGGTCTACCTTTGCCTTTCTTAACATAAGTTGAATCTAAAACATCTACTCTCCTAATTGGATCATCAGATGGTCAACGTTTAATGTGACCAAACCATCTAAGGCGACTCTCTCTAATTTTGTCCGTTACTGGAGCTAGACCAACCCTATCAAGAATATATTCATTTCGCATTTTGTCTATGAGTGTAAAGCCACACATCCACCTAATCATTCTCATCTCAGTAACACTTAACTTAGTATTATGCTTCTCTTTTAAAGGCCAACATTCAACACCATAGAGCATAGTAGGTCACACTACCATCTTATAAAATTTTGCTTTCAGTCTAAGCGGTGCTTTTCTATCACACAATAGGCCCGAAGCATTCCTCCGCTTCAACCAACCAACTTGAATTCTACTATTAACATCCCCATCTATATCACCATCGCTTTGAACAATAGACCCGAGATATCTAAATCGATCACACCTTTTAATAATTTGATCACCCAAAGTTACAATTCTGTCACTAGATCTACTATTACTAAAATTACATTCCATGTATTCAGTTTTAGTCCTACTCAAACGAAGGCCTTTAGACTCCAATATAGACCTCCATAATTCAAGTATTTCCTAGGCTTTTTCTCTCGTCTTATCCACGAGAAGGATATCATCAGCAAAAAGCATACACCAAGGTACATCCTCTTGTAAATGTCCAGTAAGACCATCCAAAACTAAAGCAAAAAAGATAAGGGCTTAAAGCCAATCCCTGATGTAAACCAATAAAAATAGGAAAATATTTGGTCAATCATCCTTCAGTTTGAACACAAGTAACAACTCTAGTATACATATCTTTAATGACATGAATATAAGTCATATCAACACCTTTCTTCTCAAGGACCCTCCAAAGGATATCTCTTGGAACCTTATAGTAAGCTTTTTATAAGTCAATAAAAATCAAATATAGATCCTCCTTATTATCTATGTACTTCTCCATTAAACCTCTCAATAAATGTATAGCTTCCATAGTAGACCTGCCTGGCATAAATCCAAATTGATTATGAGAAATTTTTGTAATACGTCTTAACCTATGATCAATTACCCTCTACCATAATTTCAAAGTGACACATCAATTTAATTCCTCTATAATTTGTACACTCTTGTGGAAAATCATATCACCAAAAAAATACATATATCTATACAGAGCTTTTCCAAATGCAACATAATAAAATACATACCCAAATTTCTTTACATCGTCAAAAAATTATGAAATACAAAAGTTGTACAAATCACACATGTCTACTCTCTCCAGTGCTCGCTCGTTCCTGAAACTCAACAATGTAGAGTGAGCTACAACAAGCTCAGTGAAATAATCAAGGCAAGTGAAAAATAATCAAGGCAAAAATAAGATTTTATAGATAAAAAAGCAATTTGTGTGCTCATATGTAACTCATGTACATGTACACAACACATATCAGAACATGTTATAATCGCATAAAACATGTAAAAGAAATGCATGCAATCCAGTGACTTATGTTTGTTGTAAAAAACATGTATTTGATCAATTCATATGTAATGGTAAAGATATTCATAATAGTCATCAATCTAATCATAGGAATGTCACTTATAACTGTTTGTCTCAACTATTTTCATATCATGTCATGTCATCGGGTCGTTACTTAACATGTAAATAGTATTAACTATTGATAAAGGTTGAGCATCTCCCAACATAGCAGTTATCAATAGCCCTCTAGTACCAATGATTTCCTACATTTCATCCCCATCTCAGAACAACAGTTCTCAAGCTTTCATCTCCATTTTGAATGCTAGAAATCAGGAATCACATCGTTCCCTAACATCCATACTTGCAAATATTCATGCAATAACCTACTTATAACATCACTTGTGAAATTTCTTAAATCATATTTCTTGTAACAAAAATTCATCATAGATATTTTATCTAACATATGCAAGAATTATAATAAACAAAAACTAACAAATATTGATTTCATAAATATATTCATCAGATTCATAAAAAAGTATAATTATAGGTATCTCAAGGGAGAAATCAAATTTGCATTCATAAAATTTATGCAGGTATTTATCCACAATATGCATAAAATTTTAAATATAATTGTGCCAAACATAATCACATGGAAACCTACAGAGTGTTATTTCATTTATCACATAATATTTCACTTGAATCGACAAAGTAGCCCTATAACGAGTTTTCACAAGCTCGTCGTTAGTATAAACAACCTGGAATTCAAAATCCCTTTTTAAAATCATCAATTATAGCTTATAATTTCATTTAACCCATCATAACATACTGTCGGCCAACATTTTTTCTGCTTTGATTTTGAAAGATATAAAATTTTGGTGATTTAGTTTAATACAAAAAGGTATATGATTTTGAAAGTAGTTTTGAAAATAGTGTATTTTAATTTTAAAAAAAATGAGACCGCCTGGATCTCATTTGTCCAGTAATTTGCACCATCGTGTCTGATGTCACAAATGATACACTTTCTCGAAAGAGTAATGTATCTTGCGACGGTAGACCCAATCATACGAACTAAAGGACTCGTGACATCCGTTTGATCTGCGAACCTTTATGTGTGACCGACAAGTTCCCCTACCTAATAGAAGATTAGTAGAGGTTTATTTTATCCGAGTTCAAGTTCCCTATGAATGAGCTCCTATAGTTAATTACATCTCGAATGACCGGTGTCACTTGAGAAAACTCTCGATAATGATCGGTGGTTACGTCTTCGAAATTCGAGGTTTAGGTTTTCACGGTAGGACGTGGAAAAGCGAGTGAGAGTGGCTCAAATCGGAACGATTATTTCGTGAGTCCAAAGAAAGAGGTAGGTAGGATGTCACGGATCCGGGCGAGCCCTAGTGACTTCCAACTATCCTATGGTGTAGGCTGCATTTTTGGAGACGATGTTATTTAATTGTTAAATTCGCGATTTTATTATGCGGGACTTACATTCGCATAATACCCGATTATGCGAAATAGCATGCAGAGATAGGAGGGTTTACGTCGTACCGTACGACAACCTGGTAACCTAGTACGAGTTAGGACTTACGCTGCTGCAAGACGGTTGCACGAAGCTCTAAAGAGGAAAGTGAGGGTTTATGTCGCTACTGGGCGAGTCTACTCTCGAAGTCACTATAGGTTTGTATTTAAACTAGAAATGAGTTTTGCTGAAGAAGATCCTCTTGTTGCTCGATCCAAGCTCCTCGTCATGTTGTTATAGAATATCGACCACCTCCGTCTGTGGTTTGCTCCATGCTCCTTCTTAAGAATGCGATCCTAGGTCTAGTGCTCAAATGGCTTTGTCAAATGTGTTCCAATGTTTCGGGTTTTGTTATTGTTTTTCGAGTTTGCATGCAACAGTAAAGTAAATCGCAAGTAAAATCGCTAGAAAGTAAAACACAAGAAAGTGGATTACGGTAAAGTAAATTACGAATAAATAAACCGTAAAAGCGTACGCAGCATCTGCTACCGTTGTATGATTAGTATTGCAAGACGATACGTGACTGCAGGTGGATTTAAATGAACTCTGCGGAAAAATAAGCAGAGCGAGAAAACTCAAATCACGAAAGTCGAAAGAAAAACGAGTCGTAGAAAGCACACGTAAAACTCGTAATCACATATGAAATATCGGAATCCAGGTATAAGACATCGATAGAGCAGGGAGGAGGCTCGAGTGCGGCGTGTGCTATTCGACCTCGAATAAGCAGTTACCGACCCGACAATCCATGGAGGGTAATCCTTAACCCAATCCAAGTGACTAACCATGGACCTTTATATAAAAAAAAATATTCTTTGATTTTCATGCAAAAGTTGTTTAAGTTTTTATTTAGAATTTTTTTTTTGATAACAAGCAAAAGAGATTTTTTTTTGTTTTATTTATTTTTTTAAATATTTTGTAAAGAAGTATAGTCATGCGCTAATCACTCTAATCGCGTCTGTGACCACTGTGACCTAAGAGCGTCTGGGAAACAATCTAACCAAGAGTCGATGAATAGTATCACCTGGTCCTTTCCTCTCCCCTTATGGAGGGTCCTTCAGGTAGGAGATACTATTCTAATTATCCCTCGTATCCCTCGTATCCTCGTTATAAGCACACATAAACGATATTATCATCGCCCTCGCCACCTGTATCTCGGACTCACACCGGTCCGATAATTCATATGCGGCAAAACAAATGTCCCCGATCGCGGTGAGGATCCGAGCGTAATGTTCGAACTCAAATCCCGTGCATCGGGTTTCAATATCGGTTAAGTCATTTTGAGAATTCCACATTTGATTTAATCAGGAAGGCGTGAACTAGCTCTCAGTGCATTCTCCTGTCCAGTGTCTCGATCGACCATGAATTAGGGTCGGTGCCTAGTTGTCATCGTGCATTCGAAGGTTAGGTGGATGGGCTCACTTGCAAGGTGTGCTCCTGAGGTTTAGGAAGTCGCAGTTAAGGTTAGATGGGTGACTCACCCATGGGTGTGCTCTTTAAGGTTTAGGAAGTACGCAGTTAAGGTTAGGTGGGTGACTCACCTAAGGCGTGCACCTAAAGTTTAGTAAGTTTATGCTTGTGGGTTAGGTAAGGAGGTTTCACCTAGGTGTCGCACCTAGGTTTAGGAAGTTTATGTCATGGGTTAGGTAAAGGAGGTTTCACCTAGTGGTGTGTGCTTAGAAGAGCTTCACCTGAGGTGTGCATTTAAGGTCTAGTGGAGCCTACATAGAGGATTAGGTGATTGAATTCTCGCTTAGGGTGTGCACACTAGGCTTCAGGAATCATACACTCTAACTCGTGCTCGACGTGGCTAAGAGTGACTTATTCTTCCTCAAGTTAAATCGTAAATTCTCTCTTTGTGACTTAACCGTTTTAAAAGAACAAAAATAAGTCAAGAGAACACAAGAGCCGACTCGCTTCCAAAAACTAAGAAAGCCAAAAAGGAAGAAAAAGCAAGTGAGTCTGAGCTGAAAAAATAAATGTTCAAATGGTGCGTCGAAGTATTGTCGGGCAACAGTAGCAAGTTCTACGCGATGACCCTACAAGCTCCTACGGCTCCGGACAGCAACAATAAGCATCCCACAACACTTCTATGGCCTTTAAATACTTCAAACAACAATTCTAGCATCAAAGAGCACTCATACAGAATTGGACAACACCTCTAAAGCGATTAATAGCTTCCAAACAGCCACCTACAGAGAAGACCAGCTTTCAAACAACTCTCACAACAATTCTAAACCTCAAATAACACTTTTACAGAGATTTGTAGCTCCAAACAAGCAATTATAAAATTCAAACAACGAATTATATGACTCCAAACAGTGATTATGAGGATCCAAACAACAATTATGAAGTTTCCCCATCTCCAAACAAGCAATTATAAGGTTCAAACAACAATTATATTCTTCCAAACATCACTTTTACTCCTCCAAACAGCACTTAACAGCAAATTATAAACCTCTCACAAAGCACTTGATAGCTTACAGCATCTTTCGAGCTCTCAAACAGCAGACTAACGAGCTCACCCAAGCACCCCTACAAGCACTTTCTAAGCCTCTCACAAGCACTTACCGGCTCACAACAGATTTTATAGCTTTCCCAAGCAGCTTTCCGCAACTATTAAGCCCAAAACAAGTATCTCCAAACACAAACAAGCAGCCCTAACAGCAACCTAAACATCCAACAACAGACTTTTCAGTGCTGGACAAGCACTTTAAAGCCCCTCACAAGCACTCCAAACAGCACTTACAACTTCTCACAGCGAAGCAACTGCTTCCAAACTTCCTTACAAGCACCAATGTTTCAAAAAACAAGTACATAGAGTAGAAAAATAGCTTTTCCAATTTGCAAACAAAAAAAAAAACCATCAAAGAGCCATTTAACTCCTGTAGCAAACGACTATTTGGAGCATCGTAGTGATTGCATTTGGATGTTCAAAGTACAAAACCAGAGAAAGAGACATTTATCTTGAAGTGTACGCTCATTTAGAGCTTTAATGTGAGTTATGAAACATGTGAATGTACCACGATTAAGAAAAATTGTACTTATACGATTAGGAATTAAGGATGGTGCATGTGAACACATGAGGATAAAGCAACATGTACACGTGCAATTGAGGCTCAAGCATCAAGTGTGCTAATATTTATGAATTAGAGAATCTGTATACTTGAATTTTCAAAAGCAAAGCTCTGACACTTGTAATATATATATATATATATATATATATATATATATATATATATATATATATATATATATATATGAAAGCTCGTAGGTTTTCTTCAAAGGAAAAGCACCAAAATATTCAAATTTTTACAAACCCAAAGACGTGAAATTCAAATTTTCTCAAACAAAAATGAGTAAGCATCGAGTCTCTTTGTTTCTCATAAATCCTTTCAAGACAATAAATACATGTAAAGTCAAGTAAATATTTGGATCCCAAGACCATAAAAGGCGAACCAATGATCGATACTATCCATTATAATGCATTGCTGAAAATTTTAGAGAAGCCTTGAAAATACTCAAGTGAACTATTAACAATTAGAAGGGATTGAACATTCTTCAAGCAATATATCCAAGCGAGTTTATTTCCGTGTATACGACTAATAGCACTGAATATAAAAAAAAATGAAAGAAAATGTTACCAATGATCGCATCGATATGTGGCCATTTTCAAAATTTTGTCAGGCTTTCTTGTTAAAAGGGATTTCAGATCATGCTAATATGCAGCGTTATACAGTATTTATACCAAAGATTAAAACAAGCAAGGGATTGAGATCAATACCTCAAAATCTTACCTACAGCACGGGCACCAGTAAGCAGAGTCGAGGGTTCCGGAGCTGGAAAAGCTGGGCAGAGCAAAACAGAAAGAAACACTAGAATACCTTCCTCAAAGTCTTCGGTTTCCGGCGGAGAGGTGCTGGGCGTTTCGTTCGGTGCAGGGAGGCGAGGTGAGCGGGAGCAGGCTTCGGTGCAGAGGAGACGCGAGCGGGAGATTGCGAATGGGGAGTATTCGGTGCAGAGGCGAGCGGCTTGTCAAGCGGCAGAGGCGAGCAGGAGAGCGGCTCGTCGAGCGGCAGAGGCGAGCAGGCGAGGTTCTCTTCTGCGCGACAAAGAGAGAAGCGGGATCCAGAGATCGAGCGGGAGGGGTGAAGGCTTCTGGGCACGCGCGAGGAGCAGGCGAGAGTTGCGGTCGAGTGAGGGAGGAAGCCTGGAGACGGAATCGAGAGGGAGCGGCGAAGCAGTCGTGTTCGTGCGAGAGAGAGAGGAGGAGGAGGGAGTCAATGTCGAATGGGGCGCTGTGCGATGCAGAGCTTTTGTCGAGAGAAAGGGGCTGCGGTGCAGAGGAGAGGTGGTTTCCGCGGCTTCGATCGAGCAAATGAGGAAGGAGCGGGGGTTTTCTGCGTGGAAGAGGCGAGCGGGAGAGCAGTGGGAGAGACGTGCAGGAACGGGTTCGAGCGGGATTCTTCGGTGCAGAGGGGAAGGGAGTCGAGCGGAACCTGAATGGGGAGTATTCGGTGCAGAGGCGAGCGACTTCTTCGTGCGGTGCAGAGGAGGCGAGGCGTGCAGGTCGGTCGAACAGGGAGAAGGAGGGCTGATCTTGAATGAGGAAGAGGGCTGATCTTGAATGAGGAGGAGGGCTAATCTTGGAGAAGGAGGGCTAATGATCGAATGACAGGGAGAAGCCACCCGCCTAATTGAGCAGCGCTTTGAAAAAATCCGTTACAGGATATTAAGCGGGCTATTAAATTATTTCCATGCAGGGGCAGCTTTATTAAGTAAATATTAACTCTTAATTAAATTTAAATGAGAGGGAATCAAGTGCCTGATTTGAAATTTAAAATTTGAAATCTGAAATGGCCCCGGCTCGTGTTCAGCCTATGTCGGGCTCTAATTGAACCCGGCCGAGTCCGAACCCGTGCCCCGCTAATTAAAAAAAAATGCGCATCAATTTTCGTGTCATTCGCGCGCGCGTGGAACCATAAGCAATATGGGTACGCTTCCTAGCTAAATTCGACGTCCCGACGCATCCGTGTGGTCCGTTTCGTCATCCGAGGTCGTCCGGACAAGCTCGCCGACGCTCGGGCCAAAAAGGTGTCAAATAGTGGTGTGTCAAGTGCTCGAGCATTAAGGGCTCACCTGAGCGCCGTCTCGATCCTAGGGAACCCATTTCGGGCCCTCTACATGTTAGTCCTCAGCCTTCGCAACCGAAGTCGAGTGCTTGGGACTACTCATGCGAGGCCTTACAAAAATGGGTCCGAAGTGGTTCGAAGCTCTACTGGGAGGTGGGCTCCATGACTAATCCGCTAGGATGGTCGATAAGGAATCCCAAAGCCTAGATCCTAGGGTCTAACGTGAAGAAAGCTAAGACTCCACTAAAATGAGGTCAACAAAAGGACCTCGATAGGTGTGGTGTGCCGAACAAGCACACCGCGCGTATGGCGTTGACCGAGCCGATCAACAAAACCAAAGAATCCGTTTAAGTATACATACTTAGAACAGATCGAACGTCGAACCGGGTTCGATAATCGAATTTGAGTCGAGGTTCCCACTGGGAAAGCCTACTCAAAAGAAGCTTCAGTGGAGAATTTATAAGTATCCGCCTGGGGATTAAGCAGTGTATTTTCAAATCGTGATTGTGAGTTTGACTTTTCGAGATTTGAATGTCAGTTTGGTTCGTTTTGATTTTAGTGGAGTCATGTCATGGAGGAAGGCACAAGGATGCATATCCGCCTAAGGATTAATGTCAAAAATAATTGTTGTATTGGGAAGGAAGACACTGGGATTCACATCCAACCCAAGTGGGTGTCAAAGGAATGTCTGCTACAGTGGGGCGAAAAGCACGGGGTCTCACATCCGCCACAGCGATAGCGAAGGTATTGGAAAAGATGTTGTGGAAATTTGTGAAGTATTCGTGAAAAAAAAAAAAATTGTAGAAATCGAGTTGAGCAGAAAGCACAGGTGCGCATCCAACCCGAGAGTCGATCGAGAAATGTTCTGCTACGCTGGGAAGAAAGCGTCGGGACTTGTATCCAACCCAACGAGTAGCGAAAATGTCCATCACGATAGGAAGGAATGCACTCGGGACTAACATCCGACCTATGAAGTGACGAAAAGATCGGGATGAGTGGGAAAGCACTCGGGACTAATATCCAACTCAAGAACGAAGGTATCCGCTACATCGGGGAGGAATGCGCCGGTACTAATATCCAACCCTACAAGTAGCGAAAATGTCTATCACGATAGGAAGGAATGCACTCGGGACTAACATCCAACCTAAGAGTCGATCGAGGAGGAATGCTACGGGACCGATATCCAACTCAAGAAGTAGTGAAGATGTTCATCGCGATAGGAAGGAATGCACTCGGGACTAACATCCAACCTATGCAGATGACGAAAAATCGGGATAAGTAGGGAAAGCACCGGGACCGATATCCAACTCAAGAATCGAAGGTGTCCGCTACATTGGGGAGAATGCGACCGGACTAATATCCAACCCTACAAGTAGCGAAAATGTCTATCACGATAGGAAGGAATGCGCTGGGACTAACATCCAACCTAAACAGTGACAAAATGAACAGTATGAGGGAATGCACTGGGACTGACTTCCACTCATAGACTGATCAAGAGAAGATTTCTACTATTCCGGGGAGGAATGCGCTGGGACTAATATCCAACCCTGGAAGTAACGAAAAAGTCTATCACGTAGGAAGGAATGCACTGGGACTAACATCCAACCTAAGAGCTGATTGAGGAGGAATGCGTTGGGACTGATATCCAACTCAAGAAGTAGTGAAGATGTTTATCGCGATAGGAAGGAATGCACTGGGACTAACATCCAACCTATGCAGTGGCGAAAAGATCAGGATGAGTAGGAAAGCACTTGGACCGATATCCAACTCAAGAACCGAAGGTGTCCGCTACATCGGGGAGGAATGCGACGTGACTAATATCCAACCCTACAAGTAGCGAAAATGTCTCACGTTAGGAAGGAATGCACTGGGACTAACATCCAACCTAAGCGGTGACAAAAAGATCGGGATGAGTAGGAAAGCACTGGGACTAATATCCAACCCTACAAGTAGCGAAAATGTCTCACGTTAGGAAGGAATGCACTGGGACTAACATCCAACCTAATCAGTGACGAAAAGAAAATCAGAATGAGTAGGAATGCACTGGGACTAACATCCAACTCAAGAACTGAAGATGTCTGCTACATTGGGGAGGAATGCGCTGAGACTAATATCCAACCCTAGAAGTAGCGAAAAAGTCTATCACGTTAGGAAGGAATGCACTTGGGACTAACATCCAACCTAATCAGATGATGTAAAGAAAATCGGGATGAGTAGGAATGCACCTGGACTAACATCCAACTCAAGAATCGAAGGTGTCTGCTACATCGAGGAGGAATGCGCTGGGACTAATATCCAACCCTGGAAGTAGCGAAAATATCTATCACATTAGGAAGGAATGCACTGGGACTAACATCCAACCTATGCAATGATGAAAAGATTAAGTTGAGTAGGAAAGCACTGGGACTAATATCCAACTCAAGAACTGAAGGTGTCTGCTACATTGGGGAGGAATGCGCTGGGACTGATATCCAACCCTAGAAGTAGCGAAAATGTCTATCACGTTAGGAAGGAATGCACCGTGACTAACATCCAACCTAAACAATGACAAAATGATCGGCATGAGGGAATGCACCTGGACCGACTTCCGACTCATAAGGCGATCGGAGAAGATTTCTACTATTCCGGGAGGAATGCTGCTGGACTAATATCCAACCCCTGAAGTAGTGAAAATATCACATTAGGAAGGAATGCACTGAGACTAACATCCAACCTAAACAGTGACGAAATGATCAGTATGAGGGAATGCACTGGGACTGACTTCCGACTCATTGGCTGATCAGGAGAAGAAAATGTTCATATTGTAAGAAGTTTATGGATAGAAAGTGAAAAATTGTGGAAGATTTGCTAAGGAATGTAAATGCAGAGATTTGCGAAGGTTTGTGAGTGCAGAGACTCAATGCTTCTATGGAAGAAGACTTTGTGCCGAGGGAGATGACACTAGCGATGGGTCGAGGAGGCTCAACCTAACCAGGTCAGAAATTGGAACGTGGTTCCGGATTTGAAATGTTTTGAATTGATTTGATTTGTGTTTGATCTTGTGTTGTGGAATTTGAAGGAGTCGGAATCCCTGCACCGACCCTGGATTTTAAATTTGAAGGACTCGGAAGCCTTAACATCCATTGAAAAGGGTCTCATACCGATCCAAGAGGAAGATTTGAATTTATGAATTTGTGAGAAATTTGTGAAAATTTGATGCAACTTGTGGAATTAGGAGAGTTGTGTAAAAATGTCAACAGAAAGAAATCAGATTGAGAATGAATGCCAGGGACTCACATCCAACTCAATCGGCTGATCGAAGAAATGTTCGTAGTGAAAAGAGATGCGATTCAATAAGCAGATCAAATCTCATGCATACTGACAAAAAGAGCATAGAAGAGCGCGGTTACATGTAGATAGAGTCGACTAGCCTCTTCTGTACGGAAAATAGGACCCAAAGTTCTTTTGGAAGGAAATTTCGGGCAAAGAGAAGTGACACTAGGGATAGGTCGAGGAAACTCAACATATCCAGGTCGGAATTCGAAGTTCAAAATTTTGATTTTGAATTTTGAAATATATTTTTTTTAATCGTTTTAATTTGATGCTGAGTTTATTTCTTTTGTTTTGTTATGGTGGGATGTGATTTTCATTCAAGTTTTGTGAGTTTTCTTTTGTTGTATTGTTATTAGGATTTGGACCCAGGTTCTGCATAAGCATGACATTAATGCTCTTAGGAACAAGATTGTCTTTAGAACACCATGATGCTTAGATCTTCTTGAGATACTATCCATTGATCGAAGACATGTGCAAAAATAACCCATTCTTTAAGCGTACTATCGAATTGTATTCTTTCAAGTACACATAAAGATGTGCTTATTTATAGAGACATCACAATTCAAACGTCGAAGACTTCGTGATCCGTTGTGATGATCGCCTTTTCTTTATCACCGATTTTGTAAAGATGTTCACACTATCTTTGGGCGAGAGACATGTGTAAAAACAACTCATTCTTTGTCAGTACTATCAAAATCGTATTCTTTCAAGTACACATAAAGATGTCATTATTTCGAAGTGACATCATAAGCTGAAAGTGCCGTACTTTGTAAACTTCGTTCATGCTAGATCGTCGCTTCTTTATCACGGATTTTGTAAAGATGTTCACAGAGTGTTTGAGAAACCATTTTGATACTCTTCGTGAGTAGAATCCTCCGGCATCGAAAGATATGACTTCGAGTAGAACTTCCATTAATTCGCTAATAACATGCGCCTTTCTTTAGTCCTTTCTTTCAGGCTTACGTGATTCGAATTTAGTTCATGTGATTTAAATATTTTTCATCTCCCAATGATATTTACGAGACAATTAATACGACCAAAAGACTACAAGATCACTTAACTCTTTCCCGAGTATAATATTTGAAGAATTTCCTTAAGAGACCTTTCAAGTCTTGCTAATTCAGGGAGAATTCAAACACCAATTTTTTATTGCTCACCTCAAGCTTCTTCCCAGGGAGCCCTTTTTTTCCTTTTTTTCTTTTTTTTTTCGCTCCTCCTTTATTGAGAATTACTATATCTGGTGGAGCACATGTTAAAGATTTTGAATGTCTGAATTGAGACACCAATTTTTTATTTCATGCCCACCTCAAGTTTCTTCTCAGGAGATTTTCACCTTTTTTTTTTTTTTTTTTGCTCCTTTGCTTTCCGAGAATTACTATATCCCAGTATAAGCATAATTTAAAGATTTTGAATGTCTGAACTCCCCTGATTAACAATTCTCAAATATTTCTTAAGACAAATCCCGAGATATTATAACTCGTTCGAAGGTCAGGACCCAATTACTTGGCAGAGGATTAAAAGTCTCGTGATATCCTCAATCGATTACTCGTATTATAATCGCACTGACTTATTTTGAATTTTACTTAGGACCCCGACCGAAATTTTTAAAGTGAAGGACCTACTATTAGGGCATTAATTTTATTTTCCTCGAAATCATAATTTCATCACAATCGTTGAAATTTTTATCTCGGATTACTCTTTCTCAGTTGTTTTTCATTGTTGAGCTTTGGACATTTTGTTAATCGTGCTCTTCAAACATTAAATAGCTTCAAAAACAACAAATTCTCTATTTATTTTATTGCGGTGGGAGGGAAGGACATACAAAACATCGATACCATTAACATTCATTTCAAAAACAAAGTAGTACAATAAGTAATCAAAAGACGTTTTATCCTTCGTCAACCGCATCGAATCAATCTGAACACTAGGATCGACCGAAATTACATTGATGAACCTTATTCGGGTTCTTTCAAATATTCTTTCGGATCGTTATGTTCCCATTCTCGAAATTTTTTCAAGCCATTCTTTCAAGACGAAGCAACCCTCATGGTATGACCGATCAATACGTAGTACTGGCAATAATCGGGTTGGTCCTTCTTGTTGACTTCTTCCGTCTTCTTGGCTCGCAGTAGCACAAACTCGAGCTTCGACTAAATTCGAACATTCCTATTGCCTCATTCTTGAAAGAGTATGTTCCGTTCACCCGCTCAGCCATAGACGGACCCCGTCTTCCATTACCCCAGTACGACCGTTCTTCGGAATGATCGTTGCTCGTATTGTTGTGGATGTTGATAGTTTTGTTGAGGCTTCTCGACTTGAATCCGTATTGATCGTTATCCTTTATCGATCGTCGCCATTCGTTGTCGTCCTCTTTTCAAATGTTTTTACTGGGCTTTGACTTGTCGACTTTCTCCAGGAATCCGAGTTGCTTAGCCTCCTCTGCAGTGCTTGCGGCTTCTATCGAGTAGCTTTTCAAGGTTTTGATTGTAAATCCTCGAGTAAGAAGCCTCATCGGACCATGAATGCTCTTTAGAAGTATTTCAACTGCATGTTGCTCCCGGAGTCGTGGTTCACATTTCATGCTCAAATTTCTCCATCGCGAATATAGTCCGTCAATGTTTCGTCGACTTCGCCGCTCCACCACGAGATCACCGATGGTGATATGGTGTTTAGCTCCGCCGAACCGCTTAACAAAGAGGTCTTCCGATTCCGCAAACGTTTTCACGGAATCATTGGGTAGTTCGGCGTATCGACCAAAGCAATTCCCGAAAGATCGCTCACAAGCCGACGACACAACAATGCATCACTACCCCCGCGTTGCGACAGACTCGCTCGGAAGTGTGCAACATGTCGTCGGGGTTTCCGTCCCATCAAATGCCTTGAACAGCGGTGGTACGAAGCCCTCTGGGTATTGCACTAACATCAAATTCTTCCGGGTAAGGTCTCGCCTAAAAACCAATGCTCCTCTTTTAGATCGAGTTAAGGCTTCTCTCACTCGTCGCTCAACTATCCGCCCGATATCCTTTTCCGCATTGTGTTATGGGTTGACTCTTTGTTTTCATTTGTAACATGAATGATTTCCAGTGGCCACTTCTAAAAGCGCTACTCTGGATGATCGGAGTCCGTTTTGTAGTTCGGTCATGACAACCCTCATTTCCTCCATTTCCTTTTCCATTTGCCTGATTTGTTCATCTCTTTGTTGAATGACACATTGCCACTCATCAGCAGTGTTCTCCTCAGCGGGTGATGGAGCATCACGCAGTGATAATGAGGCTCTGGTCTCAACAACGAGGATTTCTGCGAAATCTTCCATCACATAATCTGACGGATCGTAGGGTTGATCGCCTATATCTTTTCTTTGTTCTTCAGACAGTCGTGCAATGTCGGCTCGAAGCCTTTCCAACTTAGCCTCAATCGAGTTTCCTTTGATAACTTTAAGGCCAGTTGGAAGTTTTTTATCAACATCATATTTTTCGTCGAGTACTTGGAGTAGTTAGTGTAGAAGTCATTTGAAACAATCGTCTCAATCGAAATCATATCGATGGAACCTTTTCGAGTTCTCTCAAATATTCTTTCGGGATAGTTATCCTTCCATTCTTAAAGTTCTTCTCAAGCCATTCTTTGAAGTCGATACGGTTTTCATAGTATGACCGAAGCGATCCGATGGTAGGAGCGATAGTTGGGATGGTCTTTTTTGTCAACTTCCTCCGCTTCTTTGGCTCTCTTAATCCGAATTTAGGATTCTCGATTAAATCCCCGAACATCTTTGCTACAACTTCTTTTTTAAAAGGATATACTTTGTTCAATCGCTTGCTATAGATGGACCCTGTCTTTCATCCATCCGTCCGGCCTCCGTTGGAATGATTGTTGACCGTATTCGTCGAGAAGGTTGGAAATCTCGCTCGACCGATCGTCTTTGTCAACTCCCGTCATCCGTATCGATTGCTCTTGGAATGTCATCATTGACCTTGGACCATTATGGAGAGATGGTGGTGGTAATGTTGTGGCAACCTTATAGACTCCATCCTCTTCGTAGGTAGCAGGCAACTGGTGAAACCTACTCCCCCTGAGTAGAGGTGAGGCCTCACGTAATCCTGCCTCATCCAGTCGGAGGACGGTGTCAATAGTAGCCAGCTCTGTGGCTTTCACCTTCTCGGCCTTCAGAATCTTCCCGTTGTGCCTCTTTTCCCGTGTTTTAGTCGATCGTACGTACTTTGAATTGGACCCAATCTCGAATACGGAAGACGGTGGGGCAAAAGCATTGATCGACACTTCTTCATATAGAATCTCCTTCCCTTTGTTTAGCGGAGCAACTAGTGCGATAGCGGTGAATCCGGTAGTAGAAGGAAAACACGATCCGGGAGCAGATCCAACATTCCTAGTGGCGCATTTTACGACGAATGGTAGGGTTCTTTTCAACCAACACTCTTTTCGGAGAGGGTAATTCCTTAGCAGACCTCAAGTTGAATTCCACAACAGGCTCGACGGACTTATCTGTTTCAGATTTCCTTACTATGACGGCGACATCCCCAAACTTGGCTTCAATATCTTCGAATCCTTGCCCAAACTTAATGACCGTCAAGTATCTTGCGACGGTAGACCCAATCATACGAACTAAAGGACTCATGACATCCGTTTGATCTGCGAACATTTATGCGTGATCGATAAGCTTCCTCTACCTAATAGAAAGACTAGGTAGGGTTTATTTTATCCTGCCTAAGTTCCCTATAGATGCAGCTCTATAGTTAATTACATCCCAAATGACGGTGTCACTCGAGAAACTCTCGATAATGATCGGTGGTTCTGTCTTCAGAATTCGAGGTTTAGGTTTTCACGGTAGGACGTGGAAAACAAGTCGAGAGTGGCTCGAATTGAACAGTTATTTCCGAGAGTCCAAAGAAAGGAAGCGTAGGGGATGTCACGTATCCGAGGCGAGCCCCGCTGACTTCCCAACTATCCTATAGTGTAAGTTTGTGTTTCAAAACGATATTAATTAAACGTTTAATCCTCGCCAATTTTATTATTTCGGACTTACACTCGCATAATACCCAATTATGCAAATAAATTCACATAGATAAGAGGGTTTACGTCGTACCGTACTGACAATCCTCTGAACCTAAAGCGAGTTAGACTTACGCCGCGCAACACTGCCGATGTGCCTAAGCAAGAGAGAGTGAGGTTTTATGTCAGGCTTTGGCAAGTTACCTCGAAGTCCTATAGGTTTTTATTTAAACTAGGAAGAGTTTTACTAAGAAGATCTTCTTACTGCTCGATCCAAGCTCCTCGCTGTGCTGCCCACGGTGTATGCTCCGAGCTTATTGTTGAAGTAGCAATCCTAAAGTCTAAGGTTCAAACGGTTTTGTCAAGTGTGTTCCAATGTTTCAGGTTTTGTTGTTGTTTCAGTTTTGCATGCAGGGTAAAGTAAATTGCAAGTAAAATTGCTAGAAAGTAAAGCGCAGTAAAGTGGATTGCAGATAGAGTAATTTGCAGTAAATAAACCGCAAAAGCGTACGCAGGCATCCGCTACCGTTGTATAATTTGTATTGCAAGTATAGTATGACTTGCAGATGGACTTAAATAAACTTCGTAGAGGAAGATAGCATGTAGAAAACCCGACACGAAAGTCGGAAAATAAAGAAAACAGTCGTAGAAATCGTAAGCAAAACTCGTAGCATACATATGAAAGATCGGACCAGGTACATCGATAGAGGTGAGGGCTCGTAGCTGGATCATGTGCTTCCCGACATCGAAAAGAAACTCGCCAACCCGACGATCTAAGGAGGTAATCCTTAACCTAATCCAAGCTGATTAACCATGGACCTTTATATATTTTATAAGCGAAAAATTTTTTATTTTTCATGCAAAAGTTGTTTAAGATTTTATGCGAGTTCTTTTTAATGAGCAAAAGAGATTTTTATTTTTGTTTTGTAAATATTTTGTAAAGTAATATAATCCACCTAGGTTAGTCACTCTAATCGTGCTTAGATTACTCGACGACCTAAGATCGCTGGGAAACACTCTCAACCAAGAGTCGGTGAATAATATCATCGATCCTTTCCTCTCCCCGCATGGAGGATCCTCGAGGTAGGAGATACTTATTCTAATTATCCCTCGTATCTCTCGTATCCTTCGTGTAAGCACACATAAGCGATATATCATCGCTCGCCACCTGGGGACTCGGACTCACACCGGTCCAGATGATCCATATGTGACAAAACAAATGTTCCGATCGCGGGAGGATTTGAGCGTAATGTTCGAGCTCAAATCCGGTGCATCGGGTTTTAATATTGGTTAAGTCATTTCGAGAATTCCATTATTTGATTTAATTAGGCGAAGGGTGAACCAGCCTCCGGTAGCATTCTCCTGGTCCAGTGTCTTGAATGGTTTGTGAATTAGGGTCGAGTGCCTGGTTCACTATGCATTCGAAGTTTAGGTAGATGCGGTCTCGCCTAGGGTGTGCTCCTAGGTGTCTGGTAGCTCGCGAGTGGAGGTTAAGTGAGTGAATCACCAGGGTGTGCTCCTAAATTCAGGCAGCATCTTACGTCGTGCTAGGTGGGTGACTCTCACCTGCGGTGTGCTCCTGAGCGTCTAGGATGTCCATGCCGAGGACTAGGTGGGTGACTCTCACCTGGGTGTGTATCGGAGGGGCTTCACCTAAAGTGAGTACTTAGAGGGGCTTCACCTAAGGTATGCACCTGAGGCCTGGAAGCCCTACACTCTGACTTGTGCTCAAAGTGACTAGAAGTGTTTTACTCTTCCTCAAGTTAAATCAGAAATTCTCTTTTTTGTGACTTAACCGTTTAAAAATAATAATAATAAATAAAATAAATCAAGAGAACAAAGGAGGCCGGACACACTCCCAAAAACTAGTGAAGCCAAAAAGGGAGAAAATGGAGTCGACCAACCAAAGAAAAGACGGTTAAAACGACTTCAAAACGGTGCATAAAACTAACCCAAATCGATCAATTAAAACACCCTAAAGCAGCTTTGATGTTTCCTAAGACATCCCACAAGTGATTTGCAACTCCAAACAGGGACTCTACCCTTCCCCAGCTCTCTTACTAGCCTCTCATCGCACTAGCAAGCACTCAATTACACCAAACAACACTTATATTCTTCCAAACAACACATATTCTTCTAAACAACGACTTATATTCTCCTAAACAACACTTATATTCTCCAAAACAACACTTATATTCTCCAAAACAAGCAATTCCAAACACAAACAGCAGAAGAACAACAAGCTTTTCTACAAAGACCTACAACTATCCCAAACACTAGACAGTGAGCTTTAAGGCCCCAAACGACTATAAATAATGCACAAAACAGCCCCAAATTGTCATGTAAAAGACTCCAAAACGATGAATTTTAAAGCTCCAAAATAAGCATATGAATATCTCCCAAAACAGTAATAATATTTAGCCCAGAATCAACATTGAAAGCTCTTAGAATAGCATATGTTTCATGTAAATTCATGCGTTTGAAAATATAACCTAATCAACCCAAAAGAAACAAATGTGATCACTATCATCAAGGAAAACCAAACCATTTTTTTAAAAAAAGGGCCCAAGCAACTTATTCCATACATAAATAAAGTGACACACATGTAAACATTTGTTCGTTTAGACGTGTAAACAAATAATAAAGAAAAATCGAGTAGTATTTGTGTAAAACTCGAGCTTAGATGGTGTGTATAAATCCATAAGAATTGTAACATGCATTTTGATTTCATTCCCTTTGTATTGTGTTGTGTGTAAGTATTGGTCGCATGCATGTAAATTTCTTAAAGTTTTAGGAAGAAATTATCAAAACAAATTATGATTTATATTTAAATACCTGCTGCAAAATTCAAGCACTTCGATCTATGGAATAAGCAATAAGAGCTTTGCAAGAGACGATAAAGTTGATAGAGTTAGAAAAATACGACCTTGATCGGAGGAAGCGCAGGCGGTTGCAGCGAGGAGGAAGGTCCGAGCCTTTCGGTCTGTAATGCAGAAAGAAATGGGCGAGCGGTTCCTCGAACGGGAGGCAGTTCGGTGTAAGGAGACGGGCATGCGCGAGGGAGAGACGAGCAGGTGTCGAGCGGCTTGAGCAGAGGAGAAGGAGTTCTGCGTGGAGGGGGAAGAGCTCGCAGGAGGAGTTTCGGTGCGGTGCAGAAAAGAGGCGAGGGCTACAGTGCATGGGTCGAGTGAGGGAGCTAATGTCCGAATCCTTCTGCGTGAAGGAGTCGGCTGGGGGTTCGAATCAGGGCGAGCGAGGGTTTTCTGTGCGGGAGGTGACGAGCAGGAGGGTTATGTGCGGCAAGGAGACGAGCAAGGGGAGCGACGAGCTCGAGCGGCTCGTCTGTCGTGCGCGTCGCTGAGCGGGATCGAGCGGAGGGTCTTCGGGCGAGCGCTTCAGGTCGCGTGCGAGTGTGACTGCCTGCGCAAAAACGGCGGGCTTCGGTCTCGCGAGGGACAGCGAAAGCGAGATCGGGAGCGGGGTTGGTTTCGAACAGGAGGAGCGGGATCGAGGGCTAGCAGGCGAGTGGGCTTCTGTGTCGAGCGTGAGGGAGACGGGGCGATCGATAGAGAGCCAGCGGGTGAGAGGAACAGAGAGGAAGATGAAGGCTCTATCTCGATTTGTCCAGTTGAGCGGGATTTGTATCCCGCGCCTCTCCCATAGACGTTAAGTTTGCAATGAGCGGGAGATTAATTAGCTTCCAAGTAAGGATGAGTTTTAATAGGAAGATTAGAATCCTCCAATTAAACATAATTAATATGATATTAAGTGGCTGATTTGAATTTTAAAATTTTTGAAATTTGAAATAACCCCGGCTCATGTTCGACTGTGTCGGGCTCCAAATTGAATCCGGCCGAGTCCGAACCGTGCCCCCGCTAATTTAAAAAAATGTGCATCGATTTTCGTGCTAATGGCTCGCGCGCGGAACCACAAAGAATACGGGTACGCTTCCTAGCTGAATTCGACGTCCCGGACGCATCCGTGTGGTCCGTTTCGTCATCCGAGGTCGTCCGGACAAGTTCGCCGACGGTCGGGCCAAAAGGTGTCAAATCGTGGTGTGTCGAGTGCTCGAGCATTAAGGGTTTCCCTGGGCCGTCCGATCCTAAGCGGAACTCATTTCGGCCCTCTACATGTCGGCTTCTAGCCCTCGCAACAAAGAGTCGAGTGCTTCGAACTACTCATACGACGTCCTAACAAAAATGGGTCTAGAAATGGTTTAAAGCTCTATGGGAGGTGGGCTCCATGACTAGTCCACTAGGATGGTCAATAAGGAACTCCTAAAGCTAGATCCTAGGGTCTAAGAGGAATAACCTAAGACCTCACTAAAAATGAGGTCAACACATACTCATCTTGTCTTACCTCAAAACAAATTTCCCCTACTTATCTCTTTCTAATCATTTGCTTACCCACCTCAATCCATCAATTTTTCCCTTACTCTTCGCTGATATCTGCGAACAGCACTATCAAGAGGAGGCCAAAAATAAATTTTGAAGCTTCCGGTTACACTTGCCTCCTTTCGTATGAGACGGGAATGCAGAAAAGTTCAATTGCAGAAAACCTTAGAAAATGATCAGAAAGAAGAAGATGATGTTCTAAATATCGTGAAACTGGAAATTTTCCTAACAATTCTCTTCCTAGTACCCCCTAGTGAGCTTCGACTCCCAGAACCAACGCTCACCACGTTTAAGATAGTAACAGTGGTTGCATTACCCTTCAAACGATCAAAAATTGACTGTGTGAAAGGAGAAATTAAGGGAAGCGCAGCACATAAACGTGAACCCAATCAATCCCTTCTATTTGATCACACCCAATTTCATGCACCCCTAAATGCAAATGATGCAAGTTGGTTATAGTAATGAAAAATAGGGAGTTATTAGGATTAAGAAATTTAAAATTCATGCATAGTGTTATATATTTAATTGATCAATTCAATGCGTAGAATTTTATAAAATTAATTCGGTTGAACTTCAGGGAATGCAAAGTTTAGGTATGTTTTCCAAGTGCGAATTTTTTAACTGATTTCGTAAAATTGGGTGTTACACACACCCTCACATAGAGAGAGAGAGAGAGAGAGAGAGAGAGAGAGAGAGAGAGAGATGGCTCACCACAAAAAATATGTAGGAGGCAAATGGTAGAAAGATCAGAAAATAGTGAAGCTTCCTATGACAACCCATTTTGGACCTATCAAGTGATGATGACAAAGTAAAGGCTTTGCAGATGTTGGCCGCAAGTCTAAGGATGTTGAGGTAGGAGAGCACATGCAAAAAAAGGCAACGATGATTAGAGAAGACAATGATAAGGTAGGAATCTGGAAGGTTGTGCTTGGCTTTCATAGATGATGAATGTACAAAATAATTTTATCTGAAAGAAAACCACCCAAAAATATTAAGTTACTCAAAGAGTTGGGATATTTTTTAGATGTGGAATTTTATGAGATTAGTTAAATTCATTTTATAATGCAAATTGAACGATAAGCTTTTCGACAATCAAACTTTGACAGCTTCCCGTGAAATACGTTCATTCAAGAAATGTTACAAATGTTACAGTAATGAGATTTTAGGGGGAATCTATTTTTAATAATTTAACATTTTAAACTTTTAAAAAGAAAGTAACAATACCAACACAACTATTCCTTATAATGAGCATGAATAACTTTATAACCTGAGAAGAAAGATATGATAAGTGGAGAATGACAGTTCAAGAAAAAAAATGACTTCTTATAGTTTGGTCCTTGGGATAAAAGTAGTTCAAGTTAATTGTAGTATAACTAAGCTCCTCGAGCATGTTTACAGAGGGAAATGGAAATAACATTTACTAAACACCTCAGAAAAGTGAGCAGGAAATCCACTTAATTTATGTTTACAAGCTAAAGGAAACAATTGAGAACCATTCATTGGTTTAGTTTACAACTATTCCTTATAATGAGCATGAATAACTTTCTAACCTGAGAAGAAAGATATGATAAGTTGAGAATAACAGTTCAAGAAAAAAATGACTCCTTATAGTTTGGTCCTTGGGATAAAATTAGTTCAAGTTAATTATAGTATAACTAAGCTCCTCAAGCATGTTTATAGGGGGAAATGGAAATAACATTTACCAAACACCTCAGAGAAGTGATCGGGAAATCCACTTAATTTATGTTTACAAGCTAAAGAAAACAATTAAGAAATATTCATTGGTTTAGTTCACAACCTTGATCAATGAAATTAACAACCACAAATTATGATCATTCCAATTAGCCTATGGTCAATGGAAAGGCTAAAACCATCATGACTAGCTGAAACTTGAAATTTTGTGTTGTAGCGAACGAGATATGTTATCTCCTCTCGCTAACCATCTCTACATCATCAGCTCCACAGACAGGCTATAGATGTTGCCCTAAAGCAATCTTATGATTATTCTTGCAATCACTAGGTTCATTCCATTAGATTATCCATAAGCTATCACTGGCCTATAACAAACGGAGCTCATAGGTTAGGAGTAAAATAAGATTGCTCTTATTTTCAATTGAAAATGATCAATTGGTCATACCAGAAGTAACGTTTAAGGGTTGAATCTTTCTATTTAAAGAGCTATTTTTTCCTATTTCTTCCAGCACATTCTCCACAAAAGCATTACTGTAAAGTGGAACATTATTGAACTTTAAAAAGTAATGTGCGAATATAGTTTAATCCATAAATTGAGAAAAAAAAGAATGTATTTTAATCCTTGATACAAAAGGAAGGAAATTTGAACATTACAAGAAAATAATTATGCCAAGGACTAATAGAGAAATTAGCAAAAAGGGCCAAGGGAGTGAATATATCATTAATTGTGAAGTGAAAACACAAAAATTTGTCTGTCTACTTAGTATTGTTTTTCTTTACTTTGTTTATAGATGCAAATAAGTTACTAGCAACCTTTAACAACTCAATTTTTTTAATTCATTCACTCTCAACGTTAATTGATTTTGGGTTCAACTTAGGACACTTTTGGATTTATTTTCGGACACCCAATATCACGTCTAATTGGTTTATACAACCATAAAAAGGACCAAATAAAATCTTAATATGTCAGGTAGCTCCCCAAAAATAGGAATCGAAGGCTACCAAACTATTTAGGCATTGTTGCTGGACACAAGGTCCTCGAAGGATATTTTATTTTTTTTTTCATTTTTTTTTTTTTTTTTGAAAGGCTTGAAGCACACAACTTAAGGGAAAGTGATGTCAATCTTAAACATCAAGTTTAGATTATCCATATTGTTTAAGCTTTAAAAATTTGTTAAATTAAAAAATAGAAGGTGGCAGTTCCAATTAACCATATATATCCAATACACCACAGAACATGCAATCAAACCATCAAAATGGCAAGAGAGCATCTTATAAACGCACTGTCCATTTGCTGTCATGATTAATTCATATGAAATAATGTACGGATGCATTAATAAAATAATATAATTACCAATCTACATAAATCAATATGATAACAATCAGTAGGAATATGCAGTCAAAGCCGGTAATGGACAAGGTTGTCATCTCATAGTTTATGCATGTATGTATTTATGTTTGTAATTATGTATATGTGTGTGTTGTATGTGTGTGTACATATGATTTTTCTTCCATGAATCAACATTATATAAGCATTTCTAAAATTTTGGGATTTAATTCAGTCCAAAATTATTAATTTTTACGAATATAATAACATGGGCTCTAAGCTCTAAATCTACTTAATTTTAATAATAGTAAAACTCTCAAAATATATTTGCCTACCCTATTCTTGCTAGAATTCCTAATCAACTCAAACTATGCTACTTAATACAGTTATTTGATGGCATCATACAATCTTCATTCCGTAATCAAATATTTAGTCATTCAAGTTATGGCTTAGCTAAGCCACAAACCTTGTGGAGAAGAAATAGATGAAGAGGTAGGCGGTCAAGCTAATAAGCCCTCAAAAGTGTCGGAGTCCCGACAGGAAAAACCCCCCTTCAACCAAGAAATCTGAAAATGGATCCTTGCTTTGTCCCTGAGGTTTAAGCAAGGGTATGGAGTGAGAGAGACGAGTGGGAGTAGGCTAGAGGACAACAGGCTATCTTCACTCCTCATTCGTTTAACTATCACTGACCTTTGTCTAGCATTCGGCTAATTGAAGGCCCCTATCGCCTACTTTATCGAGTTCTCACTCAGTTGCTCTCGGGTCCCTTTTACTCTACTATGTCAGTCTATCTTCCACTCAATTGCTCATATCTTTCCATAGCCTTTCACCCTATTAGGGTTAAAGATAAATTAACTGGCCGATTTTTATGATTTTGTGATATTTATGAGGCAATTTTTGGTTGAAATTTTTTAAAATTTCAAATATTTAAAATATAATATAAAATAAAATCATGTATTTCAATTTTTTTATATTTGATTATTTCTAAAAAAAATAGGAGTTAAATTTTATTTATTTAGTCGTTGAAAAGTAGAATCAATATTCTTATCTTACTGTACTTTGTTGGTGAGAGATAGGAAGTGTAGGATCTAAGTATATTCAAAGTTGTCATTTGAGTCTTACTTATAAGATCTAAGTTGTTAAAATAGTAAAAATAATAGATGCAGAGAATTTAGAGAGATAAATTCCGATAATTTAATTCAACACAACTCAAAAGCACAAAATACTGTAGAATCTTCATATGCTCCATTTGAATATTTAATGATACAGTGACGGATGGAATAGCAAAATTTATACATGAAAAATAATTAAAGAAATACGTGATTTGTTCATTACAGACATATGAATGCAATAATAAAAAATCATAGAGTATGTGGATTGTCATCTAAGCAATTATTTTAAAGGCTTATGTGGCCGAGTACATACAATTGCCAAAAGAATATGCAATCTCACATGGTTTAATGAATGTGGCCATCAGGCTTCTAAGTATTCTAGGCAAGTGTTGTCTAAAACAAGCCACTTCTAGGATAGAGAGAGTGGCTATTTAAGCTATGGTTAGTAACTCTATGTATAGGCAAGTAACTTATAGCCGAGGAAAGTGCTATATGAATCCTCTAAAGTTGAGCAAGTGTTGTGTAGGTAAGCGCTCTGACTTTGGGTGAATATCGTGAGTTAGAAGATTCATTCTAAAACCAGCGAATGGCCCTTAGTACAGGCATGTTCTTCGTCTTTTCTTGAAATACACATTTTATGTGTATCTTTAGTTTTGAAATTTTATATTCTTGGAGACTCTTATAAAAATATCAAAATAATAGGGCAATATATGTATTATCTTTCTTTATTGAAAAGAAAGAGAAAATAATAATTTTTACTATCCTATTTTACTTAGAATTGGGAATTAATAATGATGATGATGAGATTTCACTACATGTTAAGAATCATAGTCCTTTATAAATATCCAAACTAAATTCTCAGCATCATAATCCAATTTGAATTTGCTTATTAACCATGGTTGGATGGTCTCCTCATTTCAACTTGCTAAAAGACAACAATCACTCCTCCAAAGATAGAAAATATCACAAACTATGAAATGCATCAAATTATCAAGCATAATTATTTTTGAACTAAAATATCAAGTGCTAATTGACTCATCCTACTAATAGGAAGAACAAAAAACAAATTCAAGTTGGCATGCGTAGGGAAGTTGTTAACTTCAAAGAGGAGCGTAACTAACCACCACTCACCACAAAATTTCTTGATCATCCTCCATCAAGTACTCCAATGATGAGTAAGATTGGCAGCACCATCGCTCCAACTAAAATAAACTTGTTTCATAGAAAAAAAGCAAAAATTTAAAAATTATATAGATAGTTAATTTAGAAAAAAATTGACTTCTATTTCCTTCTCTCTTTATTTTTATTCTTTTTTGTTGCCTTCAGTCGAGATTGGTGATTCTTCAATAGGAACGAGCAAGCAACAGGTAAGGCCATTTAAAAAGAAAAAAAAAACATTTCATCCAAGCTTGAAGCTAATGAATATACATATATAACCTTTACAAATTTCATATTAGAAATAAACACTCCCACTTTAGGACTAGATAATAAAAAGAACATTAGCAAGAAGTATTGCATAACCATTAATAGTTATGCAAATTGGCTAAGTTTGATGTCTGATTAATTCTAAATATAAATAGCTTAGACTAACTTGCATCACATAAAGAATTAATTTCATGACTTTAAAATGGTTTGGGGAATTAGCTGGAGTTCCATTCCAAAAAACCCTATAAGCAACTAAGTCTAGCCTATTCCAATCCTTAGTAGGATTAAGAATTATATGCCCCGTACATTTGTAAGAACTAGGTCTGAGTCACTATCAAAATGGTGGTTCTCAATTTACATAAGAAACATAGTTTACAATTTTTAATTTGTTGTAAAATAAGTAATCATTTTCTAAGCCTTTTCACAGTCATGTGTTAATAAAATTTAGGCCCAAATATCCAATAAAATAAAAATTCAGATAATACATATCCCAATTTTAAAAATTTAAAGCTCAATATAAATTTGTTTAGAACACTTTTGAGCTTCTTAGCATCCAATGTTCTTCACCCCCTCTTCCTTTGGTATCTAAAAAGAACTATTCTAAATTTAAACTTAACAAATTTAAAACTCAATAAGAAAATTCTTCAAAATAAGTTTTGAAATCATAAGAATACTAGTTACAACTTTAATCAAAATGTTTCTCAAGAGAATTTTGGAATATAAATTTTTCTTTACGGAGAATCTATTCACTAAATAAAAAATTTCTACCATAACAATATTACGATGAAAAAAATCTCTATAAATGTATAAATAAATTTATAAATCATTATTTTGCTATTGAATCTATTTCAGAATATTATTCTTATCTTCCAAAATGGTGCATTACTCTCTATATTGTATTGATTACCAAAAAAATAGAACTTTTGAAATATGTTTGAAATTTCAATAGTAATCATTATTAGAAAAGTGTGGCTATTACAAGACTTCGTGTTCGTGAGATCCCCTTTGATCTCAAAATATTTTTTTAGATGTTTTTCTAACTATCTAACAACTTAAAGTATCAATTTTGCATAAGTGAGGGTGTAGGATTACTTTATTACACTTTATGAAAAAGGGGTATTTCCTAGCTGGTAATGTCTAGAAGAGAGATAAGCGGAGATCTTGACAGGACTCAAGGCATGGATGTAGGTGTTGGAGCTAAACCACACCAAAATTAATTTTTATAACTTTCATCTTTTAATTTAATATACTTCTAGGTATAATTACTTGCATACCTTGTATTTGCCACTTTTTGATATGGTGGGAAACTTTATCATCTCAACCTTACATATCCTGAAAGATTTCAATAATAGTTAAAATACTTCTTAACAATAAAGCATATCTTATGATATCTACTTAAGAAGGTAAAATAATAGTTCAAAACTTCTTAACTGTATTTGATTGTGTTCCAAGTTTCCAAATATCTTGGCACATTTTCCTTAGTAGTCTTTGAAAAAAATAAAAAAAATAATTAAGCTTCATCTTTTAATGATATTTCTAATATCACACACTAATTAAGCATCCTTTGGGTTTGCAATATACTTCAACTAGTTAGGGTGTTATAAAGAGATCCTATCACCTAAATTTAAGTCTATATAGCACTCGAAAAAAGTACCATAGATGGGTTTTTTATTTCCTAACCAGTTTTATTTTTAAAATTAACAATACATAGATCTCCGTGCTCAGAAAAGGAAGAGAAGGAGATGAAGTGATTGCAAGCCAAGGCTTCCTCCCGTGTGCGATACCGAGAACAACATTGAGAGTTGAGCCTATCGAACGCGAGTGTTTGTCCAGGTGAGCTGAAGCATTAATCGAAAGAAGATTAGGGTGATGACTTTGGTTGTGAAAACAAGCATACCTAAGGGTTTGTTCGACGTGTACAAAGGTCACAAAGCAAGGTAGGTTCCAAAGGTGATATTGCGAGCGACTAACGCGTTCAAGCTTACATTTGTTCGGAAGTGGAGATCGAGTGAGCTTGGCACTCGAATCAAACAAGCGAAGTGTTTAATTAGGATAGCATGAGATCGTGATCCCACTCAAGAGTTGTAGGAAATTGAGAGTGAAATTGCAGTTTCGATTTCTAGAATTGAAGCAAGATTTCAAACAGGTGCAGTGATCACAAAATTTAAGTTGCATGTGAGGCCATGGAGCAGTACCAAGGGTGATTGATTGTTGCAATTCTTAAGTGAGTTAAAGCATGCTCGAGCACAAGCAAGATGAAGGCTGAGAGGTAATGTTCAATCTTAATTTGATTATTATCCATAAAATGTGTTTCGGACTTTTTCGATTATTAGGAATGAAAATTAGGTATTGATGTATGATTCGATTAAATCAATTAATTTGAAGATATTTTACAACTTTGAAAATAAATTCAAAAGTTTGGTGTCAAAATAATTTAATAAAACAAAAAGAATTAAGAAATTAAATGGCTAATTAGTGAAATTAGAAAATTTAATTAAAAGTGTAAATTTATAAATTTACATTTAAATACTTATATGCATTATTATAAATGAGATTTAATAAAAGTAAACGATCTATATACATATATCTATATATATATCTATATATATATATATAGACATATATATATATAGATATGTGTGCGTGCGTGCTCGCGCGCTTAACTGGTGACTTGCTGGTTGCCAGTTTCGGCGTAAGTCCCCTGTTGACCTCACTTTTTGTCGAGGTTTACTATTCCTCCTAGATTTAGGATTCTAGCCTCAGGAGCTTCCCCGACGATCCTAGATTCCTAGCGATGGGACCCACCTCGTTTTAGAGTGTCTGGAAGCCACTTCGTTACTTTTTGAAATCCTGTACGAGATTCCGTACCGCTAGTCTATAGCCGGTCGAAATTGACGTCAGGAGTTCAAATTGAGTCCCTATAGGACCTCTGGACATTAGGACAGCCTCGTAAACGTCTTACACACCTACATCATTCTGATCGATCGAGCTCGAGTTAAAATTTTGCGACGATACTAAATTTCGACGCAATTTTGATGCGACCGTCGACGAGGTTGCCCAGACGACCTCGGACGATGAAACGGACTGCGCCGATGAGTCCGGAACGTCTATTTCACTTAAAATTGACGTTAAGTTTGCGACGATAGTCTGTCGGGGGCGAAAGTTGTGAATTAGGGCTTAAAATGTAATTATGATAATAATAATATTTACATATTTATAAATTAAAAGCTTCGACTCTAAATCCTTTCTCCCGTTGGATCGGCATTCGCCTCTCCCGTTCACACGATTGGGAACTCTCGTTCGCCCCTCTCCGCGCTCGAGCGGGTCGCCTGATCATATCTATTCTCCTCCATACTCGATCGCATCTCCTGTGATCCTCCTCAAGCCGCAGATACCCATCCCTTTCCCGCGCCCGTGCGTTATCCCTGTGAGAGCAAGTTGCTCCTTGCGGCGTCTCCTGCGCGTGCGTTATCCTTGCGGCTTTTCCCGCGTGCGCAAGTGGCTCGAGCCTTCTTGCAGCAATTTGTCGCCAGCTCAGCTTGCGCACCTTCCCGTAAGGTGAGTAGCGGCACTTCCTCCCCCATCTTCGCCTATAAAAATCCCCATTTGGGATGAGTTTAGAGCTGGCCGAATTTCTTCTTGGAGAAGGGGAAGTGCTGTAGGATTGCTACCTGAATTTGCTGCACCTTTTGTGTGCTTCATATTGTCTAGTAACCTCCTTCCTCCCCTCTATTCTTCTCGGTTTGGCCTGAGGAGCCCGTGACTCATGCCTTGTCGGCTTGGCTTTTCCGTTTCTTGTTTCGGTTAGGCGTTCAGGTGTTATGGAATGGCCTATTCTAATTGCATGAATGATGTTTTCTTGCTTCCTCTATATAGTGGCATGTTAACATATTGATTTAAAGATGTATTATTACTTGAAGCATGTGAAAGATAGGAGTGTGAGCATATACGAAAGCTTAGGTTTTGATGGCATGTTAATACCTCCTCTTTATTTTATGTTTAAAGCGGGTATAAGATGTTAAAAATGTGGCTTTAAGTTCATGCTAGCTCCTCTTGCAAAAGTGTTGGGATGTGTAACATCGGACTCCTCATTCACCCTTGTTTATTATGAATTGTAGAGGAGCTCATTTCTTTTTATGTGCATGTGGAGGCTTGCTTTTGGACTCCTCGTAGCTTAACCCTTTATAAAAGCATGGTTGGAGGTGTATTCTTAAGTTCTTTACTTACTCTCGGCTTGGCATGGGTTATGGGGTAATTTGTTTAAATTTTCAATACGCATATGGGGAAGAACTTATGCCTTCTCTTTGTAGCTTTTCCTTGTCAAAAAAAAATATATATATATATATATATACATGTTAGGGAGAGATTCACTTTGAATTTTGGGAAACTCTAGGCTTGCCCTATGAGGAGCATGTGATGGAAATTTGGGATATCCCTGGATTCATTCTTACTTGAAGCATGTACTTGTCTCCTATTTTTGATATATTGAAAGCATGAATTTGAGGCAAGGTTAATCTCGTTTACAAGCATGTTAACATAGGTATTGAGATGTTCCTTACTCACTTTAGCTTGATATGAAGAATGGAAGGATTTATTTAGTTTTACATGCATGTGGAGCTCATTTCCCGCTCGTTTTATTTCTTCTTTATCAAAGAGCATGCTAGGGAGGATTTTATTTTGATATTGGGAAGGTTCTATGTTTGTCGAGAAAGCCCTATGTTAGCCCTTCTTTACTTTACTTTGAAGTTTGGTTAGCTCGTTCTAACCCTTAACTGAAAACACATTTCATTTCTATTATGGCTATCCCTGTTTAAGAGCTTTTCGAATATCTATTTTTTAGCCTTGTTTGTAGTAGGTTGGATTGGGTTTTATGTTGGGATTGCTGTAATTTGGAGTTGGGCTTGCTTCCAGCTTTGTTGGGGCTCGATTTTGACTATTTCGATACTTCTGATTTGGCTTTACATTGCAATTGTTCTAACCTGGAGCCGAACTTGTTTTCAGCCTTACTGTGGCTCAGTTTTGACTCTTTTGATATTTCTGATTTGGTTTTACGTTGGAATTGTTGTAACTCGGAGCTGAATTTATTTCCAGCCTTCTTGTGGCTCGGTTTCGGTTTCTGAGCATCGCCTAAAACTCAACCTCTTCACTGCAAAGAGCTCGGAGCTAACATCGTAGCAAGACGACCATCTTTAACAAAGAAACACGTCTACGTCGACTAAACCACTCCTTAGCGATTAAACAACAAACCATAGGATTTCGAGGTCGTTCGCCTAGCGCGACATAAATCCTCAACCTTTCTTGGCCTTTGTATACTGTCTCGTACAATATAAGCCCCAACTCGCTTAGGATTCCGATGTTGTCGTTCGTTACGACCTAAATCCTCACATCTTCTAGTGCCGTTCGTGTGATCGTTTCACACAAATGTAAGCACTAATTAAATAAATCGGCAGGATGAAACCTTTAAATAATATCTCCTAAATCAAAGCCAAATCATAGGATAGCAGGAAGTCACTGAGGTTCGCCCGTGGATCTTTGACATCCCTAGTTCTTCCTCCTTTCGGATTCTACAATAAAATGTTCCGATTTCGAGTCAATCCCTTTCACACCTCTTTGTCCGATTACGTTGAAAAGTCATATCCTTTCGACCTCCTTAAAGATAATATTTCCCGATTTTTATCGAGAGTTTCTTAAGTGACTTCGGTCATTTAAGATGTAATTAACTATAGAGGCTTGCCTTTATAGAGAGCATTTCCGAACCCAATTTAAAATAAACCCTATTTAATTCTTTATATTAAATAGGGAATTTGTCGACAGAATAAAATGGTTTCGTGACTAAACGGACGTCATATATTTCTTAGTTTATTTGATCGAGTCTCACTCTCAAGTCTTGTGTTTGTCTTCCGGGATAAATGGATGACTTGAGGTGTAAGTACTTCTTTCATTCAAACTATTAAAAAATATGTGGTCGGTTGATTCCTTCCTTTCTTGAAAGATCATTCCGAAGCCGGCGACGGGATTTCGATTCCGACGACCGACGAACTGCTTACGGGCACTTCACGCACTAAACAACGCCGACAGCTCTCCAGCGACTACCGTGGAATTGCTTCTCTCCCATTCAAATCGGAAATCTTATCTTCATACATCGATAATGTGTCCATGTCCCTTATAGAGCCGGATTACCCTTCTTCCGTTGACATGCTTCACCCATTTCTTTCTTGGGTGAGTACGGTCAACTCTTTTGGACTTCGAGACCGTCTCGCTCAATCACCTTTCGAACGGGGAGGTTCGGGAAGCCATTAAGGACTTTTGATCTTCATGTGGGGTCGGACCCCCGATAGGTGTGTCGGTGGACTAGTTCCACCGGGCATCGTGCGTTGTGGAGTTGGTCCCGCATCGGGTCCTGAACTTCGCACTTTCTTCGTCTCCTTCGGGTTTGTTTTGCTTCTTGTGAATCAAGCCATCTTGCGTCCTTTCACGCTTGTTTAATTTGCTAATTGCAACTCTTCGATGCTTTAATCACAAATAAATTATAAAATTTGAAAATTAAAATAATAGAGGATGCCCAGTTCATAAGACAAGTGCGTCAACTTGAATACTTCTGTCGAAACCGTAAGGCACGAGATATCGCTGACTTTCGGAAATTCTTCAAATGACAGGGACAATGTCTTCGCCAAAGTTGATCTTTTCTTTTGCCTCCGGAATGGAGTTCGTCGTCAACGAGGATGAACCGCCCGACACGGCAATTATTAAGTTTGGAGAAGGGTTCGATGATATTGGAGTTAAGTTCGGGAAGGTTTTCATCACGGTAATGAAGTTTGAAACAAATAAGTCCGTGCAGCCTATCGTAGAGTTTGACTTGAAGTCTGCCAAAGAATTCTCTCCTTCAAAGGTGTTGGTTGAAAAGAGCTCTACTAGTGCTGAAAATACTGTCGTTGGGATTTCTCCGAGAACTGTTTTTGCCCCTACTACCGGATTCACTGTCACCGCGCCAGCTGTTTTGTTGAGTAAGGAAAAGAGATTCTATATGAGGAAAAGTCAGTTGACGTTTATACCCCACCATTTTCTGGATTCGAAATTGGGTCTAATTCAAGGATTGTGCAACTGATGAAGGCACAGGAAAGGAGGCGCAGCCAGAAAATTTTGAAAACCAAACAACCTCGACAATTCCACCAACAACAGACACAACAATATGGTCAATCTAGCCAACAACTACATCAGCCAGGATCACACCAAACAAGGAATAAACAGATGTCCATTGCAGAACGACAGAAAGTGGTGTATTCCTTCAAAGAGGAAACCGTGTCGAAGATGTTCCACGACTTGCTGTTGAGACCAGAATTCAGACTTCTAAAGCCGAAAAAGCCAGAAGAGGCCAGCATGAAAGATCATCCTCAATACCGCCTATACCACCAGCTTGCTTCGCCACACGATAGAAAATTGTTTTGTTTTCAAGGATTGGCTTGAAGAGAATTTCAGAAGTGGAAATGTGATACTCCTGAAAGAATATTTAAAAGATCCTGAAGAAGATTCTGTAAATACGGTTTCAGAGGATTCAATCGACTCCTACACGACGCCGGTGCTCGGGGAAATAATTGATGTTTCTCGAAAAGTTTCAGTTGATCTTAAAATCCTCGCAGGAAATTCGATTGAGTCTACCTCGGAAAAGCTTCGAGTCGACATTGCACAACTGTCTAAAGATCAGAAAATAGATATCGAAGACAAAGATTACAGCCTAGCAGATTACATGAAATGTGAATTCGCAGAAATCAATGTCGTCGAGACCCCAGCCATGTTAGCTGCGAGCGACACTCCTCTTCGTGAGGAGAACGCCGCAGATGAGTGGCAGAGAGGCATCCAGCAACGGGACAAACAAATCAGTTGTCTCGAAAAGAAAATTGAAGAATTGACAACCGTCATGATTGCGATGCAAAGACAATTACAATTACCGCAGAAGACACTTCCAGAAACAAACCAACCAGAAACCATTAATGATGCAGATGAAAGAAGAGAGTTTGCCTCTGGTGAACAACTGAAAGATTTTACTCAGATTGTCATACCAGAAAGGAAATTTAAACAAATGATCGAACAAGTTCGGGAGGCCATAGCCCAGTCTAAGGATGGTGCATTGATTTTAAAGGGTAGACCCTACCCGGAGAAATTTGATGTCGTACCCTACCCTAGAGGTTTTGTGTCACCGAACTTTAAGATATTTGACGGGACTGGAAATCTCAGACAGCACATAGCACATTTTCGAGCCAGTTGTGACAACACCGGAGGTAACGAAGCATTGCTTTGCCGTCAGTTTGTCGACAGTTTGTCAGGAATAGCATTTGATTGGTACGCCGAATTACCTAACGGATCAGTGAAGACATTCAATGAGTTAGAGCAGTCGTTCGTGCAAAGATTTGCCGGAGCACAACATCATGTTTCTATTGGAGATCTCGTGATTGAAAGACAAAAGCCTAACAAGACTTTAGTAGATTATATCTTGAGGTGGAGAAACCTTAGCATGAAATGTGAACCTCAGCTACAGGAACATCATGTGATTGAGATCTTGCTCAAAAGCATCCATGGGTCAATAGCTTTCATGCTCAAGGAACTCACCATCAAGTCTTTCGAGAAGTTACTCAGCAAAGCCAATAATCTGCAAGAAGAAATCAAACATATGAATTCTTATGAGAAGGTCGAGAAGTCCAGGACAACCAAGACAGATGAAAAGAGATCTGGAACAGTTGCGGTGGTTAGCAGGGGAAAGCGACAGTTGCAAATACAAGCCGAACAACCTCAGCGGATCTTCCAACGTTCTCGTCAGAATATTCAGCAATCATCTCAGCAGAAACCTTACCAAACAGATGACAGACAAGTTTCAACTATACCCCACAGAATGTACTCTTTTAAAGATGAAGCAACGAAAAAGATGTTCTGCAGTCTGATCAAGAATCCCGAGTTCAGGTTGCCTAAGCCAAAGAAGCCTGACGAGGTCAACATGAAAGGACATCCAAGATATTGCCCATACCATGAGTTCACCTGGACACATCATAGAAGACCATCATGCGGTTCAAAGACTTGCTCGAAGAAAATTTCAAGAATGAGAACGTAACAATCCCGGAAGAATATTTGAAAGAAACCTGAAAAAGGTCCTATTAATATGATTTCGGTCGATTTGTTTGTTCTGGCCTATTCCTACGCAATAGCTAATGAATGAAATGCCTCTTCGCTTACTTATTGTACTTACTTTTGTTGCTTAGTATGATCGCGTATTGGTCCGTATCATCTCTCCTACTGCAATGAATGAAAGAAAAAGAAGTTTGTTTTTGTCCAGAATTGTTCAATATTTGGAAAGCTCAAATTTGGATATTTTGCTAAGAATATGACTTCAGGGAAGAATGAAATTAATGCACTAATAACTGAGTTGTTTACTTTAAGGAATTCGAACTGGGTCCTAAGTGGATCTCAAAATGAAGCAGTGTGCTTGAAATACGAGTAATTGACTTGGGATATCACGAGCCTTTTAATTTCCCGTCATGTGGTTGGATCCGGACTTTCAAATAAGTTATAATATTCCAGGATTCACGTCAACGGACATTTCGGAATTATTAATTAGGGGAGTTTCGACATTTAAAATCTTTAACAGAAATATGTCTTGTCAGATACAGTAATTCTCAGAAAACAAAAAGAGCAATAATAAAAAAAGTGTTACGATGAGAGATCGATGCGAGCACACAATCAAAAATCGGCGTCCCAATTCGGACATTCAAAATCTTTAACATGTGCTCCACCAGATATAGTAATCCTCAATAAAAAAAAGAAAAAGAGCGAAAAGCTCAATATAAAAAAAAGAAAGATAAGAAAAAAAAAAAAGAGAATGCTCCCTGAGAAGAAGCTTGAGGCAAACATATAATAAAAAATTAGTGTCTTAATCCTCCCCCAATTAATGAAACTTGAAAGTCAACCTTAAGAAGTTTCCTCTAATATTATGCTTTGGAGAGAGTCAAGTGATTTTATGCCTTTTGGCCGGTCATTAATTGGCTCAGAAATATCTCCGGACAATGAAAAATATTTTGATCACATGAGCGGAAATTCTGAAATCCGCTTAGGCCCAGAAAGAAAGAATTAAAGGAATGATGATGATATTAGCAATTAATGGAAATTCGACCCTGAAGTCGTATCATTCAGTATCCAACAATTACAACTTCAATGTCAATTCGAAGAATGTCAGAAAGATTTCTCAAATACAACTCCAACTTCAACTCGAAGAACGTCAAAAAGATTTTTCGAAGACAACTTCAGCAACCTCTACGTGAACTGCACAACGGATCAAATGATGACTACTACAAACAAAGTTGCGAAATTGCGCCACTTCACTGTAAGGCCCTCAGAGATAACACACCTTTATGGGTACTCGAAAGAATATGATTCCGATAAGCACTTTAAGGAGTGAGTTATTCTCTAAGCATTGGTTCTTAGTCGATGGACGATACTTCAGGAAGCACCCTGCCTTGTGTTTCAAAGACAAAGACTCGTTCTTAGAGCTCAGATGTCACACTTGTCTAAAACTGGGTCCAAATCCTAAAATAAATGCAACAAAATAAAAATCAACATTCAAAAAAAAAAAATTCTGCTTGAAAAACTTTTTTGCAAAAATCTCTGCACAGACTTTTCAGCAAATTTCTGCACTGCACAAGTTGCACGAATTTCTCCCAAATTCAAATATCAAATTCCAAATCTGAATTCCTCAGTCTGAGATTGTGATTGATATCCCTCCAATTCTCTTCGTTTGAGAAAGGATCAGCTGATTCTATTGACACACAGCCGCGAGTTTCGATTGGTTTTGTTGGCGTGGAATCACATTCTTTCTCAAACAAGATCCTTTTCGGTCAACTCTTTGAGTGGGATATGAAACATCCTCATATTCTCACTTAAGTTGTTTCCTTTGACGAAAATCTTTAAATCATACTTTAGGGGATGAGGATTTTACATCCCATTCCGCGTTGCTTTAGGATCTCCTCCTATCGCAATCCTTTCTTTCCATATTGTAGAGGTGGAGGATCTCAGCATCCGATACTGCATTGCTCTGCAATGATTCTCCTGATATGTTTTAGAGGTAGAGGATCTCAGTATCCGATACCGCATTGCTCTGCAATGATCTCCTTCGATATGTTAGAGGTAGAGGATCTCGACGATCCGATAGCCGCATCGTTTCTGCAACGATCTCCCGATATATTTTAGAGGTGGAGGATCTCGGCATCCGATACCGCATCGTTCCGCAACGATTCTCCTGATATGTTTTAGAGGTAGAGGATCTCAGCATCCGATACCGCATCGTCTTCGCAATGATCTCCTTCGATATTTTAGAGGTAGAGGATCTCAGCATCCGATACCGCATTGTTTTCAGAATGATCTCCTGACATATTTTAGAGGTAGAGGATCCCAACATCCGATACCGCATTGCTTTGCAATGATCTCCTATCAATTTTAGAGGTAAAGGATCTCAGCATCCGATACCGCATTGCTTTGCAATGATCTCCCGATATATTTTAGAGGTAGAGGATCTCGCATCCAATACCGCATCGTTCTCCGCAACGACTCTTATATTTTAGAGGTAGAGGATCCCAAGCATCCGATATCGCATCGCTTTACAATGATTTCTGATATCTTTTAGAGGTGGAGGATCCCAAAGATTCGATACCGCATCGCTTCGTAACGATTTCCTAATATATTTTAGAGGTAGAGTGATCCCGTGATCCGATATCGCATCGTTTCGCAACGATTCTTACCATATTTTAGAGGTGGATGATCTCAGCATCCGATACCGCATTGTTTTGCAATGATTCTCCACGATATCCTAGAGGATGAGGATTTCATATCCGATTCTGTGTTGCTTTAGGAGCCCCTCCTATTGCAATCTTTCAAACGATATTTCTGAGGTTGAGGGAATAAGCCATTCGATTAGTTCAAGGCATCCCAGCCCAATCTTTCGAGATCGTTATAAGACCCCCTTAAATGGAATATGGCATCCTTTCTCTTCCTCCCACCCCGAATTTCACATATACTTCGATCCACACCTCGGGATCAATACCTCATATTATTTCCCATTCTCGATACACATTTGAAATTTGATAACTCCAATTCCACTCTTCAATCCTCAGCGAGAGTTTCTAATCCTCGATTTCGATCGAATATCCACTTGTTCTTTCCCCAGCGAGAGTTCTGAAATCTTCAGCTTCGAAGAGTTACCTGACATTCCCCAACGGAAACCTTTGTCACTCTTTCTTTGTTTTGTTCTGAGTGTGTTAGCTCGAACGTTTGTGTTGGCTTTGTTGATCTCGTCGGTCAACGCCATACGCGCGGCGTGCTCGCCCAAGACACCACACCTATCGGGGTCCTTTGTTGACCTCACTTTCTGTCGAGGCTTAGTATTCCTCCTAGATTTAGGATTCTAGCCTCGTGAGCTTCCCCGACGATCTTAGATTCCTAGCGATAGGACCCACCTCGTTTTAGAGTGTCCGGAAGCCACTTCGTTACTCTTTGAAATCCCGTACGAGATTCCGTACCGCTAGCTGCATAGCTGGTCGAAATCGACATCGGAGTTCAAATCGAGTCCCTATGGGACCTCTCGGACATTAGGATAGCCTCATGCACGTCTTACACACTCTACACCATTCGATCGATCGAGCTCGAGTTAAAATTTTGCGACGATACTAAATTTCGACGCAATTTTGACGCGATCGTCAACGAGGTTGCCCAGACGACCTCGGACGACGAAACGGACTGCGCCGATGCGTCCGAACGTCTATTTCACTTAAAATCGACGTTAAGTTTGCGACGATAGTCCGTCGGGGGCGAAAGTTGTGAATTAGGGCTTAAAATGTAATTATGATAATAATAATATTTACATATTTATAAATTAAAAGCTTCGACCTCTAAATCCTTTCTCCCGTTGGATCGGCATTCGCCCTCTCCCGTTCACACGATTGGAACTCTCGTTCGGCCCTCTCCCGCGCTCGAGCAGGTCGCCTGATCGTATCTATTCTCCTCCATACTCGATCGCATCTCTTGTGGTCCTCCTCGAGCCGCAGATACCCATCCCTTTCCCGGCGCCCGTGCGTTATCCCCGCGAGAGCAAGTTGCTCCTTGCGGCGTCTCCTCGCGCGTGCGTTATCCTCGCGGCTTTTCCCGCGTGTGCAAGTGGCCCGAGCCTTCGCGGCAATTTTTCGCCAGCTCCACTCGCGCACCTTCCCGTAAGGTGAGTAGCAGCACTTCCTCCCCCTTCTTCGCCTATAAAAATCCCCATTCGGGATGAGTTTACTGGCCGGCCGAATTTCTTCTGGAGAAGGGGAAGTGCTCGTAGGATTGCTACCCGAATTCTGCCGCTCCTTTTGTGTGCTTCATATTGTCCGGTAACCTCCTTCCTCCCCTCTATTCTTCTCGGTTTGGCCTGTGGAGCCCGTGACTCATGCGCTCGGCTGGCTTTTCCCGTTCTTACCGTTTCGGTTAGGCGTTCAGGTGTTATGGAATGGCCTATTCTAATTGCATGAATGATGTTTTCTTGCTTCCTCTATATAGTGGCATGTTAACATATTGATTTTGAGATATATTATTACTTGAAGCATGTGAAAGATAAGAGTGTGAGCATATGGAAAGCTTAGGTTTTGATGGCATGTTAATACCTCCGTCTTTATTTTATGTTTAAAGCGAGTATAAGATGTTAAAAATGTGGCTTTAAGTTCATGCTAGCTCCCTTCGCAAAAGTGTTGGGATGTGTAACATCAGACTCCTCATTCACCCTTGTTTATTATGAATTGTAGAGGAGCTCATTTCTTTTTTTATGTGCATGTGGAGGCTTGCTTTTGGACTCCTCGTAGCTTAACCCTTTATAAAAGCATGGTTGGAGGTGTATTCTTAAGTTCTTTACTTACTCTCGGCTTGGCATGGGTTATGGGGTAATTTGTTTAAATTTTCAATATGCATATGGGGAAGAACTTATGCCTTCTCTTTGTAGCTTTTCCTTGTCAAAATAAAAAAATACATATATACATGTTAGGGAGAGATTCACTTTGAATTTTGGGAAACTCTAGGCTTGCCCTATGAGGAGCATGTGATGGAAATTTGGGATATCCCTGGATTCATTCTTACTTGAAGCATGTACTTGTCTCCTATTTTTGATATATTGAAAGCATGAATTTGAGGCAAGGTTAATCCCGTTTACAAGCATGTTAACATAGGTATTGAGATGTTCCTTACTCACTTTAGCTTGATATGAAGAATGGAAGGATTTATTTAGTTTTACATGCATGTGGAGCTCATTTCCCGCTCCTTTTATTTCTTCTTTATCAAAGAGCATGCTAGGGAGGATTTTATTTTGATATTGGGAAGGTTCTATGCTTGTTGAGAAAGCCCTGTGCTAGTCCTTCTTTACTTTACTTGGAAGCTTGGTTAGCTTGTTCTAACCTTTAGCTGAAAACACATTTCATTACTATTACGGTTATCCCTGTTTAAGAGCTTTTCGAATATCTATTTTTGAGCCTCGTTTGTAGTATGCTGGATTGGGTTTTATGTCGGGATTGTTGTAATTTGGAGTTGGGCTTGCTTTCGACTTTCGTCAGGGCTCGGTTTTGACTATATTGATACTTCTGATTTGGCTTTACGTTGCAATTGTTCTAACCTGAAGCCGAACTTGTTTTCAGCCTTACTGGGGCTCAGTTTTGAGTCTTTTGATATTTCTGATTTGGTTTTACGTTGGAATTGCTGTAACCTGGAGCTGAATTTATTTCCAGCCTTCATCGTGGCTCGGCTTTCGGTTTTATATGGATCGGGGTTGGCTCCTTTAGCACCCTTTGCTTTGGCTTGGTGTCGAGGCTGTTTTAGCTTGGAGTCTGGCTGATTTTCAGCCATAGGGTGGTTCGGGTTTATGCCTTGTTTTGGCTCGCTTGTGGCTTTATGTGAACTCAATCCTATGGTTATTCGATGAATACCTTCATGCACTTTGTTGCGAGCTTGGAGTTAATTGATTTTGAAAGGCTTGTCCTCTCATTCGGGATCGTCGCGAGCCTCATTACGATGATTTGGAATTTAGGGAGGGCTTTACCTTTGGCTGCCCCTTTGTTCTAGCTTGGCCGTGAGTCCCTCTCATCGCTTGTAGCCCTAGCCGAGGGCCTCGGCGGAGTGATCGATGTGGTGGTTTTACTTCTAGTCACCCTTGCCTATGGAGTTTATCGTGGTGATATGGGGTTTTTCTTTAGCTTGCTTGTGAGGAAAGATTACAAGAAGTTGTTGATTTCTTCGAAGTCTGAGGAGGTTTAACTTTAGCACGGGTTTGGAAGTGTTAGCGACCGCCTTCCCTAAGCCGCTCTTTTGTTTCGATTTTAAAGACTTTCAACGATTTTCTAGGATCTCGTTTCTAAACACTCTTTTAATATAACCGCACCCAACCGAGAAGAGGACACCCTAGTGGGTAGATTCAAGGAGCTTGGATTGTACTTTCAATGTTTTACATGTCTTAGGGAGTCTTAGATTAACTCACCCGTCGAACTAACCCTTTAAATTCGAAGGTGGGTTAGCCTTCTTTTCCCCTCTTCGTCTGCTAGACACGTCTTCCCCGCTCCACTCGGAGTTTGGTTTTGTTTTGTTTTGGGCGATGACGGCGATGACGCTAAAAGCACGCTAATGATGGAGTAGAACGATATCCCATCCTACGACACCGGACTCGCTCTGCGGCCCCTGTGAACCGTAGGATGACGGTATCATTCACCGCTATAAAGTGCTAGCGGCACCCATACCTTCTGTAGATTGTTTGTGATCCTACACCAACAAAATAATCGACTCGTGGACAATCCCAATTTTCAAAATCTGATAAGAATGGATGTTATTTCACTAAAAACAAATATTGATAACTCTCTTTTGTATGCCTGAAATCCACATGCATGCTAAAAAAATATAAAATATAAAACCATTTTATAAAATCTCGATTGTTCACTCGTTGATTATCGGCTCTAGGCTGAGAACACCCTCCCGAGTCGAGCTCAGTAGAGACACCCTTCTAGTCGAATAGCGGGCTCTATACACTCGTGTGACCGAGTAGCCTTCGACGACCCTTCGAGCAGTACTACACAGTTCTGAGCCTAGCCCCGACCCGAGTGCTTGCGGTTTTCTTCGGATTTTCGTATGATTTTGACGAAGCACTCGTGGTCCTTTTTCCGAGACTTTCCCGAGGTTTTAGTGATTTTATTTTGATTTTCGTTTACTTTCTCGAGCTTCCCGTTGCGAGTCATTCGCAGTCTTTTCTCGAGTTTTCTGGACGATGTTTCTGCCTGGCTACTACTTGTGTGACACACTTCGACTCGCTACAAAACAACCGGATCTCCTGTGTATATAAGTTTGTTTATATTTACAGCGTGTTAACTTTCGTACCTACTACTGTTCTTTTTAGCACGTTGTACCATACTCTACTGCATGCTTTACTGTTTTTCCTGTGCTACATACCTTGCTACACACTGTACAACTTTAAACATACTTGCATAGGATGTTTAGGAGAACTCGACCATAGGGCCACCTGATTTGACATTATGACTTGTCACCTTAGAAAACTCAACCTCTTCACGGCAAGAAGCTTGGAGCTAACATTGTGGGCAGCACGACCATCTTTAACAGCAAAACATGTCTACGTCAGCTAAACCACTCCTTAGTGATTAAACAACAAACCATAGGATTTCGAGGTCGTTCGCCTAGCGCGACATAAATCCTCAACCTTTCTCGGCCTTCGTATAGCTTCGCTGTACAATATAAGCCCCAAATCGCTTTAGTGATTCCGAGGTTGTCGTTCGTTACGACCTAAATCCTCACATCTTCTAAGTCGTTCGTGTGATCGTTTCACACAAATGTAAGCCCTAATTAAATAAAATTGGCAGGATGAAACATTTAAATAATATCTCCTAAATCAAAGCCAAATCATAGAATAGCTTGGGAAGTCACCGAGGTTCGCCTCTGGATCTTTGACATCCCCTACTTCTTCCTCCTTTGGATTCTACAATAAAATGTTCCAATTTTGAGTCAATCCTCTTTCACATCTCTTTGTCTGATTACGTTGAAAAGTCCTATCCTTTTGACCTCCTCGAAGATAATATTTCCCGATTTTTATCGAGAGTTTTTAGCTGACTTCGGTCATTTAAGATGTAATTAACTATGAGAGCTTGCCTTTATAGGAGCATTTCCGAACTCAACTTAAAATAAACCCTATTTAATTCTTTATATTAAATAGTGAATTTGTCAGCAAATAAAATGGTTTCGTGACCAAACGGACGTCATATATTTCTTAGTTTATTTGATCGAGCCTCACCCTCAAGTCTTGTGTTTGTCTTCCGGATAAATGCACGACTTGAGTATAAGTAGCTTCTTTCATTTAAACTATGAAAAAATATGTGGTCAGTTTGATTATCTTCCTTTTCTTGAAGGATCCTTCCGAAGCGGGCGACGGGATTTCGATTCCGGCGACCGACAGCTTCTTACGGGCACTTCACGCACAAAACAACGCCGACATCCCCTCTGCCCCATGTTCGAATCCATTTGGGTCGAATTAGCACATACGGGATAGACAGGCACATATTGCCATCATTTCTTTTTATAAAAGAAAAATTATATATATGTGTGTGTGTGTGTGTGTGTGTTATTAATAATTTTTTTATTAATTAAACTAAAAAATATATTTTATAAGTTTACTTTTGATTTGTAAGTTTAAAATAATAATAATAATAATTTATTTTTCACTTTACTAAATAAGATTATTAGAAATGCAAACAATAATTTATATTATTAATAATTTAGTTTTAAATAAATAAAAAAATATAAGGATAAATCTAAATGTAAGATGTATGCATCTAGCCTACTGAAAGAGAACTTCAGAAATGTTAGAATTATAATAGAAGTGTAAAATAGCTAAATAAATATAAAAATTAGAAATTTTACTTTTTAATTAAAAATTATAGATTAATGATAGTATAAAATAGAGAGATCAATTGAATATAAAAATTGCTTTTCTTTTACTGGCACCACTTATAGAAGGCGAAACTAGAATAAAAATTTGAGAATCAATTCTTCGAGTTTTGACTTGTACTCTAGTAATATTTTACTGCTAAACTAAATGCATTTGACAGTTGCTTAAATGAAATGGTATTATATGATTAATTATGATTTAACTGAGCTAATATATATGTTGGTCATTGATACACCTAAAATATAAAGTGTTTTCATGCACATTTTTATACCTATTTTTGATGATATTGCACTTTAATGGAAGGTATTTTGTGTTTTCGTTATGCAGTATGATGAAAATGATTAATTATGATGAAAGGAGCAAAAAAAGATTAAATTTGGAGCAAAATTATGAAGTTGAAAATTTTAGCCTCTGACGCCTAAGCGCCAAAGTGTCGGCGCTTAAACGCCACAGTTAAAAATCGAGTTTTAATCAAATTTAGTGTCATTCTTAAGGAGTGTTTGAAGCAATTTTTGTTGGTAACTTCCTTAACTTCCTTTGGGCGGCAGATGTGATTAAAGGGATGCATCTTTTGGTGGATACATTGAATCTGGACATGATTTGAAGAAACACCAATGTACCTTTTGGAAAATTATTAAAATGAAGCCTCATAATTTGCAAGAGAGTTCTCTTTTTTTTAGAGTTCCTTTAGAGAGCTTTTTTTAGAGTCTTTTTAGAGTCTTTTGAAGTCTGGAAAGTGTGTGAAATTAGTGTAGTGTAGTTTTATAGTTGTTAGTAGAGAGTAGAGAGTAAGAAAGAAAAAAGGGGTATGTAAAGACTTCTTCTCACCAATTTTATTTCATTCTTGTATCTAGTTTTTATTGAAGTCTAAAGTTTGAATTTGAGTTATCAGAGTTGGGCGCCAACCTCTATAGAGTTGTATTGTGGAAAGCAAAATTTCAGAGAAACTTTCAGAGTCTTGTGGAGTGGATTTTCAGATAAGCATTTATCTTTGTTTTTACACTTTACTTTTAAGTAAGATTTGTTGTGTTTTCATTATAGTTTATGCTTTCAAATCAAGTTGTGTTTGTGTTTTCTCCATGAAATATGAGTAGTTTACTTTATCTTTTTCTTTCTTAGATGATGAAGTAATTAAATTATGGAAGTATGTTGTAGAAAGTATAAGTGTTTAATACTGAAAGAAATTGTGATGATTCAATTCATTGTACTTAATTTACTTTCGATGTGGCTAATTAAGATGTTAAAATTTGTCGTGAGATTATGTAAGAACTAATGCGTATTGTCTCAATCAACGATCGGAAAGAATCACATGCAATTATATGGGTGAGAATCGTAATCCATATGATTGAATGCAAATATTTAGGGAGATGTTTTATCGTGGGAGTAAAATTAGAGGACTTTAAAGTGACAAGCTAAAGCCCCCTAATTTGGTTTGTTATTTTAAATTTTGTTATGAGATGTTAGACCCCAAGTGGAGAGAATAAAAAGAATTCTAGAGTGAGAGCTGGTATCTTCCCTACCTAACCCATCTACAAAATTTCAAAATTTCAAATTAACCAATTTCCTTTATAGAACCAAGTAGGGGTAAAGAATATAATTGCTCATATTTGACACAGTACATTTAAATACTTCCACAACAAAAATATCCATAATTATTATTGATTCATTGAAGAAGGAAAAAGATATTTGATTCTTATAGCTTTTATATCTTGTTTAGAATATTGATAATTTTAATTTTCTGCTTAACTTTTTATTAAAAATATCAAAAACAATAATAAGTTATCACATACTTTGTATCTTAAAACATACTTTACAAAAATCATTTGAAAAAGTAAAAAGTTATTTTTCTTATTTCTTTAAAGTTTTAGACATTTCCCTGTGGGTTCGAAATCTCGGGGCTTAATCAGAAAGTCATATATTACTTGATAAACGATACGTATACTTGCATAGTATCTCATATTATAAATCATAAATTTTGTATCAAAATCGTAAGCATAAATATTCGGGGATCAGTCATATAAAAATGTATGTTAAATACATGTTATATTTATTACACATAATGATATCAGATAAAATGAAGAATATAAAATTTATGAACTATATAGATTGTTTGAATGTGCATGTTGAATATAATTGAGTTTATATCTTTATGGTGTTAATTGGGAATGCTAAGGTACCCGTACACATATATTCGAAAATATTATTAAATTGAAATAGCTTAATTGATACAACTTAGATGGTGCTACTATTAATGATATATAAATAAAATATTATAGATAAAAAATTTATATAATTCAGTTTAATTGATTGTTAGGGAAATTATAAAATGGACATATTTATTAGTAAACTATTATTTTCCTTATATTATTTTCGTTTTATTATTGCAGTTTAGGTGTATGAAAATTCATTATTTGTTGATAGATTATCATTATTTTAAATTAATATTTTCAATTTTAATGTTTTATTAGAAAATGAATAATAAAAAAGAAAATATATATATAATACAAGATCAGCAAACATAAAGTTAAATTTATTATTTGTTTAATTTAATATTTAATCATTAGTGAATCTTTCTTTATTTTCGATTTATATAGGTAATTAAATTTTAATTTCACAATTTGACTGCCCGTTTCCGCCTTCAAGTCCCTAAGCCAAGTAATGACAAAAGTGATATTAAAACACAAGTTTAGGAATATGTAATATAAACTTAATAAAAAAGCCAATTGCATATTTACAAAAATTAATAATAAAAGAAATTAAAAGATTGAGTTAGCTCTAATTAGATAACTATTTTATTTAAAATAAATGGATGCACGAGAGAATTTATGAAAAAGATGCAACCGCAAAAGAAGAATTATCACCTACTATCACTGTAAAGACTAACATTTTGACCCGGGTGATGGGGATAATGACACAACTAATACTTCAAAAAAAATGAGTATAGAGGACGAGACCAGCAAATAGAAGGATAAATTTATTAGGTATTCAAATTAATTTTTAATTATTAGTGACTCTTTTTTACTTTGAATTTAGAATTAATAAAAAACTTAAATTTTATCGTTTGATTCTCAATTCACGCATTGGAAATTCCAAACCCGCAAGCTAAGCCGTGACATTTTCAACATCATCATTGATTTTTTGATAGTTTGTGTGGCAATAATTATATAATCTATTGAATGTTAGTAGGATGCACACCTCATAAGAATGAAATTGAAAAAATATAAAAATTTTCTTTTGATGAATGAGAATAAGAGAGAAAATTAGCATGATAAAATTTTGAATGCTTGAATAATTATTATTATTTCGTTAAAATCTAATGACTACATGTGTATTTCTACATATAAAATGAGAAATGAAATGTAGAATAAAGCATTGTCGGCCGCTGAAAATGCGTCGGGCTTGAGATTTTAATTTAATATTAATATGTATATTGATTTTGAAAATAAGATTTTTAAATTTTAAAATATGAGAATGGACGGATCTCATTCGTTTAGCAGTTTGAATGAACGAGCATAATATCGCAAGTAACGCATCTATCCCGAAGAATAGTACACCCTACTCGACATCGCTCGATCGAATAAACTACGTAATTCATGACATCCATTCCTGCCTCGCGAACCTTATGCGTAGACCGATAAATTCCCTATTTAATACAAAAAGAATTAAATAGGGTTTATATTATCCTCGGTCATTAAAGCTCTCACTATGGAGCAGTCCTCTATAAGTCAATTACCCTCAAACGACCGAAGTCACCTCGAGAGAACTCTCGATTTAGATCGGGTGTTTCTATCTTCATGAAATCGAAAGCGTAGGGTTTTCAACGAAGTGTGATAAGTAGGAATCCGATAGGTGAAAGGTAACGATGAAAGCATTGCTTCCAGAGTCAAAGGAAAGAAAGGTAGGGGACGTCACGGATCTCGAGGAGAATCTCGATGACTTCCCAGACTATCGTATGGTTGGGCTTTAAATTTTGGAAATGGATTTAATTAGATTTCAATCCTGCCAATTAATTATAGTCATTACATTTGCATAATACCCGATTATGCAAACAACCTCGAAAATAGGAGGATTTACGCCGTATCGGACGACGACCTCGAAATCCTAAGTGAGTTAGGACTTATATCGCACGACGAAGTTGTGCTAAGTTCTAAAAGAACGGTGAGGATTTATGTCGCACTAGGCGGACTACCTCGAAGTCCTAGACTCATTATTTAGACTAAAGAATGGTTTCATTGATGTCGACACATAGTTTCTTGATTAAGATGGCCGTGTTGCCGAACGTGCTCTAAGCTCCAAGTCGTAGCGAAGATCGCAACTTATGTTTAAAGTTTAGTGTTAAAGCGAACACGCAAATTGTTTTATTTTATTTTTATTATCACTTTTATCGTACGAAGTAAGTGTGTGCAATGATGAATGTGGAGTAACGATAAAAGGAAGCATGCAAAACAAGCGATGAATATGCTATAGTGAACAACGAGAAGCAAGTATCACAGCGAGTTATGCTTAAGCCAAGCAATGAACATCTGCTAAGCCAAGGAGTGAGGCACGAAGAAAAGTAAAGCATGCGTTATGCAGTATATCGCTCGAAAAGTAAAACATGCTATACTTAGCGGGAGCAGATGTGAAAAGTAAAACATGCTACTGTAAGAAAGGAAAGAAGTAGAAAAATGCTGCAGAATGTACCGTAAGCGATGATTACCCGCGGTGTATCGTTACCTGCTTATTGTTTTCATTTTATTGTTTTCCTGCAAAAAAGGCATTAGTGCAAGAAAAAGAGCAAGAGTAAACGTAGTAGGGCAGACCTAACTAAGCAGGGGTACTACTGTACGTGCACAGTAAACAATGTGCGAAAACCCGACGGTAGAACAAAAGAAATACGACAAGAGAGCAAAGAAAATCGTAAAAGAAAACAAAGAAAATCAAGAAAGAAAGAAAAGAGCGTCCGTAGAAATCCTCGAAGAAAATCACGAACAAAAGTAAAACAAAGTCGTAGTGAAAACCGCAAAAGCACCGAAAGAAACTCACAGATGTCCCGCTAAACTCACGGCGAACCGTAGGAAAGCCATGGGGCATCTGGAAAAAGACCCGTAAGCACGGTGGTGTTAAGGACTCGGAGCTGTGCTATATGTCCCACCTCAAGTCGCCGACCACCTGGACCGACTTTCGCCGAAGGCGGCCCTAATCCGACTCGAGTAGTCGACCGTGGACCTTTGTAAATTTTCACACATTTCATTTTAGGTTCACATGCAAGTAAAAGCTGTAAGTAGAATAGTACGTGTCGTGCGTGGAGGTAATTTTGTATTTTTCAAATGTATGTATTTTGTTTTGAAATATTTTCGATCCACTGCGTCGACTACCCTAATGTGACTGGGACTACTAACACCTTTAGACCGTCGGCGATGAGAAACCCCGAGGACGGCGAATGGTGTCGTGATTCTCGCTCTACTCTCTGCAGTCTCCGAGTCGAGCGACGTCATTCTATAATTCTCTCGTAACCTTCTCTATGCAAGTATTATCGTTGTCCCCACCGCACTTACGACTTGCTGGATTGCCCCACATATACCTCAAGAGGCTATATGTGCACACTTACACGTCCCCTATAAGTGTGGGCGTTGAGCAAGAAACGAGGAGAAAACTAGGGACGAGGAGCGAAGGAAAGAAGAGGAAAGCGGTCCACTCTAACACAATTTTCGTAAAAGAGGTGAACCGTTTTCCAATGATACCAAACAAGTAAGTCACCTCCGAACTCCCGACCGTCCTCACACACCCTATAAGAGGACCTAAAGGCACGTCGGCGCTCTCGAAGAGGATGAGGACTAGACTCCTAGGGAACACACCCCTTTCCCCAAACGACAGCTGTAAAAGCATGAAAAACAGACAAAGATACTGACCAAGCCCTGGACTCTGCACCACTGCTCGGGATTCCTCCAAGTATCCGCATTGATTTTCAATTCCTGAAACACAAACTCCCCCGGTACGTTCTCCTACGGGCTCGGGACTCGAGCTATAGCAATAGGAGAATCAGTGAACTTTCAATGCATAAGAAAGAGAATGGACAAGCCATAAGCCACCAAACTAGCATCAATTCCACCAAATAAAACCTCCAAGAAGTATTTCAAGTATCGTGCTCAATTTATTTCCCACAAGTAAGCTAGGAAGCTCTTCCAAATTTCATTAAATCAATTTCATAGACAAGTGTAGCAAAGAGCAAAGCCACCATCACAATAACCACCCCAATAAAGCTCTCGGTCAGGGCTAAAAACAGGAGCAAAGGCTCACGGCCCAAGCTACGGCCGCACCCACGACACAACCAAGGAAGGGAACAACACCACAAGGGCAAAACCGAGCCATCACGGACCCAACCCGAGCCATAACAAGGCTGGGAACAAGCTTAAAATCAGGTTACAGCAGTCTCAATTCAAAGCCAAAAACCAGAAATACCAAAAGAGTCAAAACCGAGCCACACATGAGACTAAAATCAAATCATGGATTAAGCCAAAATAAAAGACACGACAAAACTCCACAAAAATCGAGCCACATGAGACTAAATTCAAGTCCATCACAAGGCTACAAAGAATCTTCTTTAAAAGCTCGATTAAATGAAGTACATATATATTTAAACATTGCCTTGGCTTGAAACTAAGAAAGAGGTCGATCTTAGGCCACAATAACACCTTTATGCCTTTCATATATCAAACTATAAAACTATCACATACTTGCAAGCAAGAATGAGCATAGAAACTTTTCAAATTAGTTAATCATGCTTCATGAAGGGCTAAAATACAAGAAGCCCAAGAATTAAGCTTCTAAATATTCAAAACATAGAGCCACAATATGCTTTATATAAGAACAAGCATGAAACTTCTCAAATTGAACTAAGCTTCTTTCCAACATGCCATTTTGATAAAGAAAAGTTACAAAGGGCTAAAGCCGAGCCCCACATGCATATTGAAAAAAGCCAAATGAATCCTTCCATGCTTCATACCAAAGTAAGCAAAGAAACTATCCTAATATCCATTTCAACATGCTTGCAAAAGAAATTATTCATTGCCTCAAACTTATGCTTTTAATGCATCATAAGTAAAAGACCAAGACATGCTCGAAATAAGAACATGCATAGGATCTCCTTCCCAACATTCCTAGTATGCACTTCTCTTTTTAAAGAATGAAGCTTAAAACATTTAAACCCAATTTTCTCATATGCTATCAAGAAGGGCCAGCTTTACCTCAAAGCTATATTCCATCAATCACAACTTACTTCAAACAAAAAAAAATAGATGCTAAAGCCATATTAAAACTTCACTACATTAAGCAAGTAAAGCAAGAGGAGAGACTAATATCATGCCATATCTCTTACTCCCCCACATGCTTCATGTAATAAAGCCCCTCAAAATTTCATATTAGAACAAACTAACATGCTACTAAATAGGGGGAATGAGAAAACACCATTCATGCAGCCAAAACAGGCCCTTTCCATAACATATAACACCTAATCGAAGCAGTAAACAGGAAAGCCAAGCCGAGAGCAGGGATTACGGCCTCCCTGTGCCAAATCGAGAAGTAAATAGGGTGAGGGGAGGAAAGTTACCAGCTAGTGTAGAGTACACAAACAAAGCAAGAAGGTTAAAGCTCATACCGGCAGCACCTCCCCACCTCCAGGAAAGAAAATCGGCCAGCCCTAAATCTTACCTCAAACGGGGTGTTTATAGGCAAAAGAGAAAGGAAACGGGGGAAGATTTCCCGGGCGCGTGCGGCTCGAAGAACCGAGCAGGGCCGGACACGGCCCATACAAGCGGCTCCAGAAGTCGACGCTCAGAAGGATAGGATAAGGGATGGGCACCTGATGCCGCGAAGGAGATGAGGGAGAGAGAGGGAGGCTCGGTCGGCGTGCGAGTAGGAGAGCGGGAGAGCGGGACCGAGCGGGAGAAAATGGGAAGGATTTAGGGCTCAGTTTAGTTAATAGGTTTAAATATATATATATATATATGTATATATATATATATATATGTATATATATATATATATATATATATAATTAATTAATTTTATTAAAAACACGCCCAAAATCGCAATTTCCGCTCTGACAGGCGATCGTCGCAAATCAAATATCAATTTTAGGCAGAAACGACGTTCCGGACGCAATGACGCAGTCCGTTTCTCCATCTGAGGTCGTTCGGGCAACCTCGTCGACGGTCGCGTCGAAAGTGCGTCAAATCCGACATTTTCTGAAATTCTGACTCGACGTCGATCGTCCTGGCATTCTGACTTTTGATTCTGGTCCGTCGCGGAGAAACTCAAAGCGTCAAGGCCGTGACTCGAGGAATTTGTGCTTCGGTGGTGCGAGGAACGTGCACGAGGCCGTCCTAGAGTCCGTAAGTCCTATAGGAACTCAATTTGGACTCCTAACGTCAATTCCAACCTGCTATAAGCTAGCGGTACGGAATTTCGTCTGGGGCTCCAAAAGAGTGACGAGGTGGCTTCGAGCAAACTAAAACAAGGTAGGCCCATTGCTAGGAGTCTAAGATCGTCGGGCAAGCTCCAAAGCTAGAACCTTAAATCCTAGGAGGAAAACTAAACCTCGACAAAAGTGAGGTCAACAAATGGACCCCCAATAGGTGTGGTGTGTCGGATAGGCACACCGCGCGTATTGGTGTTGACCGAAAAAGATCAACAAACCAACACAAAGATGCCTAAGTAAAATACTCAGGACAGAACGCAGAAATGAGAGAGTGAGTTATTTCCGCTGGGGAAATAAGAGGAGGAATTTTCAAAAGAGAGCTACAACTTTAATCTTCGATTTCAACTTTAATTTCAATTTTGATTTTATGCAGAGAAAAGAGTAGGGCGAAGGCCCACCCAAATGCATTCGTATGCTGAGAAGGATGTAGGGCTGAGCCTACCTCAAATGTGCATGCTGAGAAAGAATAGGACGGAGCCTATGCAAAATGCAGAGTGCTTCAATTTCAATTGCAATTTCAATTTTAATTTTGTGCTGAGAAAGGAGTGGGGTGAAGGACTACCCCGAATGCTGAGAATATGCAGAGAAGGGAATAGGGCAGAAGCCTATCCCGAGCTCTAAGACTGTTTTGATTTCAATTTCAATTTTGCGCTGAGAGGGTTGAATGTTGAGATCGCTGAAAAAAGAGTAGAACTGTGTCTATCCTAATGCGGAGAACTGCTGAGGAGGGAATAGGGCGAAAGCCTATCCCGAGTGCTGAGGATATGATGGGAATGCTGAGTGCTGAGATTGCTGAGAAGGGAATGAGGCGGAAGCCTATCCCGAATGCTGAGAATATGCTGAGAAGGGGATGAGGCGGAAGCCTATCCCAAATGCTGAGAATATGCTGAAATTGTTGAGAATATCCGAGAATTCGTCGAGAATGTCGAGAATCGTCGAGAAATGTCGAGAAACGCCGAGAATCGCCGAGAAATGCCGAGAATCGCCGAGAACGCCGAGAATCGTCGAGATCGTCGAGAATACGTCGAGAATCCGTCGAGAACCGCCGAGAATCCGCCGAGAACCGCCGAGAATGTTGAGAATTGCTGAGAAAAGTGTAAGACTGTGCCTATCCTAATACGGAGAACTGCCGAGTAGGGAGTAGGGCGGAAGCCTATCCCGAGTGCTGAGAATATGCTAAGAATGGAATGAGGTGGAAGCTTGTCCTGAGTGCTGAGAATATGCTGAGAGGGGAATGAGGCGGAAGTCTATCCCGAATGCTGAGAATATGCAGAAAATATGCTGAGATGGGAGTACGGCGGAAGCCTATCCCAAATGCTGAGAATATGCTGAGAATTCGTCGAGATTCGTCGAGGATTCGCCGAGAAATGCCGAGTCGCTCGGAATCGCCGAGAATACGCCGAGAACTCGCTGAGAACGCCGAGAACGCCGAGAAATGCCGAGAATCGCCGAGAAACGCTCGAGAATCGCTGCGAACGCCGAGAATCTCGAGAATCGCCGAGAAATCGCTGAGAATGCCGTGAATTCGTTGAGAACCGTCGGAAATGCTGAGAATTGCTGAGAATACTGAGAATGCTGAGAATTGCTGAGAATTCACGGATGCATAAACCGTGAAGAATTTTGCTGAGATGTATTTATGCAGAGATTTAAAAAGAATTTGTTGATATTTGGGAATGCTGAGGTTTATGAATGCAGAGATTGAAGACATTGCTGATATTCATAGATGCAGTAGATTATGAAAATATTTTGTAAAGTGCGAGAATGTTTGTAGAAGTTACGTACGTCTGAATTTTATTGAAATGCTCCGTGCGAGATTTTTGAAAATTCACAAGGTGCAGGGTTCTTTTGTTTGTTCAAATGTTGAGTTTTGTTTCGGGATTTGGTCCCGTTTAGACAAGTGCAAAGATCAGGCTTCGTAGAATCAAGCATCGTCTTTAAAACATCACGATATACAACACTTCTGAGGTATCGTCCTCTGACTGAAGGTACGTGTAGAGAATAACTCCCTTTAAGGTGCCATCGGAATTATATTCTTTCAAGTACCTATAAAGGTGTGTTATCTCTAAAGACGTCCTTGCTGAGGACGGAACTTCGTAGCTTCGTTTGTAGCAGTCATCATTTGATTTGTTGCAGATTCTGTAAAAGTTGTTGAAGTTGTCTTCGAGAAATCTTTCTGACGTTCTTCGAGTTGAAGTTGGAGTTGTATTTGCTGGACACTGAAGGATAAGACTTCAGGGTTGAATTTCCGTTAATTGCTAACATCGTGACCCTTTCTTTAATTCTTTCTTCTCAGCCCTAAGCAGATTTCAAAATTTATGATCATGTGATCAAAACATTTTTCACTGTCCAAAGATATTTCTGAGCCAATTAATGACCGACCAAAAGGCATGAAATCACTTGACTCTTTTCAAAGCATAATATCGGGGGAAACTTCTTAGGTTGTCTTTCAAGTTTCATTAATCAGGGGAGGATTAAGACACCAATTTTTTATTATATGCTTGCCTCAAGCTTCTTCTCATGGAGCATTCTTTTTTTCCTTCTTTTTCCTCTTTTTTTATTGAGCTTTTCGCTCTCTTTTTTTTATTGAGGATTACTATATCTGGTGGAGCACATGTTAAAGATTTTGAATGCCTGAATTGGGGCACCAATTTTTTATTTTTTGCTCACCTCAAGCTTCTCCTCCGATTTTTTTTTTTTCGCTCCTTTTGTTTTCCGAGATTACCGTATCCATAGCCAGCATATTTCTGTTAAAGATTTTGAATGTCGAAACTCCCCTAATTAATAATTCTGAAATGTCCCTTAATACGAATCCTGAGATATTATAACTTTTCGAAAGTCTGGACCCAGCCACATGGCGGGAAATTAAAAGGCTCGTGATATCCCGAATCAATTACTCGTATTTCAGCCGCACTATGTCATTTTGAAATCAACTTAGGACCCAGTCCAAATTCCTTAAAGTGAAGGACCCAGTCATTATGGCATTAACTTCATTTTTTTCCTGAAGTCGAAGTCTTAGCAAAATATCCAATTTTGAGTTTTCCAAATATTGAGCAATTCTGGACAAAAACAAACTCCTTTTTCTTTCATTCATCGCGATAAGAGATGGCATGACTTAACACCGATCATGCCGAGCAACAAAAGTAGTACAACAAGAATCAAAAAGTGTCCCGTCCGTTGTCAATCGCGTAGGATTAAATCGAAGCAAACAAATCACCGAAATCATATCGATAGTAACCTCTTCAAGTTCTTTTCAAATATTCATCGAGGATTGTTACGCTTCCATTCTCAAGTTCTTCTCCAACCATTCTTTGAAACCGATACGTGCCTTCAATGGTGTGCCCAAGCATTCCGTGATACGGGCAATAGTCGGGATGATTCTTCTGTTAACCTCCGCCGGTTTATTCGACTCGTGCAATCCGAACTCGGCTTCTTAATCAAATTCTCGGAACATCCGTGCTATCGCTCATCATCAAGGGATATACTTTGTTCAACAATCGGTCATGCATCGACTCTCGCCTTCCATCCGTCCGGAACGGCCTCTGCCGGGATGATCGTCGATCGTGTTGCCGATCGTACCGCCGACCGCACTGTTGGATATGCTGAATACACTGCGCTGGTTCTCGAACGTACTGCTCTGGTGGCTGAACATACTGCTGTGGTGGCTGAACATACTGCTGTGGTGGCTGAACATACCACTGAGGCGGCTGACTGAACTAAGGAAGTGGCTGAATGTACTGCTGTGAAAACTGACCGTACTGAGGCGGCTAGTGCCGCCGATCGTATCGAGGTGATCGCTTCGTCCGTATCTCCATCGGCTGCTTTCCTTTGTCGATCGTTGCCACTACTCCGAACTTTTCTCAAAAGCTTTCACCGGTTTGGGCTCTTCAATCATTTCTTGCGGCTCTGTATGCTTGATCTCTTCTTGCAGGCTTGCGGCTTTACTCAGTAGTTTCTCAAACGACTTGATGGTGAGTCCTTTAAGCATGAAAGCTATCGGTCCATGGATGCTCTTGAGTAAGACCTCAATTGCATGTTGCTCCTGCAATTGGGGCTCGCATTTCATGCTTAAGTTTCTCCACCATAGAATGTACTCCACTAAAGTCTCTGTGGGTTTCTGACGCTCCATTATAAGATCTCCAATAGTAGTGTGATGGTGTACTCCGGCGAATCTTTTCACGAACAAATTTTCCAACTCTGTGAACGTCTTGATCGACCCATTTGGCAGTTCTGCGTACCAATCAAATGCAATCCCTGAAAGACTGCTCACGAACTGGCGGAAAAGTAGTGCCTCGCTACCCCCCGCGTTGCAGCAACTCGCTCGGAAGTGTGCAACATGCTGACGGCGGTTGCCCGTTCCATCGAAAGTCTTAAAGGTTGGTGGTACAAAACCCTTAGGATATGGGACAGCATCAAACTCCTCCGGATAAGGTCTACCCTTTGAAACTGATGCGCCCCCTTACGACTGGGCTAAGACTTCCTTTACCTGGTGTTCGACCAGCTGTTTAATGTCTTTTTCTGGCACCACATTCTAAGTTGAATCTTTCTTTGGCGACTCCTCTCGGCTTGTAGAAGCGACTTCTCTTCTTTCGTCGATGACATGGACAATCTCTGGCTGGTTCATCTCCGGGGATGCCACCTGCTTTGAGTGCGACTGTCCTTGCATTGCAGCCATAGCAGTCGTCATTTCTTCGATTTTCTTCTCGAGGCGACTAATATGTTCATCTCTTTGTTGGACGGCCCTCTGCCACTCCTCCGCAGTGTCCTCCTCACGAAGAGGAGTGTCACTCGCGGCTAACATGGCTCGGGTCTCGACGACGTTGATTTCTGCGAATTCACCCTCCATGTAACCTGTTAGGTTGTAATCTTCATCTTCCAAGTTTTCTTTTCGATCTTTAAACAGTCGTGCAATGTTAGCTCGAAGCTTTTCCAAAGCGGACTCAATTGACTTTCCTTTGATAGTTTTAAGGTCAATTTGAGGTTTTCGAGAAACATCACTTATTTTCTCGAGCAGCGGCGTCGTCGTGTAGAAGTCAGTTGAATCACCCAAAATCGTATTTATAGAACCTTTTTCAAATTCTTTTAAGTACTCATTCGGGATTATCACATTTCCATTTCTGAAACTCTTCTCGAGCCAATCCTTGAAGTCGAGCAGCTTTCTATGGTGTGACCGAGCAACCGGTGGTATGGACGATACTGGGGATGATTTTTCTGTCGGCCTCCTCCGGCTTCTTCAGCTCCGTAGTCCGAATTCCGGCCTCTTTATCAAGTAACGGAATATCTGCGACACCGATTCCTCTTCGAACGGTATACCTCGCTTAATCGTCGATTCATTGTCGGACCCCGTCTCCCATCCGTCCGGTATGGTCTCAATCGAAACGATCGTTCTTCGACCGTTGCGAGTGCCGTCGCGGCCGCTCGACTTTCGAACCTCGATCGCGTTTCCATTCCTGTGCCTTTGTCATCTGTACAGACTTCGAATCAGACTCAATCCTGAACTTGGAAGACGGTAGAACACAAGCCTCAACTGACTCTTCCTCATGTAGAATATCTTTTCCTTTAGTTAGCGGAGCGACTGGTACAGCGGTAGTGAATCCGACAGTAGGAGCAAAAATAGCCTTAGGAGACGTCCCAACGCTCGTAACGACAACAGAGTTCTTTTCAATCCATTCCTTCTTTGGCATGGGAAGTTCCTCAACAGACTTCAGATTCAACTCTACAATAGGCTTAACGGACTTGCTCATTTCAGGCTTCACCATTTCAATAGCCACATCCCTGAACTTAACTTCAACATCATCGAACCCTTGCCCAAACTTAATGACTGCCAGATTAGGCAACTCATCCCTATTGACGGCGAACTCTACTCCGGAGGCGAAAGAAAAGATCAACTTTGGCGAAGACATCGTTCCTGGCATTTAAAGAATTCCGGAAGTCAGTAACGTCCGTGTCTTGTAGTTTCAACGGAAGTACTCAAGCTACCGCACTTGTACTAAAAACTGGGCAATTCTCTTATTCCGTTTGGTGTTTCCACCTTATTCTATTTTTATTTTCGGCTTTTATATTTGTTAACAATGTACGTTAAATTTCAAAATTTGAGTGAAAGGTACGAAAGTAGAGACTTGATTTAATTTGCCGATAGCAAATCAAATCCGAGAGACACGGAGTAGAAGTGAAATTCAGGACACAGTCTTGGGATGAATTCACGACGCACCTCGCGCACTAACACACCTATTGGGAGTCCGACCCCACACAAAATCAAAAGAAAACCCTAAGGATTCCCGAATCACTCTGTTTGAGGTAGTCAAACAGATGGTTCTGAAATCCAAGAGAGTTGACTATGCTCGCCCAAGAAAGAAATGAGCAAAGCATGCCAACGGAAGAATGACAATCTGGACCATGAGGGGCATGGACACATTGCCGATGTTTGAAGATAAAAATCCTCGATCATAACGGAGAGTAGAGCTATTCCCCACGTGAGTCGCTGTAGTTGTCGGCCGCTGAAAATGCGTCGGGCTTGAGATTTTAATTTAATATAAATATGTATATTGATTTTGAAAATAAGATTTTTAAATTTTAAAATATGAGAATGGACGGATCTCATTCGTTTAGCAGTTTGAATGAACGAGCGTAATATCGCAAGTAACGCATCTATCCCGAAGAATAGACACCCTACTCGACGACATCGCTCGATCGAATAAACTATGTAATCTACGACATCCGTTCGATCTCGCGAACCTTTACGTGATCGACAAATTCCCTATTTAATACAAAAGAATTAAATAGTGTTTATATTATCTCGGTCTTTAAAGCTCCCTATATAGTGCAAGCCCCTATAAGAAATTACCCCTCAAATGACCGAAGTCACCCGAGAGAACTCTCGATTTAGATCAGGGGTTTCTATCTTCATGAAATCAAAAGGTAGGGTTTTCAACGAAGTGTGATAGTAGGAAATCCAATAGGTGAAAGGTGCAATGAGAAACAGTTGTTTCCAGAGTCAAAGAAAAGAAAGTTAGGGGACGTCACGGATCTCGAGGAGAATCTCGATGACTTCCCAGACTATCGTATGGTTGGGCTTTAAATTTTGGAAATGGATTTAATTAGATTTCAATCCTGCCAATTAATTATAAGTATTACATTTGCATAATACCCGATTATGCAAACAACCTGAAAAATAGGAGGATTTACGCCGTATCGGACGACGACCTCGGAATCCTAAGCGAGTTAGTAGTTATATCGCATGCAGAAGGTCGTGCAAAGCCTAAAAAGAACAGTGAGGATTTATGTCGCACTAGCGACTACCTCAAGTTCTGATGCTTATTATTTAGACTAAAGAATGGTTTTCATCGATGTCGACACTACGTTTTATCAAGAAGATGGCAGTGTCGCCCACCGTGCTCCAAGCTCCAAGTCGTAGCAAGATCGCAACTTATGTTTAAAGTTTAGGTTAAAGTGAATACGCAAATCTGTTTTATTTTATTTTTATTATCACTTTTATCGCAAGAGTGAGTGCGTGCAATAATGACAGTGTAGAAGAAGAAAGGAAGCATGCAAAACAAGCAGAATATGCTATATCGAACGACAGAAGCAAGTATCACAAGCGATGTTATGCTGCTGCAAGAGAAACATGCTAAACTAAGCAGAGGGCACGAAGAAAAGTAAAGATGCTATGCGAGTATATACGCCGAAAAAGTAAAACATGCTATACTAGCGGGAGCAGTACTGTAAAAGTAAAACATGCTACGCAAGAAAGGAAAGAAGTAGAAAACGCCGTAAGCTGTACCGTAGGCGATGATTACCCGCGCGTATCGTTACTCCGCTTATCGTTTTCATTTTATCGTTTTCCCGCGAAGCAGACATTAGTGCAAGAAAAAGAGCAAGAGTAAACGTAAGAGGCAGACCTAACTACAGAGGGTACTCATCGTACGTGCACAAGAAACAAAGTGCGAAAACCCAACGGTAGAACAAAAGAAAGACGACAAGAGAGCAAAAAAAATCGTAAAAGAAAACAAAGAAAATCGAGAAAGAAAGAAAAGAGCGTCCATAGAAATCCTCGAAGAAAATCATAAACAAAAGTAAAACAAAGTCGTAGTGAAAACCGCAAAAGCACCGAAAGAAACTCACAGATGTCCAGCTAAACTCACGGCGAACCGTAGGAAAGCCATGGGGCATCTGGAAAAAGACCCGTAAGCACGGTGGTGTTAAGGACTCAGAGCTGTGCTATATGTCTCACCTCAGTGTGCCGACCACCTGACCGACTTTTCGTGCAAGGCACCTAATCCGACTCTGAGTAGCACGACCGTGGACCTTTGTAAATTTTCACACATTTCATTTTAGGTTCAGTACGCAAAGAAATTCGTAGTGTAAAGAGGCCGTGTCGTAGTGAGGTAATTTTGTATTTTTCAAATGTATGTATTTTGTTTTGAAATATTTTCAACCACGTGTCGACTACCCTAATAGTGACTATGACTACTAACACCTTTAGACCGTCGGCAGTAGAAACCCCAGGACGGCGACACGGTGCCGTGATTCCCGCTCTACTCTCTACGCAGTCTCCGAGTCAGCGACGCCATTCTATAATTCTCTCGTAACCTTCATGCAAGCATTATCGTTGTCCCCACCGCACTTACGACTCTGTTGATGGCCCCACATATACCTCAAAGCGGCTATATGTGCACATTTACACGTCCCCTGTAAGTGTGGGCGTTGAGCCAAGAAACAGGGAGAAAACTAGGGACGAGGGAGCAAGGAAAGAAAGAGAGAAAGAGGTCCACCTAACACAATTTTCGTAAAAAGATGTGAACCGTTTTCCAATGACAGTCAAAACAAGTAAGTCACCCTGAACTCCCGACCGTCCTCACACACCCTATAAGAGGACCTAAAGGCACGCCGGCACTCTCGAAGAGGATGAGGACTAGACTCCTAGGGAACACACCCCTTTCCCCAAACGACAGCTGTAAAAGCATGAAAAATGCATAAAGATATCGACCAAGCCCCGGACTCTGCACCACTCGCTCGGGATTCCTCCAAGTATCCGGATTGATTTTCAATTCCCGAAACACAAACTCCCCGCACGTTCTCCTACGGCTCGGGACTCGAGCTATAAGCAATAGGAGAATCAAGTGAACTTTCAATGCATAAGAAAGAGAATCGACATGCCCATAAGCCACCAAACCAAGCATCAATTCCACCAAATAAAACCTCCAAGAAGTATTTCAAGTATCGTGCTCAATTTATTTCCCACAAGTAAGCTAGTGAAGCTCTTCCAAATTTCATTAAATCAATTTCATAGACAAGTGTAGCAAAGAGCAAAGCCACCATCACAATAACCACCCCAATAAAGCTCTCGGCCAGGGCTAAAAACAGGAGCAAAGGCTCACGGCCCAAGCTACAGCGCACCCACGACACAACCAAGGAAGGGAACAACACCACAAGGGCAAAACCGAGCCACTGCAGACCCAACCCGAGCCATAACAAGGCTGGGAACAAGCTTAAAATCAGGTTACAGCAGTCTCAATTCAAAGCCTAAAACCAGAAATACCAAAAGAGTCAAAACCGAGCCACACATGAGGCTAAAATCAAATCATGGATTAAGCCAAAACAAAGGACACGACAAAACTCCACAAAAATCGAGCCACATGAGACTAAATTCAAGTCCAAGCATAAGGCTACAAGAATCTTCTTTAAAAGCTCGATTAAATGAAGTACATATATATTTAAACATTGCACTTAGCTCGAAACTAAGAAAGAGGTCGATCATAGGCCACAATAACACCTTTATGCCTTTCATATATCAAACTACAAAACTATCACATACTTGCGAGCAAGAATGAGCATAGAAGCTTTTCAAATTAGTTAATCATGCTTCATGAAGGGCTAAGATACAAGAAGCCCAAGAATTAAGCTTCTAAATATTCAAAACATAGAGCCACAATATGCTTTATATAAGAACAAGCATGAAACTTCTCAAATTGAACTAAGCTTCTTTCCAACATGCCATTTTGATAAAGAAAAGTTACAAAGGGCTAAAGCCGAGCCCCACATGCATATTGAAAAAAAGCCAAATGAATCCTTCCATGCTTCATACCAAAGTAAGCAAAGAAACTATCCTAATATCCATTTCAACATGCTCGCAAAAGAAATTATTCATTCCCTCAAACTTATGCTTTTAATACATCATAAGTAAAAGACCAGCACATGCTTGAAATAAGAACATGCATAGGATCTCCTTCCCAACATTCCTAGTATGCACTTCTCTTTTTAAAGAATGAAGCTTAAAACATTTAAACCCAATTTTCTCATATGCTATCAAGAAGGGCCAGCTTTACCTCAAAGCTATATTCCATCAATCTCAACTTGCTTCAAACAAAAGAAAATAGATGCTAAAGCCATGTTAAAACTTCACTACATTAAGCAAGTAAAGCAAGAGGAGAGACTAATATCATGCCATATCTCTTACTCCCCCACATGCTTCATGTAATAAAGCCCCTCAAATTTTCATATAAGAACAAACTAACATGCTACTAAAGAGGGGGAATGAGAAAACACCATTCATGCAGCCAAAACATGCCCTTTCCATAACATATAACACCTAATCGAAGCAGTAAACAGGAAAGCCAAGCCGAGAGCAGGGATTACGGCCTCCCTGGGCCAAATCGAGAAGTAAATAGGGTGAGGGGAGGAAAGTTACCAGCTAGTGTAGAGTACACAAGCAAAGCAAGAAGGTTAAAGCTCAATCCGGCAGCACCTCCCCACCTCCAGGAAAGAAAATCGGCCAGCCCTAAATCTTACCTCAAGCGGGGTGTTTATAGGCAAAAGAAAAAGGAAACGGGGGAAGATTTCCCGGGCGCGTGCGGCTCGAAGAACCGAGCAGGGCCGGACACGGCCGATACGAGCGGCTCGAGAAGTCGACGCTCAGAAGGATAGGATAAGGGATGGGCACCAGATGCCGCGAAGGAGATGAGGGAGAGAGAGGGAGGCTCGGTCGGCGTGCGAGTAGGAGAGCGGGAGAGCGGGACCGAGCGGGAGAAAATGGGGAAGGATTTAGGGCTCAGCTTAGTTAATAGGTTTATATATATATATATATATATATATATATATATATATATATATATAATTTTATTAAAAACACGCCCAAAATCGCAATTTCCCTCCGACAGGCGATCGTCGCAAATCAAATATCAATTTTAGGCAGAAACGACGTTCCGGACGCAATGGCGCAGTCCGTTTCATCATCTGAGGTCGTTCGGGCAACCTCGTCGACGGTCGCGTCGAAAGTGCGTCAAATTCGACATTTTCTGAAATTCTGACTCAACGTCGATCGTCCTGGCATTCTGACTTCTGATTATGTTCCGTCGCGGAGAAACTCAAAGCGTCAAGGCCGTGGCTAGAGGAATTTGTGCTCGGTGGTGCAGAAAACGTGCACGAGGCTGTCCTAAGGTCCGGTAGTCCTATAGGAACTCAATTTGGACTCCTAACGTCAATTCCAACCTGCTATGAGCTAGCGGTACGGAATTTCGTCCGGGGCTCCAAAAGAGTGACGAGGTGGCTTCGAGCAAACTAAAACAAGTAGGCCCATTGCTAGGAGTCTAAGATCGTCGAGCAAGCTCCTAAAGCTAGAACCCTAAATCCTAGGAGGAAAACTAAACCTCGACAAAAGTGAGGTCAACAAGCATGCATTACTTCTGTAGGCACTGACAACATAAAATAATGCCATATAAAGATTTTGATATAGGATTATGACTTTTGCAAGTAACCAAATGGAATCATTATTAACATTTATACTAGGTTTACAAAGTTATATATACTAGAAAATAATATATTTGAATGGAAAAGGCAAACAAAAATCTTAGATGTCTGACTAAGTTTTTGGATGCAAAGAATGCAAATATATTTAAATCTATACTTTACTACTTATTATATTGACCGTCTAATGGGCACTTTACTACTTATTATGTTGACTGTCTAATCGGCTCTCTTATAAAAAATGATAAAAAGCCTTAGCCAAAGGCAAATAGAACTGGAAAAACAGAACGCCATGAAAGCAAATAAATTTGAAAATAGTGAGATGGATAGTTCCAACAAATTGGATCAAGCTTCGGTGACAAAGACATTAAATTTTTTTCTTGAAAAATAAGAAAAAAGTATTCAAAGATAAAAGAAGGGCAAGGATAAAGGAGTGTCAGCCTAATAGATTAATAACGCAATTTCTTTAAGTTTCAAAAGCGATGGCATATCAATTTGAAGTCTCAAATCTCATGAGCTCAAATGAGTAGGAGAAACTAAACCATAAAAATGAAAACATTTGACATATAAAGCCTAATGGATCAATTTAAATATCCACTCACAGTTAACCAAATAAGGAAGTTAATAACTAATGTTTATTAGCTAATGAAAAATTAGGAGACTTAGATTCAAAACAAATATATGATCTTTATTATGATAAACTTGAACTGCAAAAGTAATAGTAATAACTTTTGTGAGAATTCTTGAATAATCGTATATTGATTTCATAGATAATTCACCTATAAATAGGTGAGTACAAGTAATACAAAGAGGAAAGAAATTAAGTACTTGGAATAACATAAATACCTAAAATTAAGGAATTAAATATCCTAATTACACCATTACTCAATGACTAAATATAGCAAAGACTAAATATAGCAAATATTAAAATATAATTAGGAGCGTAATTTCACACTCCCCCTCAAGTTGGGTAGTACAGGTTGTACATGCCCAACTTGTTGTTTAGCTCATCAAAATTTGACTTAGGGAGAGCCTTAGTGAGAATATATGCGGTTTGATCTCTAGAAGGAGTATAGACCAATTCAATGATTCCATTGTCCACCTTCTCCGAAATGAAGTTCTGATCGATCTCAATATGTTTCGTTTGGTTATGATGAACAGGATTCTTTGCGATATCGATTGTCCGCTGATTGTCACAGAAGCATCCCGATAGTGATTTTCTCCCATAATCCCAAGCTCCTCGAGAAATCTTTTTATCCACATTCCTTCGCGAATACCAAGAGCCAGTGCTTTGTATTCTGCTTCCGCACTACTCCGAGATACCACCGATTGCTTCTTGCTTCTCCATGTCACTAGATTGCCGCATACATAAGAGCAATACCCAGAGGTTGATCGTCGGGTGGATATATCTCCTGCCCAGTCAGCATCAGTAAAGACTTCTACCTTTTGACTATCATTCTTTTTGAATAATAATCCTTTCCCTGGAGTCATCTTTAAGTATCTTAAGATTCGGTTAACAGCTCCCATATGTTCCTCGATAGGACAGTTTATGAATTGACTCACTATACTTACTAAAAAACTTATGTCTGGTCTGGTGTGGGATAAGTAAATAAGTCTTCCAACAAGCCGCTGATAGCGTCCTTTGTCGACTGGTATACTATCCTTCTCCATTCCAATTTTTCTATACGGGTCTATTGGAGTATCTATTGGTTTGCATCCAAGCATACCAGTTTCTTTCAATAGGTCCAATGTGTACTTTCTTTGAGTTATGGTTATCCCCATTTTGGATCTTGCAACTTCCATTCCCAAGAAGAACTTCAAGTCTCCGAGGTTCTTGATTTCGAATTCATGGGCTAGAAACTTTTTCAGTTTTGTCAATTCTTCAGTGTGATCACCGGTAAGAATAATATCATCAACATATACGATGAGTACAACAATTTTATTTCCGGATCTTTTTGTAAACATTGTATGATCAGCCTGGCTTTGAGTATAACCCCATTTGATTACTGAATTGGTGAATCGGGCAAACCAAGCACGGGGAGATTGTTTGAGACCATATAGAGATTTCTGGAGCTTGCATACTTTACCACTAGGAAGGATCCTTCTAGACCAGGAGGCAAATCCATGTATACATCCTCTTCAAGATCTCCATTAAGGAATGCATTTTTGACATCAAGTTGCATTAGCGGCCAGTCTCGGTTTGCTGCAAGATGAGAGTAGGATTCTAATGGAGTTTAGTTTGACTACTGGAGTGAATGTCTCTTGGTAGTCAATTCCGTATGACTGCGTATAACCTTTTGCAACAAGTCGGGCTTTCAACCGATCTATGCTTCTGTTTGTCTTACATTTGATTGTAAATAACCACCTGCATCCAACTGGTTTTGTATTCTTGGGCAAATCAGATACAATCCACATTCCATTCTTTTCTAGTGCGGCAACTTCTTCATTCACAGCTTTTCTCCATTCTGGTTGTGAGAGTGCTTCCTGAATAGAATTTGGGATCTCTATGTTGTCAATAGCAGTAACAAATGCATGATAGGGAGGAGATAAATTCCCATATGAAACAAATCGAGAGATAGGATGTTGAGTGCAAGGAACATCTGAATCATTTCTCACAAAGGGGTAAGCTCATAATCACTGAGTGTCCATAGCATTCCGTACCCGAGTGAGTTTCAGAGAGGTTTGGAGCCGGATTAGATTGTTGGACAGCATGAGGAAGCGGTGTTTGGTTCTCTATTCTTCCAGCAGTTCTGTTCCGTCTTGTATAGACTCGAAGTTCCTGAGGTGCGGGATGTGTAGACGAGTTTGGAATAGGAGATGGAGGAGTTTGAATAGGAGTTGGAGGAGGTTTGTCAGCATGAGAAAGACCCGTGTTAGTTGGTAAAGGAACACAGGGTTGAGAAAGACCCGTGTTAGTTGGTAAAGGAACACAGGGCTGTTGTTCACTGCAACTCTCCCCCTGAACGACAGACTCTTGGTAGTATGACTGATGCTCAAAAAAGGTGACATCCATAGAATGATAGACCTTTTTAGTTGAAGGGCAATAACACTTATAGCCTTTCTTATTGGTCGAATACCCTATGAAGATGCATTTGACTGATTTGGGGTCTAATTTATCGCGGTATTGTTTGTGAATATGAACAAAGACGGAGCAACCAAATAGTTTGGTAGGGACAACTGAAGGGAGGAAGCGGGTAGTCGGAAAGGAGTGAAGGAGGATATCAATTGGACTAAGAAAACCCATGATACGAGAAGGCATCCGGTTTATGAGATAGGCAGCAGTCAATGTTGTCTCGCCCCAATAACATTTAGGGACCGATATGGTGAACATGAGACAGCGGGCTACCTCCAACAAGTGACGATTTTTCCCCTCAGCAACCCCATTTTGTTGGGGAGTATCAACACCAGTGCTAAGGTGAAGAATGTCATGGTGAGTAAGAAAAGTTCCTAGGGAGGTGTTGAAAAAATCTCGTGCATTATCTGTTTTAAGAGCTTGAATTTTTGTGTCAAATTGAGTGAGTATCATTTGATAGAAGACACGAAATATTGATCCTACCTCGGATTTATCACGCATAGCATAGATCCAAGTCATGCGTGTGTGATCATCAATAAAGGTCACGAACCATTGGGCCCCAGAAATATTTTTTTCACGAGAAGGACCCCAGACATCACTATGGATTAGAGAAAAGGGACGAGTGGGTCTGTATGATAGACGAGGAAATGACGTACGAGTGTGTTTGGCAAGTTAACAAAATTTGCAATTAAAAGTGGTAGGACTTTTATTGATAAATAAATGGGGAAAAAATTTTCCAAGATACCTAAAATTGGGATGACCTAAACGATAATGAAGTAACATGATTTCATTATCATTATTAACACTGGTATGAAAGACAGATGTACTTAGAGGATTTAAGCAGGACAGACTCGATACTGGAGCACAACCCGTAGGTGAAACAAGACCAACAGAGGGTTTGTTGAGAAGATAGAGACCACTGCGCAACTCAGCACTGCCAATCATCCTCCCCGACTTCAAATCCTGAAATTCACAAACATATGAAAAAATTTAAGCAACACAACGACAATCATGAGTGAGCTTACTAATAGAGACCAGATTACAATCCAAAGTAGGAACATGAAGCACAGAGGTGAGGAGTAAATGCGAGAGATGCGGACAGAACCAAGACCAGCAACTTTGGCGGCCGATCCATCAGCAATCCGAACAGTGAGGGTCGGATTACACGGTCAGTAATCCACTAATAAGGAGATATCACCGGTCATATGATCGGAGGCACCTGAGTCAACAATCCATGGGCGAGAAGAGGTTGAATCCAAAATGAAAGCAGATGGGGAAATATCTTGTTGGTCAACAAGGCCGGTGGCACCCGATGCCACACTAGGAGGATGGACTGGTGACAGCTGACCGAGCATCTTCTGAAGGGCATGAATTTGGTCTTCACTGAACGGGATCGTTCCTGGAGAGGCTTCGGTGGTGGTAGCTGCCCGAGAATCATGCTTGAGCTTCCCATTTGTGGGTTTGTTATGAATCCGAAAACAAGTATCCTGAGTATGGCCAGGACGGCGGCAGTGATCACACCAAGGGCTGCCCTGGCATTTAGTCATTGGAGAGGAGGCCAAGAAATGACCAGAGAAGAGGTTACGCCGACCAGAAGCACGGCTGGAACGGCGGTTTGGTCGATCGCGGGAGACGGCTTGAAGATACCCTGTTGTCGACGCCCGCACGGGAGAATACGATCGCACGGGAGAAGACGATCGCATAGTAGAATGCAGACGATAGCAGAGGATCCGAGCGGGAAAAGACTTCGCACGGGAGAAGACGATCGCAGAGGATCCGTATAGTAAGGATGGAGACGATCGCTTAGTACGATACCACCGAGCAGGGAGGAGACGATCGCAAACGAGCGGGGTGAGCGGGAGACGCTTCGCCGGAAGAAGACGATCGAATCGCAGATGATCCGAGCGGGAAGAGGACGATCGCAGACGATCCGAGCGGTAGACGCTTCGATCGAGCGGGAGAGACTCGATCGAGCGGGAGAGAGGCTTCGCCGGCTTATGTCTCTGATACCATGTTAGAATTCTTGAATAATCGTATATTGATTTCATAGATAATTCACCTATAAATAGGTGAGTACAAGTAATACAAAGAGGAAAGAAATTAAGTACTTGGAATAACATAAATACCTAAAATTAAGGAATTAAATATCCTGATTACACCATTACTCAATGATTAAATATAGCAAGGACTAAATATAGTGTTGAAAGATCACAAATAATCCTGTACCATATTTGTTAGTCACTAGATTTAGAAGTTTATTAATTATATTAATATTCATAGGAATCTCTATTTATTTTTTCCTTTTTTTTGGGTAATTAATTACATTGTATATTTCTCCTTAATTGGGAGATTAGCTACCATGTTTGGTCCTGTAAGAAAGCTCTTTAAATAGTTGTACATCAATAAGAAAAGTATTCAACATGTTCTATCAAATATTTTGACATGGTATCAGAGCGAATATTTGAGGTCTGAATCTTTATCGTCTTCAAAGGGTCGGAATCGATTATCGACCTATTCGACGGAAATTTCCCCGACGGCGTATACGGCTTCCTCGCATGCTCGTCTTGCTCGCCTGCTCGTCTTGCTCGCTGCTCGCTCGCCGCTCCCTGCTCGCCTTGCTCGCCTGTTCGGCTTCGTTCGGTCGGCTTTGACCGTTCGCTTCAGTCGCTCGCCGCGTTTTGCCGGCTCTCCTGACTTGCTCGCCTGTTCGGCTTCGTTCGGTCGGCTTCGACCAATCGGCCTCCATCGCTCGCCTGCTCGCTCGCCGGCTCACCTGCCTGCTGCTCGTTCCGCCTCGTTCGGTCGACTTCGATCGTTCGGCCTGCTCGCCTACTGCGATCGACGTCTTCCTCTCGGACGGTTGGGTCGGTCGAACCTTATTGTTCGGTCCTAAAGTGTTCTCACCACTGCTTCCGTATTTTTTGCGGGAAAATAGAACACACTTGACCGAGAAAAAATGTCCGAAGTCACGTCTAGGACAAACCAGACCTCATCGACCATCTCGATCGAACCTCGTAGAAATACATCCGAAAATCATCCGATTCGGATCACTACAATGCGACTAAATGGTGATAATTTTCTTCGATGGTCACAATCGGCTCGCATGTATCTCCGAGGAAGAGGAAAGATTGGCTATATCACAGGTGATACTATGCAGCCTGACGTGAATGACAAAACTTATGCCATTTGGGATACAGAAAACTCAATGGTAATGACATGGTTGGTCAATTCCATGACTGAAGAGATAAGTGCAAATTATCTGTGTTACTTCTACTGCCAAGGAATTATGGGACAACGTTTCGAAATGTACTCGATCTTGAAATCAATCCCAAGTTTACGAGCCGACCCTACGACTCGGGAAATTTGCGAGTGCAAGATTCCGTGACAAAATATTTCAATTCTCTTAAACGGATTTGGCAGGACTCGGACTTATTCAATGATCATGAGTGGAAATCAAACGAGGATCGCAACCCGTCATGAAGATAGTGGATACTGGTCGAATCTTCAAATTTCTTGCAGGTCTAAATGTTGAATATGACGAGGTTCGTGGCCGAATAATTGGAAGAAATCCCCTTCCTCCAATTGGTGAAGTTTTTGCAGAGGTGAGGAGAGAGGAGAGTCGAAGACATGTGATGTTGGGAAAGAAGGCTGCCGGTTCAACTGTGTCCATGGAAGGATCAGCACTGGCGATTCCTGAAGCTCAAGTAAGCAGAAAAATTTCTCACAACCAGCGTGTTGAAGACAGAAACAACCTACACTGTGACTACTGTGGGAAGCCACGCCATACTCGTGAAAAATGCTGGAAGTTGCATGGAAAACCACCCAATGGTAAGGGAAAAAATCTGGTGAACATAGCACACCTACAACAAATGAGGCTGAGTCATCTCCACTTAGTAAAGAGCAATTAAGTCACCTTCTTAAACCATCGAAATCTTGCTCATCATCTAATGCTTCTATCGGTTCTATAGCACAAGCGAGTAGTAATCCTTTCGCTTTATCCGTTCTGGAAGCACCACTCCTTGGATCATCGATTCGAGAGCCTCGATCATATGACAAACCGCTCTCAATTATTTGATTCATATTATCCATGTTCGTTCCGAAAAATCGAATAGACGATGGTAGTTTTTCGCCTATCGCAGAAAAGGAAATATTAAAATTTCAAAAAACTTTTTTGAAATCGTCTTACATGTTCCAAAGCTTACATGTAATCTACTTTCCGTTAAGAAATTATCTAAAGATTCGATTATTCCATTCTTTTTTCCCTTCCAATTATGTTTTTCGAGACCGAACTCGGGAAGATGATTGGACTCGTAGAGAAATAAATGGGTTAGTACTTACTTATGACGAGTCGATTCCGAGAATAAAACATATCATGGATTAGGAAAGTCAAGTTCAAACTTTGACTATGATCGAGTTATGTTATGGCGATAAAAGATTAGAGCATCCTAGCCTTTCCATATCTCAAATCTTTATTTCCTAAAACATTTCAAAATATTGATTTTTCAAAACTTCAAAGTGAAGCTCATAATTTAGCTAAAAGTCATCGTGTTTCGTTTCTAATAAAATCATATTCCGCTTCAAAACCTTTTCATTTATCGCGATAATGATGTTTGAGGACCATCTAAAATTAACACACTTTCTCGGAAAAAATGGTTTGTAACATTTATCGATGATCACACACGTGTGTGTTGGGCTTATTTATCGGAAAAGAATCCGAGTTGAACAACGATTTAAAGATTTTTTCCACATGTATCGAAAACCAATTTCAAACAAAAATCGGCATTCTAAGAACGGATAATGGGATCGAATATTTCAATAAATATTTGAAAACATTTATGTTAGAAAAGTGGTATTCTCGCATCAATCCACTTGTCGTGACACACCACAACAAAATAGTATTCGCTGAAAGAAAAAATAGCATTTACTCGAAGTTACTTCGGCACTTATGTTTTCCATGAATGTTCTCAAATATCTCGTGGGTAATGCACTCCTTACATCCTGTTATCTAATGAACAGAATGTCATCTCGAGTTTTGAAATTTAAAACACCTTTGCAAACATTGAAAAATTATTTTTCTACATCTAAGATAATAATTGATCTCCCTTTAAAAGTTTTTGGATGTGTGTGTTATGTGCATATCCCAAATGTGTTTCGATCAAAATTGGATCCCAAAGCTCGAAAAATGTGTTTTTATAGAGTTATGCTTCCAATAAACGTGGGTACAAATGTCTTAATCCCGTCACAAAAAGATTTTTTGAAAGTATAGATGTCAAGTTTGTCGAGGACCATGCCTTCTTTCAAAATAATTTTCTTCAGGGGGAGAACGTAGTTGAAGAAAATAACTTTTGGGAAACTTTACCCATTTCTGTAACTAATTCTGATATGGAAACTAGGTCGCAATACTAATCCTATTTTGCCAGATATAAATTTATCAGAAACAGGGGGAAAAGTACTTCCAAAGGATCATAATCCTCAACATGAGCTGCAGGTTTATACTAGGAAAAAATTCCATAAAGGTACTACAGCCCCATTTATTCCCTCAGCAGATGGTCAATCATCTTCATCGAATAATGGCCCTACAACTCGTAGTAACCTTCCTTCAACTTCCACTCATTTTGATCTCGATCTTCCAATTGCTTTCGAAAAGGAATTCGTACAAGCACAAAACATCCTATTACACAATACCCGTCATATGAAAAATTATCAAAAAATCATGTAAGCATTTGTGTCCAGGATTTCTAATATGTTTGTTCCAAGAACCATTCAAGAAGCATTAGTGAACCGAACTTGAAAGCATTTGTGATGGAAGAAATAAATGCTCTTAAAAGAAATAACACATGGGTAGTCATGGATCTACCCAAAGACAAAAAGACCGTAGGGTGCAAATGGGTGTTCACCGTGAAGTTTAAAGCTGATGGAAGTGTGGAAAGATACAAAGCGAGATTAGTAGCAAAAGGATTTACTCAAACTCATAGTATTAATTATCAAGAGACTTTTGCTCTTGTTGCTAAAATTAACTCTATTAGAGTGCTTCTTTCTCTTGCAGCTAATCTCGATCGGCCACTTCATCAATCGGATGTAAAAAATGCATTTTTAAATGGAGAATCGCAAGAAGAGGTATATATGGACTCGCCATCCGGATTTCAAGGAAAATTTGGAAAAGGAAAAGTGTGCAAACTAAAGAAATCTCTGTATGGATTAAAGCAGTCTCCTAGAGCTTGGTTTGAGCGTTTTGGTGATGTTATCAAGAAACATGGATTCTCTCAAAGCCAAGCTGATCACACTCTCTTCTTCAAACATTCCATCAAAGGTAAAGTAGTCATCGTAATCGTATATGTAGATGACATAATCATGACAAGGATGATTCTCTCGAGATCAAGAACTCGAAGAAGAAACTTGAAGGTGAATTTGATATTAAAGACTGGGAAAGCTCGAAATATTTCCTCGGAATGGAGTTTGCAAGATCCAAGGAGGGAATTTTTTGTCAATCAACGCAAGTATGTACTCGATCTACTCAAAGAACAGGATGACGAGGTCATGAAAGCAAGAGATACACCTATCGAACCTAATGTAAAGTTGAAAACGAAGACGAGCTAGTGAGATAATGGACAAAGCACGCTATCAAAGATTGGTAGGGCGGCTAATCTATTCGGCTCACACTCGCCCGACATAGCTTTTGCTGTAAGCGTTGTAAGTCAATTCATGCATTCACTCGACCTACTCACTTTCAAGCAGCATTCGAATCTTGAGATACCTCAAAAGAACTCCTGGAAAAGGACTTTTGTTCAAAAGGGAGAACATCTTCTAATAGAGGCCTACACAGATGCAGATTGGGCAGGAGATGTAAATGATAGACGATCCACCTCAGGGTATTGTACCTTTGTTGGTGGAAATCTGGTTACTTGGAAAAGTAAAAAACAAAGTGTTGTGGCAAGGAGTAGTGCTTGACAGTGCACTTCGCTCAATGCATATGTATTCCGCGAAGTATTATGGATAAAAAGACTTCTGAAGAGTCGAAGATTCCTATACCTAAGCACCGATTAAAGTGTATCGTGACAACTGAGCCGTAATCTCTATTGCTCATAACCCTGTTCTACATGATAGAACAAAACATGTAGAAGTTCGACAAACATTTCATCAAGGAGAAAATAAACAATGGTGTGATATGTATGTCCTATATACCCATCATGAGCCAAACAAACAGATATATTAACAAAAGTGTCTTCCCAAAGTGCAACACGAGAATTTAGTGAAGTAAGCTCGCTATGAGTGACATCTTCATACGCTAACGAGGGGAGTGTTGAAAGATCACAAATAATCCTCGTACCATATTTGTTAATACTAGATTTAGAAGTTTATTAATTATATTAATATTCATAGGAATCTCTATTTATTTTTTCCTTTTTTTGGGTAATTAATTACATCGTATATTTCTCCTTAATCGGAGATTAGCTACAATGTTTAGTCCTGTAAGAAAGCTCTTTAAATAGTTGTACATCAATAAGAAAAGTATTCAACCTGTTCTATCAAATATTTTGACATATAGCAAATATTAAAATATAATTATGAGCGTAATTCCACAACTTTGAATTACTTTGAAATAAAAATTCTTCTAAGAAAAAAATTGTGTACAAAAAATAATATGGCATCTTGTTATGTGAGTTAGAATAGACTATGAAAGATAAAGAGTAGAATTCGTAGAGTGTAAGATTTTAGAAGGAATATAACCTAAAGAAAGATGTTTTCTTGTTGGATAAGAAAAAGCATAAACATCATTTTAGAATAAGTTTGCTTACTAGTGTTAATCATGCTATGAGAGATGAACTTAAAAATAGTTTCTTCATGTAGCACTACATTTCACATGCACGTGCCATATAACATGCATCACATATAGCATCCATTTTTGGCTAAGTTTAGAATAAGTAAAAACTTCACACATTCCTTGCCCAACATCAAATATTACTCATATGTTTTATATGGGCATATAAAACATATGTGAAATCACATATCGCATCAAATTCTATTCAAAAGAAGTTTTGAACAATTAAAAAAAATTCATGCATTCCATGTGTACCATAAAATATTGCTCAAATGGCACATATGGATATATAACATATATGTGCAATTATAAAAACCACATGAGCAATAAATATTGATGGACATAGTGAGTTAGGACTACTCAGCACATCCTCACAACTTCATTCATCATCGAACCTAAAATAGTTTGGGTTCCAATAATCAAAATGAAGACTTTTTTTGTGGGCATACTTTCATAAGAGGCAGATGGTATACAGGTAGTGGGTACTCTGGACACATGACTGGACATAATAAAATTCATAACACTTTAGTTAAAAGGAAAGAAGAAAGGTTACTCTTAGTTACAACACTACAAGTAAGGTAATTGGCATCAGTGACATTAATAAAATAACTAATTACATGATTGTAAAGTTAATATTAACTCATTGTTTGAAACTTAACTTAGAATAAGTCAACTATATGATAAAAGCTTCGATCTCAATTTTTAACTAGCACTTGTTTGCTGAAACTATATAATAAATTATTCCAACATGTCATTGAAAAAATAATAATTACATGTCAAAAATTGATAGCATGGGTAAATTTAGTGAGATTTATTATATGAATATTACATTATATGAGTCACGACTGTGGCATAAGTGATATATCATGCTAGTATGCATATAACTACAAATATCACACATTTAAACCTAATTAGAATGCTTAGATTGGAACACACCAAAGATCATTTGTGTGTTGCAACTCATTTAAAATAGAAGGTAAGGCAGCCTTTCAAGTAATTAAGAAAATTGTTATGTCTAATCCAATAATAATTAATTTTGACCCATTACAATTGTAAATCTAGAAGAAAAATCATATGGCTCATTATAATAGCTGATTACATCTAATTTACCTAGGTGAAGTTACCTAAACAAAGAAGTGATTTCTTTTATCACTTTAATTATTACAATATGTTTTGGATCTTAATTTATTTGTTTGAAAGTTATGCAAGCTCTTATTACCATAGGGAAAAAGAGAATGACATGCAGCAGGAAGAGAAGAGAATAGAAGGAAAAGTATGGAGAATACACATTATAAGCTTAATGGAATATAAAATTTAGAATAGAGTACACATGATTGTATAAACCCGCCAAGTCTCATAACCACCTACTTATAGATAAGGATTGAAGTTTGAGCAATATAATAAATACTATAGAATAAGCTATATAAAAAAAATATATAAAGCAAAACTCATTAGTTACTCACTATAAAATAAAAGAGATATGTAGCTTAGGAACTTGAACTTGCGCTCAGACGGCAAGTTGGGAGGAAGGTGCTGGTTCCTTTGGTGAAAGTTGTCAAGTAGACCCTAGGTTTGGGCAACTATTATTGAGTTTGGTTTGTCCAATGAGTTCTCTATTTTTTAGAAGATTCTTTATGCTCTTAGTGGTCTACTCTACTTTGAATCAAGGATAGCAAGTCTGCCTTGATTTTGACAAGTAGTCCCCTTAAAATTAAAATTTAGTTGTGAGTTTGAGCTTTTGGCCGGACAATTATATATAGAACTTGCCTAACAAATCGGTATTGTACTCAGCCAGGTACTTTACCCTTACTAGAGGCTGTTTAGTAGCCGGATTTGAGCACGGTTTAAATTAAATCTTGCCAAACAGTTCAAATGGACATGTTTAATTCAAAAGAATCTTAACTCCTGCTTTACCACAGTCTCGTATTTACCAAATCCCATGAATCGGGGGATTTAGGAGCTGTTTGGTAGCCTGTTTTAAGCAGGATTTATGCAGGATTTAAGCCAAATCCTGCCAAACGGGAAAAAACGCCTCCTTAAATCCTGAGCTCCCGTAAATTCCAAAAATGACGCCGATTCGCGATAAATCCGGGATTACTAAATCTTGTGACTCAGCGGATTTAGTAAATCCGGGACGAACGAAGAGGAAGAATGGCACGAACAAGCTTACCTTCCTCAATGGTTTCTTGTAGGAGTGGAGCAGAAGGATGAGAATGATGAGAGTTTCGGTGGTCTCTGTAAGCCGCGATACCGTCGTTGTCTTCTTAGCTAGCTCTAATGGCTACTGTATCTCGAATGTCCGTTCGCGAAGGCGATGGTTTCGGGCAAAACCGGTAGCGGAAGACTGACATAAACGAGGGTTTTGGACAGAGATGGGGTGTTTGGGCGAAACTGGGAGAGAGGAAGATGAAGGCGAGGGCTTCGGGCAGAGAGTGGGAGAGGGAAATAGGCTTGAGGTCTCAGTTTATTTTATTTAACTTAATTTTATTAATTTAATTGATTAATAATTAATTTTTATATTATCAAATTAATTATAATTAATAAATTTATATGTAATTTTAATAGTTAATTAATAAATAAATAATATTTAAAAGTTTAGGTTCCTTAATAAAATTCTAAGTAATCCTTAATATATATAATTAATAATTTATTAATATTAAATTATTATTTAATAAGTAATTAGTTTAAAAAAATTATTAATTATTAATTTTTATAACTAATTATTAATTAATGCAAATGCTTTTTTTATATATTTTGATGCTTTGAACACTCATTTGTATTTTTTTCCTTAATTTTTATCATTGGATATTTAATAAATCATGTTATAGTCTTTTAATACTGTCAAAGTAGTTTTTTAAAATTTATGAAGATTTAATAACATACCAAACAGTTTTCAGGATTTAATTGCCTCAAGATTTGATAAATCTGGATTTAATCCTATTTAATCTAAATCCTACATAACCAAGCAGCCCCTAAATCTTGCCAAACGATTCCCACTGAATCTTAACTCTTGCTTTACATTTACCAGATTCAATAAATCGAGAGATTGAGAGAATTTAGTGAAGGAAGACATATGAAGGGGGAGAAAGTAATGTTACATCTTATCAAATGACTATAACTTATCTAAGACCAAATATAAAGAACACTTCTTATGAATTATTCTCTAGGAAGAAATGAAAATTTGGTCATTTATAGATCAGTACTATCATGCAAACCTTCTAAATTTGTTTTATACTTTGCTAAAATTAAAATCTTAATGCCTTTCTATTTTTTCTAAAAATAACTTCTTACATTGCACAAAATTTCTTGTTTGAAAAAATATTATTTTATCTTTCTAAATTTCAAAACGATTGAAATTTTAAAATTGATGAAGTTTAATTTGTATTTAAAAAAATTGTTTTGAAATTGTTGAAATTAGTTATTTTCCGAGTTACTAAGCAGCAAGTTTCATAAAATGTTCCCTAACATCTCTATATTACAATACTATAATTTCATATTATTCACAATTTAGATTGTTAAATTCAAATACTTGATTTTTAATCATTTTGTAATTTGTTGTAATTAAGTTTCGTAATTGTTGAAAGCTATTTTCATTTGTTGAGGAATTTAAATTATATGCCAAATAGCTTTCTAAATAATTAAGATTTATTTTATCATTTGCTAGTTTTCATTTTTTAAATATTGTTAAAATTTTTGAAATCAAGTTCTCGTGTGATAAAAATTTTGTCTTATATGTAGGTTGAAACGAACTTTTATTTTAACATACATTCAATTTTCATATATGTTGAAATTAAAAATTTCATTTTGCAAGGCTTTTGTTCAACATGCTTATTATTTAAATCATGTTGGTTAAAATTCCATATTAATAAAATCACTTTGTTTGAATAGTTTTCCCATGAATCTATTTAATTAAAATTTATTTTGTCAAATTTTTTTTTTCAAAATTTATTGTGCTTTTTTAAAAAATTTTGTGATAAAATTGGAGTTGTAAACTTATGCTAGTCAATTCATTGTATGGGTAGTTGGTTTGTATGGTGATCAAAATTATTTGTTTGTTAGATCACTAATTGTGTTAAAAGTTTAATTTTATTGATTAGAAAAAGTTTTTGGCCTCAGAGTTCCCTATATTATGATTATAAATATATATATACATATATATATATATATATATATACATATATATATATATATATATATATACATATATATATATATATATATACATATATATACATGTATATATATGTATACATGTATATATATGTATACATGTATATATACATGTATATATATATATATACATGTATATATATATATATATACATATATATATATATATATACATATATATATATATATACATATATATATATATGCATTAGTATGGTGGTTATTATTGCAACTCTTATTGGGTTTATTCTCGTCCATAAAAGAGAGTACATACGTTGCAATGGATTTCTTAGATAGTGGTTTCATAGTCTAAAGGTTGGCTAGATGTGGATGTGAGCATTGATGTTAATGCTTGAAAAATGTAAGAATTTATATGTTTGTTATTTAACTTTCTATACAGATCATAAACATTTTAATTTATTATAAAGAAAACCATTGTGTTCACTTTGCTCATTTCATATGATCATCATTGTTGTCATGTAAGAAATGGTTTTAATTGTGTTTTTCCTATACCACATTACTTTACAAATTAATTAAAATTTTTTAAGAAGTCAAATTCTCGCAAACCATCTCTCTTAGGTTGCCATAAACATACCTTACGTACTGACAAAACTGTTGCAGAAAAAGGTCCCTAATATATGTAATGGTAATGTCCTTAAAATTTTCCTCAACTTGTTTTCATTCTCTATGTCTTTAATAACATATGTTATTTTATCTTTCTATATGTCTTTAATATCATATGTTATTTTATCTTTTGAACCCCAAATTGAGCCCACCCTCTGTGGCAATCCCAAATTGAGCCCACCTTTGAACTCCAAATTGAGCCCATCCTTTGTAGCAATCCCTGATGGTTGCTAGTGTCGAACTCCTCTCCACCTCAACTTATTGGCACAAGCCAATCAGAGCTCGAGCTCTCCCTATTGGCCATGGCTATAAAAGCCATTTCTCACGGCCAAAAGAAGAAATAATCCAGAACCTTGGTGAAGCCCTGCCAAAATTATCCCAAACTCTAATTGCAGCCTCCCTGAGCACATTCCAATCAAATTCCAGCCACTTCCCCCACTACCTAAGCTGAATTTCTCCATCTAAAATAGCCCAGAAACAAGACATTCTTTTGCATGTAGTTAGAGATGTTCTCTGATTTTTCCAAAGTCAGAGAACAACTCTAACCCTAAAAGCCTTAATTTTCAAGTCTAGTTGCTTATTTTTGTTTAAAATAATTATATAAATTAATATAAAAATAAAAAAAATATGGGATTTATTTTGGTAGGTTCCCTTTGGTCAGAGGGCTCTGTGAAAAATTTAAAATGAGTTTGAATAATCATGTACATTACTATAACTAATAAATCATTAAAATTCATAAAAATTAAATAAATATTATATAATCCAAAAATTGTAAAAAGTTGTTCCACACTGTAAATAATTATCATTTTAACCCTCTGTAAAAATTTGAAGCGTATTTGAAATGTATTTTATATTAAAGTCTATTTATCAAATAAAATGGGATTTTTACATTAAAATAATTATAATAAAAAAAAGATAATTAAAAAAATTATGAAAAATAGTTTGAAATGTTCCTTATAATTATGGGAATTTAAGATAATTAAAACTGATAATAAAATAAATAGTTCATTTTTGAACTAGTTCTTAAATTAAAAATAATTAAAATAATTTAAATTTACAAAAATATCAAAATACACCAAAGTGTTCCTAATTGTCTCCTGATCATGACACTTTAAAATATTTTTTTCCTAATTTTTTTAATGTAATTATGTATTTTTAAATGCCAAAAATGTATTTTTCTTAATTCTTTCATTGAAATAATTATAATAAATAAAATATAAATCATAAAAAAAAGTTTATTTTTTAGAGTTCTTTGGACTTAGAGAGATTTAATAAAAGTATAAAAATGATTTTTTAAATTAATTTATTTTTTTATTTAATTAATCACTAAAATAAAAAAAATTAGAATAATTAAAGTATAACTAAAAAAAGCATAAGATATGGTCCAATTGGTCCTCTGACCTAGGTGAACCTCCAATGATTTTCCCATAAATAGAAGCTTTACTTTGAATAATTAATTTAATTAATCTTGAAAAATCTTTATTTTTGAATGAAATAATTTTTAAAAATTACATAAAGATTAGAAAATCATAATTTTTCCTCTAATATTTTAATTAACCCATAAATGGGGTAACTATGAAATTTCAAAGTAATTTGAGTTATATTTGATGAATTATGAAGTGGAGTGTGATAAGCCTAAAAATGCTTGATTTTACATATATATATTTTATGCTTTATTTTAATGATATTACACTTTAAAGGAAGCTATTTTGTTGGTTTTTGGTGCTAGGTACAAGAAATGGACTTTTGGAGAAAAAAAGTAAAAACGGTGCAATTTGGAGCAAAAACGAGCAAGAAAGCAAATTCTGTCCTAGCACATTTTGATAAGTCTTTCTATGTTTAATCTCTTTTACACTTATTATATATTTTTTAATGAGATTATACTTTAAAGAAAGATTATTTTTATGCTTATCTTGTAGGGTTATCTATTAGGAATGCAACGCAACTGAAACGGGGTGAATCGAAGCTAAAACGGAGCCAAACATAGCAAAATGGTAGAGTTGCACATAATGGGCGCCGGCGGCGCTAGAAACTCGAGAACGACAAAAAGAGGGCGCCGGCGGTGCCCAAAACTGTGTTGGCGACGCCATGACCGGTTATTGTCCATATACATTGAACTTGGACGTTTTTTGGAGGGTTTCTTGAGGCATCTTTTGGAAAATTCGTCGTTATACTATATTAGAATGATTTTATGTCTATAAAAATGATAAGAATGTTAGGAAAACATGGAGAATGCTTAGAGATATTAGAATATGAGTAGAAATATATATTTATACTTTTCTGGAGAGATTGGAGAGGGGATTGTGAGAGAATATGTAAGGTTTTGTTCTAGCATTGCATGGATCAGTGTGAGACTTTGTGGAAGAGATTTTCATCTGTCTTTCATGGGAAAAAAGCTAGTCTAATAATTCAATTAAAACCTAAATTAAGTTTAATTAATCCTAAATCAATAGACATAACCCAAATTAAGTCTAATTAATCAATTAAACCTTACACAAATTAGGTTTAATTAATCCTAAACCAATTAGACTTAACCTTAATTAAGTCTAATTATTCAATTAAACCTTACCCAAATTAGGTTTAATTAACCCTAAACCAATTAGACTTAACCCTAATTAAGTCTAATTATTCAATTAAATCTTACCCAAATTAGATTTAATTAATCCTAAACCAATTAGACTTAACCATAATTAAGTCTAATTATTCAATTAAACCTTACCTAAATTAGATTTATTTAACCCTAAACCAATTAGACTTAACTTTAATTAAGTCTAATTATTCAATTAAACCTTCCCCAAATTAGGTTTAATTAATCCTAAACCAATTAGACTTAACCCTAATTAAGTCTAATTAATCAATTAAACCTTACCCAAATTAGGTTTAATTAACCCTAAACCAATTAGACTTAATCCATATTAAGTCTAAACCTTACTTCAATTAGGTTTAATTAACCTTTAAACTACTTAGATTAGGTTTTATTAATCTTAAACCAACTAGACTTAACCCCAATTAAGTCTAATTAATTAATTAAACCTTGCCAAATCAGGTTTAATTATTCTTAAACCTATTAGACTAAACCATAGTTAAATCTATCACATTAGAATTAATTAAACTATTAAACCTTAACAAACTAAGGTTTAATAAATCCTAAACCATAATTAACTCTATCACATTAAATCATTAAATCTTCACCAAATAAGGTTTAATAAATCCTAAAACTTATTTAAGTCTAATTCATTAGACTTAATAAAATTATTAGACCTTAATTAACTACGGTTTAATCAAACTTATACTCTAATTAAGTCTGACTTATTAGACTTAATTAACATTTAAGCCTTACTTAAATTAGGCTTAAATAACTTCAAATTCCAGTTAAGTCTAATTTTAATTAGACTTAATTAAACCTTAAGTTTTACCTAAATAAAACTTGAATGGTTTTTAAATTCTAATTAATTCTAATCTAATTAGACTTAATTAACCTTTGAGTATTATTTAAATAAAACTTAGACCTTAATTAAGTCTATTTTAACTAGACTTAATTCAAACCTTAGGCTGAATCCATATTGAACATAACTTAACATATATAATTTAGGTTCAACCTAAATTGAATCCAAGTCAACTCAAACCTTAGGTTCAACCCATATTGAACTTAGATCAATCTTAAGTCTAGGTTCAATCTAACTTGAACCTAACTTAAATCAAACCTAAATGAAACTTAAGTTGAACCCATATTGAACTTAAGTCAACCTTATGTTTAGGTTCAACCTAATTTGAACCTAACTTAATTGAAATTTAAACCAAACTTATGTTCAACCCATATTGAACGTAAGTCAATCTTAAATCTAGGTTCAATTTAACTTGAACCTAACTTAAATCAAACATAAATCAACCTTGAGTTCAAACCATATTGAACTTAAGTCAATCTTAATTCTACGTTCAATCTAACTTGAACCTAACTTAAATCAAACCTAAATTAAACTTGAGTTCAACCCATATTGAACTTATTTCAACCTTAAGTTTAGGTTAAACCTAACTTGAACCTAACTTAATTCAAATTTAAATCAAACTTGAGTTCAACCCATATTGAACTTAAGTCAATCTTAAGTCTAGGTTCAATCTAAACCTAACTTAAATCAAACCTAAAACACACTTGAGTTCAACCCATATTGAACTTAAGTTAATCTTATGTTTAGGTTCAATCTAACTTGAACCTAACTTAAACAAAGCCTAAATCAAATTTGAGTTTAACCCATATTGAACTTAAGTCATCCTTAAATTTAGAGTCAACCTAACTTGAACCTAACTTAATTCAAATTTAAGCTAAACTTGAGTTCAATCCATATTAAACTTAAATCAACCATAAGTTCAGATTCAACCTAACTTGAATCTAACTTGACAAAATATAAAGTTTGACCTAAATCAAACTTAACTCAACATTAAGTTCGACCCAAATCGAACTTAATTCAACATTAAGTTCAATCTAAATTGAACTTATTTTAACAAAAACATTAAGTTTGATTTAAATCAAACTCGATTCAATATTAAGTTTGACCCAAATTGAACTTAATCTAATATCAAGCTCAATATAAATTAAACTTGTTTTAACAAAAACATTAAGTTTGATTTAAATCAAACTCAAATCAATATTAAGCTTAACCCAAATCAAACATAAGTTCAATTTAAATTAAACTGATCGCGACAAAAATAAGTTTGATTTAAAATATTAAGGTCGACTTAAAACAAACCTAACTCAATGTTAAGTTCAACCTAAATCAAACTTAACTCAACATAAATTTGACTTAAATCTAACTTAAATAAAAAAAAATTATAAGATTTACTTAAACCAAATTTAATTAAACGTAACTCGACATAAACTGACATACAAAATCTAAATTGACTTAAAATCTTAAATAAAAAAAGAATCGACATAAAATCCAAATCCAACCCAAATCGACATAAATCCAAAATTAAAGATAAATTGACATAAATCTATACCGACATCCGAAAATTCTGAAACAACAGACATTTTACCTGGTAATCTAAATATTTTTATTTTTGACGATGTTATCTTTGCAGGATGAAGACAGATTTCATTTTAGATTTCTTTTGCATGTTATAGGGTGTGTTAACTATGCTTTGCAGGACGACATTTCTAAGACGAGACAAAAGACAATAAAATTAAAGCAAAATCACAATGATATTAAAACAACAACATTGACAAAACAAAACAAAACAAACAATATTAAAATGACAAAACCAAGACAAAAATAAAACCAAAACTTTTAGGATAGTCACCAAACAAAAATGACAAACAACAAAACAAAAACAACAAATGATACAAAAATGACAAATAACAAAACAGAAACGATAAAACAACAAGACGTTATGACAAAATAAAATTAACATGACGAAATGACATCCAAGATCGATAGTTGGTACATCTTTCCTTAAAAACTCTTCAGAAAATAGGTGATTAACATTAATCAGAAGTTTTTTGGACAATTATAATATACCTAAGATGTAATTAACTATAAAAGCTCACTCCTGACCCAATGCTATATATAGGTGTACTAAAAATTCAATCCCCGGCAACGGCGCCAAAAACTTGACCCGCAATCTGCTGATGACAAATATAATAATTAATGCTTTCAAATATATGTAATAGGTAATAATAACAACTAGTGTATACAAATACAATTTTATTGAAAATATTTTACACACTAGGGGTACTACGCAAGTATACGTATCGTATCAAGTAATATAGTGGCTTTGAAACAAAGACCCCAATATTGATCCCACGAGGAGTGAGTTATGGATTTTTAAATATTTTAATTTTATTTTTATGTATTTATTTTATAGTTTATAAATTTGATATTTTTAATTTACTAGATGCAATAATAAAGCAGTAATGAAAGATGCAATAATAAAGCAGTAATGAAATGATTGGTGTAAATAGCAATAAGAACGCAACTTTCTTCCTTTCAATTAATCCAAGATTTTCTAAGTTAATAATAATATTCGTGGAGAATATAAATTTATGGTATTGTGCCAAATAGAAGCATTCATATTCTTTACCCTTTGATCCAGGTGTAACGAACATTGTCTAGCCTATAGATCAGGTCCAGATGTATTGTTAGTAGAATGGGTTAATCTAGGCTCACACTACTAGATGTCCAAGGGTGGCTATGGTCGGCCCAACTAGTGACCTTTCCTTCTCTATAAACCAAATCACAAGAATTTAGTCTGTCACTCTAAAAACTGATTAATTCTACACCTATTATATAATATCTTCCTATTTATTTGCACTTCACCTTGAATAACCCGCACTAGGCCTTCGACTACCTAAGGTTTCATGTGATATCTACTAGTTAAGAATTCATCTCCTTCTGTGTATCAAAACTCTTCAACATGATTTTAACAATACAAGTGATCAATTTGTAAAGTAAATGAAGATCCTAGTATTAATATCATCACAATGTTTTAAAATATAAATAGTTTTTAATTTTTCATCGAATTTTATATTATCTTATTTATCTTTTTATAATTTAAAGGAGAAAGTAAACTAACTACTCAGAACACATTGAATTTAAACAACAAAACATGATAATAAAGCTTTGAATAAAATTACAAATACTTATCTCAAGTGTTTCTCCTACTGAACCTCTGAATTCTTCTGACTCCAAAGCAAATAAACTTCAAAAGCACCAACTCTTTAAACTCTCAATACACACTCTAAATAAACTCACTAATTAATAAAAGTGGCCCTTAAGTATTTCTCTAATTCTCCCTCTAGATGGAGCTCTAGATAGGGGGATGTATGGGGGCGTATGGGGGCCTTTTTCTCTGAAGGAGTACCCTCCTATTTATAAACTTCAAGGGTTGCCTTGAGGCACCTCTTCAAAATGTGTCCACATTCAATGAATCTTCTAGAAGGTATGTTTGGCGCCTAGGCACAGGAATCTGGCGCCTAGGCGCTGGACTCTGCGTCCAGTTCTTCGTACCTCTTCACTTTGGATCACACCTCTTCGCGATTAAAACCATTTCCAAGCGTCCAAATACATTGTATCACATGTCCTATAAACCAGGAACAACTGCCAGTCTTCTAGAAGGTCCAATAACCGCTAACACCATCAAAATAACCGTCCAAAAGTCGTCAAAAATCTTGACAGATCCCGTATCGACCTGGCGCTTAGGCGCCGGACCAATAATTTTGACAATTTTGCATTTTGGCTCCATTTTTGCTCCTTTTTGCTCATTTTCACTTTTTTTTCTTCTTGAACATTTTTCCATCACCTATATCCAAAAACACAAAAATACCTTTCATTAAAGCATAATATCCTTAAAATTTTGATAAAAATCATGCCATAAAAATGGGTATTTTTTTCATGGATCAAAATCCCCCAAACTTAAATGTTACTTGTCCTCAAGCAATCCTTTTTACTATATAAAATATATAACATTTGGAATGAAAGATAAATATTTAAGACTCCTTGTAATTTTTGATCTTATAAAGGCTTTAGTAAATCATTAACCAAATATCACTAAGTTTAATTTTAAGAATTTAAAGAATATTCAACTACTAAATCATAAGACTTCAAAAATTTTTCATTCATTTCGAAAATAATAGAAGTTTATTATATTAAGATTACATAGATTATTTACAAGAAAAAGATTTTCATGAAAAGTCTTTCTTAAATAAAGATTCATGCATGGAAATTAAGTAAAAGTTTGTAACTAGTTTTCTTCATATAAGATAATTCAAGTGAAACCAATTTTTGATTAGGCATATCCTCAAACTTCTCCTCTTTTTCTCTTTTTTTTTGCATAGTGAGGATTACTGTATCTGGATAGCCTGTTAATGATTTTGAACTTCACTATCCTTAACTTATATTTTCAAACTTTTACATTTTCACTTAATTATTATAACATGAATAGAATTTCAAAAAGATTTTCAATCTTTTATTTTTCAAGTTATAATTTTTGATTTCTTAATACTTCTAAAATTCAATTATTTCTGTTATGAATAAAAAAATTCTTAATCTTGTTCTTCTTTAAGTTAAATAATTCTATTCTTAAAATCAATCAAAGTTATTAAAATTTTGGTTAAGTCCACTAAATTATTTATAATTTTAAAAATTTAAGTGATCTTAAATAGATTCTTCATTCCTTATGTTATGTTAAGATTTTTTTTTTAGAAAATATTAGTTTATTAAGGACAAATAAAATTTAAATTTGCATGTATTTTCTCTTCCCCCAAACTTAAGTTTTGGTATATCATGAAAATAATAAAGTATGAGAGAAAGAAAAGTATAATTTAAAAAGGAATTTTATAAGCATGTAAAAAAAATTCTAGAAAGAAATATAATTTACTTCTACATATGCTTTTTATGAATATTACAGAAATAATGGAGCATATAAAAGAAAGCAGGCTCAAAAATTTTATATAGTAGTAGTGTTGACCTCATTTTGATGAGGTCTTCTCTTCCTTTTTTAGTACTTAAGATCTAGCCTTAGGCTTTTCCTTTGACTATCCTAGAGGATTAGAATTGGGACCCACCACTTAGAAATTCAAACCACTTCTTAACTCCCTACAAACTCCATAAACTTGATTGTAGACCCCTAATCACCTAGAGGGTTGAAATCAAATGTGGAAGTTTAAAGGATGAGTTCTTATAGGACTCTTTGGCCTTAGGACTGCCCTGGGTGGTCTGGTTTGGTGAAGGGCTGATTTACACACACACTACACTTATACACTACACTTTCACACACCTCCTAAAACCACACCCATACCCAACTTGACCTCCTGACTCATGAAGGTGATTCACATGGATGGTCCTTAACCCCTAAGCCCTCGGCTAAGAGGTTAGTGAACAACATAGTGAATGCCTCAAATGAGTCCCTTCATGGCTCATGTGGGCTTGATATGGCTTCATGGCTCAACCAAAATGATTTCATTACACTTACATTTACCCAATCTTCAATTTTCTAAATTTTCAATTTTGACCCCGGGACCCTGCACCCGCCTAACTTACCCAAAACCCTTGAAATTACCCAAACCCTCCAAAATTTCCAAATCACCCAAAATTCCCAAAAATTAACCTTGAACATTTCTTCACCAATCAAATTGATCATCCATAGTCAGAAATACCAAAAATTCCAAAAATACCCCCCAATACCCTCCAAATACCCAAAATGCCCCTCTTAACCAAAAATTCAGAAAATTCAGAAAATTCCAGAAAATCCCAAATATTCCCAATTTCATTTTTTCCAACTACACCATGGGCCAATTTTGTCAATTTACCCCACTTTTGTCAAAATCCCCAATTTGACCCATTTTAACCCAAAGTGAACCCAATGTCAAACCAAACCTATCCAATTGACCCAAATTCTGGTCCAATTCAATTCTAAACTTCAATTCAACATCCCCAACACCAATCTAGACCAAATCCAAGCCCAATTGGATTGGCATTTGAATCCAATTTCGCTTTTGACCTTAAAGCCCAATTTGGACCTATGACCCAAACTTAGCCCAAACTAACCCAATTCAATTCCAATTAACCCCAAATCTTTTCTAAACCTTCCCTAACATCCCTACAAACAAAACATTAACATGATTTGCTCAAAATTTGAACCCAAACCCAACTCAAATTCAACCCAAAGCCAAAACTCCTTACATGGGCCTACACCTAAACCTAACCCAAATAGGGCCAAACCCCAAAATCCAAACCCAACCAAAGTTGAAACCTCTTTGAAACAGCCTCTACAAACATTTCTCAACATTAATTTTACACCAATTTCAACATTAGCCCAACATTAGCCCAAGTTAACCCAATTTGGCCTACCATTGGCCACTTTACCAAAAAGCCCAAATTCAACCCAATTCAAACCCAAACCACCTCAAACTTGTTTCAAATCACTCATGACACATCCCTAAACCAAACCCAACAATTATTTGGCCCAAAATTTTACAAATTTCCCATCCACCAATTTATTTCCAAACTTTAAAAGCCCACCCAAGACCATTTCAAAAGCCCAAGTTTTCAATCCAAAGCCCACATGACATTTCTCCACATCATCCATTTAATCAAAATCACCCCTAAGTTTCAAAATCATCATTAAACCATTCCAAATCAAGCTTCATGAAAATTCTCCACCAAAATACCAAAATTCCTAAATTCTACTTCCATGAAATCGACCAAGCTTTATCCTAAGCCATAGGCAAGCCATGAAGCCATTCTTAAGCCACATGCAAGCCATGTGAGTTGTTTACATGTGACCTTACCACATTGGGCAAAAGGAGGAGGTCCTTTAAGCACTTCCTAAAAGCCATAAACCTTACTTATGATTCCCCTTAACCCAAATATGGTCTAAATATTCTTGGATGGAGACTTCTCCACTTAAGACCAGCTGACCCAACTGATTCACCCAGCCCAAAACCAGGTCTTGGGGAGCTGAACCAAACCCAAAATCATGGGTTGACCAATTTGAGCCAAAATACACCCTTACCCCATTCCACTTTGATTCAAACCCTTTACACATGGCAACCACCAATTGACTTCACAAACATCAAGCCCTGACCCACCTGAACCTGAGGGTGACCCATGCCTGCCAGCCAGCCACCTGGATCGCTGGAAAACATCACACCCGAGAGCTCACATGTGAGCCAGCATTGAAATTCCCCTTGCTCGAGTTGCCCCATGCCCGGTGGCCATCGCGACTCGTTCTTCCCTTGCCAAGAGTAGCCGATCCCGGCCCCTAACTCCCCGGGAGGCCCTCCAGCCTCTCCTATTTAAACCTCACCCCTCTCGGCCTTGAGGAGGTGCTGAACCAACCTTAAGGAAACTCTGCCAAAATCACTCCAGACTCTCCCCCACACTTAGAGCATTTGATCCCCACTGTTCTCTTGCCCTAATCCCCACTAATTGAGCTCAATTTTGGAGCTCAATTGTCGAGCCGAACGAGACACTTCCAAATCCTCCACCAAAGTCAAATTAAACTCACCCACACCTGCACAAGACCAAGAGAAGGAGTTCCCCAGTGAAAGCCCCCTCTCCAGGCCACCCACCTGTTCCAGACTCCAAAGGTTGAAATCGACTGTGGTCGAAATCATACCTAGACAATTCACCAGGCCAATGGACTTCATCTGGAGCTTGCTTGGACCCAATCTAAGGTGACACAACTCTCAGATCGAAGCTTTACTTCTCTGAGCAAAGGTATAGACTCACTATTCTTCCCGAGCTTACAGAGATTCTCCATTTAATTTGAATCAATTTCAATGCATGTTTACCATATGGATGTGTTCGTCTCTTCAAGACGAATCCATAGAGCATAAGAACACAAAAATCCGTCGAGAATCGAGTGAGAAATTAGGGTTAGAAGGTTGACGGTCACGGGTGCACACCGGCCGTAGACGATGACTGGGAGCCGTCGGATCGAGCGTGTATCGAGCGGACGGTCGGGATCGAGCAGGACATCGCGATGGTACATGAACCGCGGGCCCCTGGAGCGCTGAGTCGGATGGCGGCGCCGAATCAGAGCGCACCGCGTGGCCCTTCGGAGCTGCCGAGGATGGCGTGGCGCCGCGTGGATAAGTAGGAAAATAGGGATTTTTCTTATTTATTTAATTACCAGAACTTAGAAAATTCATAACTTTGTGTAGGAAAATCCTAAAAATAAAATAAAAATACCCTCTTGCTCAGTGAACAGAGGAGAATAATGTGGAAAAGAAATCATTTAATTTCATTGAATATTTGATTTTTAATGATTTATTTACTCTCTGCACATTTTTAATTCTCCATGCATGTATACAATTCACCATGACATGAGACCATAGGGCTTTAGAAGCCTCTGAATTTGGGGACATTCCCTGAATTTTCCAAAGTCAGAGGCCATCCCTATGAGGAGTTATTGATTTTTCAATTCTAGGTCACTATTCTGAGTATTTTAATTCCAATAATTAGCATATTGTGAAATAAATTCTAGGAAAATTTGGTGATGTTTCTTATGACCAGAGGACCCTAGGAAAAATAGGTTTTGAGTTAACTCACTTGTAATAACCCTAATTGGCTTAAACATCCAAAATGGGGCTTTAATTAATTAGAGCTAATCATACATCAAATTGACTTGAAATCAATTCTTCACTGACCTTTAGGATCAGAGGAACTCACCATAAAAGTTTTAAGTCAATTGGACTTGGTTAGCCCTGTCAAATGGGTTGATTAAGCCATTTAGCCAAACTTAAACTTTAAAAATTCATAACTTTCAAAATACTTCTCAAAAAGTCACAAAATTGGTTTTGGAGCCTCTATGATATCAGGGGAATTTAAGAAAATTAAAATTGCAATTTTCTAAAAAAGTTGATTTTTTGCATTATTTTAATATTTTTAATAATTAAAAAATAATAAAAATCACAAAAATAATAAAATTCACCAAAATGTCACATTTTGAATTTTAATCACTTAGGAACAAACCCCATATTTTTCTTAAGTCTCTATGATGAGATATTAAATTTTAAAGCCCTAAGGTAATTTTAAAATTAAAAAAATGTACTTTCTAGCATTTCCACTAAAATAATTCTAATAAATCAAAGAAAAATCAGACTATTATAAAAATTGGTTCTCTAGTTTCCTTGATATCAGAGAGATTTTTGAAAAATATAATATTCATTTTTCAACCTTTATTTTATTTTTTAAATTAATTAATGTTCCAAAACTAAAAATAATTATAATAAAAAAAATATAATTCAAAAAATCACCAAAATTGGTCCAAGTGGTCCTCTGGTCATTAGGAATGTCCCATAATTTTCTTAAGGACAGAAACTTTCCCTTGGTCATGTTATTGAATTTTTTTTTAAAATCCCTATTTTCCACCAAAAATAATTACATAAATAAATTAAATACAGAAAAATCACATTTTCTCCTCTAACGTCTTGATTGATATATGAGTGAAGTCACATAAAAATTTCAAATTCATTTAAGCTCAATTTAGTGAGTTATGAAATTAGTAAGTTTAAAGGGCAAAATGATAATTAAAATTTTAACCTATGATTAAAAATTTTAGGTTTAATTAAAAGGGTGGGTAAAATATTTGATACTAAGTTGATTTTGGATGTTTGAAACTTAGGTAGTTAAAGGGTAGAAACCTACCAAACAATTTGAAAATAATTAAAATAAACCTTAATTAAATAATTAATTAAATTTGAAAGAATAATGAAAAATTGGAATTATTAAAATAGGGATACCATTAGGAGGAGATTTATTCTTTAATTTAAGAATCCCTAAATTAATCACCTCAATAATATTTAATTCCTAATTAAAATGATAATCCAAACTCAGGATTTAAAATGCTAAAAGACTTAATCATTAAATTAAATTAAGTTAAAACATTTAAATTAAATCCTTCTAAAATTTCAATTAAATTAATACTTTAACAATTAAAATGAAATCATCCTTAAAGCATAAAAAATAAAATATTAAATTAAAATTAAAATTAAATTAAATTAAAATTTAAATTAAATTAAAATTAAAATAAAATTAAATAAAAAATTAAATTAAATTAAATTAAATTAAATTAAATTAAATTTAAATTGAATTAAATTAAATGAAATTAAAACATATTAAACTAAATTAAATTAAATTAAATTAAAAAATATTAAATTAAATTAAATTAAATAAAAAATAAAGTCAAGTTAAAATAAAATTAAAATTAAATTAAAAAATAAAATAAAATTAAAATTAAAACTAAACCATATTAAATTAAATTAAAATTAAATTAAATTGAATTAAATATAACATCACCTAAGACATAAAGAATTCAAAATAAATCTAAAACAACTTGAACACTATTCCAAACTTAAACCCATTAATTGAAATTAAATTAAATCACAAATCACTTAAACATCAATTTGCCCTCAAAAGATCTTGTTATCATAACTCCTAAATGGAGTATTAAGTGAAGTGTCACTTCACTCATAGGATATTCAAACATCCTAATTCACTGAGCTAGAAAAAAAAACCTAACTAAAATCTTGGATGATTAATTCACTTGTACAATTGAGTTTATTTGGACTTAGGACAATTCCAGAAATATTGAAAAGATGTTTAAGATTCGTCTTAAGCACTTCCTCAATATGATGGAATGTCTTCAAGAACAAATTGAACTTAATTGTTCTTTGATGAAGAAAATCGTCCTTAAACCAAAACACAAGAACCTAGACGTCATAAGAGAGGACTAGCTATAGGATTAGGATTTTGGTAGTCAACCAAAACCTTTACCTTAGCTTTACCTAGGTACTTGTTGGAATACTTAAATGCTCTGATATGTGTTTTAAGTGCAGCTTGGGATGACAGGAAGACCCTCCAGGTACGCTTTTATTTTATTGTAATTCACTTTACTGCAATTTACTTAATCGCATCGCACTTACTTTTCTTGCAGGATAAACAACTGTTGCATGAAAACCAAAACCTTTAGGATAGCCCCTAAACTGAAACCAAAATTAAATTAAAAATCATTACAAGATAAAATTCGCCGCCACAACATTTCAAAATATAAAATAACTCAAAATTTAATCACAAACAGAACAACAAAACTACAACTACAACTAAATTAAAACGTCTTGTTGGATGATCGGGAATACCTCAGATGATGTAACCTACGTGTTGCTAACGGGATTTCCCACGGTCTAAATGAAAGTGTGGAACTCATTTAGTTGAGTTTAGCAAATTCATCTGGACTAAGTGAATCCGATAAAAATAACGATGCCGGAAGGATGGAACCGTGGGATCTTAACCGGTGTTGTTATAATCAACTTTAAGATTTGTTTTAATTAAAACATAGAAAACACTTGGAAATTAAGACCTTCTCTAAACCAAAACACTTTTCTCATCTCTTGATTTTCACCTTCTATAATTAAACCTCTGCAACAACAAGGAGCTTGGAGCACGGTGGGCAGCACGACCATCTTCGTCAGCAAAACAACTCTACATCAGCTAAACATTTCTTAGAATTAAATAACTAAATCATAGGACTTCGAGGTAGTTTGCCTAGTGCAACATAAATCCTCAACCTTTTGTTAGGCATTTGCATTGCAAATTAAGCCCTAACCGGTCTTAGGATTCCGAGGTAGTCGTTTGATACGACATAAACCCTCACATCTTCGAGGCTATTTGTGTGACCACATCATACGAATATAAGTCCTAATTAATTAAAATTGGCAAGATCAAAACATTAAATAAACATTAGGACTTTCCTAAATTCAAGCCAAACAATAGGATAGTCGGGAAATTACCGAAGTTCGCTTAGAATCTGTGATTTCTCCTACCTTTCTTCCTTTGAATTCCCAAAATAAAATGTTCCAAATTTGATCCATTCCCTATTGAAATTCCAAAATTCAATCCCTTGAAAACTTAAACTTTGAAATTCTTGAGAGCAGAACTACTGACTATTATCGAGAGTTTTCTTAGGTGATTCCCGTCACTTAAGATGTAATTAACTATAGGGGCTTGCCCTTATAGGGAATTTTAAGGACCCAGGTAATATAAACCTTGCTTAATTCATTTATATTAAGCAGGGGAACTTGTCGGCTTATAAGATTGGTTTGCAGACCAAACGGATGTCACAAATCTTCTAGTTTATTTAATTGAGCCCCATTATCAAGTAGTGTGTCTATTCTTCGGGATAGATGCACGGTTTGTGTTGCGGTGCTCGTTTATATAAACTATTCGAGATGTGAGACCAGCTTGATTTCATATCTTAAAATTTTCAAACCGAAATTATTTTCAAAATAAAATGCTACTTTCTAAATTATATATATATATATATATATATATATATATATATATATTATTTAAATTAAATTTAAACCTAAAATTCGCCGACAATTTCTGTAGGCGAACCCCTTTTAAAAATACAACACACAACCTAAAAATATGCCGATAATTTCTGTAGGCGACCCCTTTTTAAAATACAACACACAACCTACAAATATGCCGATAATTTCTGGCGACTCCGCTGGGGAATAATTCCTCTCTCAATGTTTAATCAGATAGTTCTGCTTTCAAAAATCGGTAGTGTATCCATGTCCCTAGTGGATCAAACTACCCTTCTTTCCGTTGGAATACTATGTTCATTGTTGACCTCATTTTTGATGAGGTCTTCTCTTCTTCTTTTTAGTACTTAGGATCTAGCCTTAGGCTTTTCCTTTGACTTTCCTAGAGGATTAGAATTGGGACCCACCATTTAGAAATTCAAACCACTTCTTAACTCCCTGCAAACTCCACAAACTTGATTGTAGACCTCTAATCACCTAGAGGGTTGAAATCAAATGTAGAAGTTTAAAGAATGAGTTCCTATAGGACTCTTTGGCCTTAGGACTGCCCTGGGTGGCCTGGTCTGGTGAGGGCTGACTTACACACACACTACAATTATACACTACACTTTCACACACTTCCTAAAACCACACCTATACCCAACTTGACCTCCTGACTCATGCAGGTGATTCACATGGATGGTCCTTAACCCCTAAGCCCTTGGCTAAGAGGGTTAGGAACAACATAGTGAATGCCTCAATTAATCCTCTCATGGCTCATATAGGCTTAATATGGCTTCATGGCTCAACCAAAATGATTTCATTTCACTTACATTTACCCAATCTTCAATTTTCCAAATTTTCAATTTTGACCCCGGGACCCCGGACACTCGCCTACTTACCCAAAACCCTTGAAATTACCCAAACCCTCCAAAATTTCCAAATCACCCAAAATTCCCCTAAATTAACCTTGAACATTTCTTCACCAATCAAATTGATAATCCATAGCCAAATATACCAAAAAATTCCAAAAATACCCCCCAATACCCTCCAAATACCCAAATGCCCCTCTTGACCCAAAAATCCAAAAATTCAGAAAATTCCCAGAAAATTCCAGAAAATCCCAAATATTCCCAATTTCATTTTGTTCAACTATACCATGGTTCAATTTTGTCAATTTACCCCACTTTTGTTAAAATCCCCAATTTGACCCATTTTAACCCAAAGTGAACCCAATGTCAAACCAAACCTACCCAATTGACCCAAATTCTGGTCCAATTCAATTCTAAACTTCAATTCAACATCCCCAACACCAATCTAGACCAAATCCAAGCCCAATTTGATTGGCATTTGAATCCAATTTCACTTTTGACCTTAAAGCCCAATTTGGACCCATGACCCAAACTTAGCCCAAACCAAACCAATTCAACTCCAATTAACCCCAAATCTTTTCTAAACCTTCCCTAACATCTTCACAAACAAAACACTAACATAATTTTCCCAAAGTTTGGACCCAAACCCCACTCAAATTCAACCCAAAACCAAAAAGCCCAATTTTGTCCTACACCTAAACCTAACCCAAATAGGCCCAAACCCCAAAATCCAAACCCAACCAAAGTTGAAACCTCTTTGAAACAGCCCCATAAACATTTCCCAACATTAATTTTACATCAATTTCAACCCTAGCCCAACATTGGCCCAAATTAGCCCAATTTGACCTACATTAACCCCTTTACCAATTGAACCCAACAAATCCAACCCAATTCAAACCCAAACCACCTCAAATTTGTCTCAAATCACTCATGACACATCCTTGAACTAAACTCAACATCTATTTGGCATGGCCCTTTGCAAAATTATTTATCTAAAAGCCCATTGCTAAACATAAAGGCCCACTCCCTTAAACCTTCCTAAAAGCCCACTTCCATCAAATTCAAAAGCCCAAATCAATCTAAAGCTCACATGACACTTTCCCTCATCACACATTCAATTTAAAAGCATTCCTAAAGTCCTAATTTATCAATTAAACAATTCCAAATCAAGCCCCATAATAATTTCCATCAAAATGCCAAAATTCACAAAATCCCTCTTTTATGAAATCGACCCAATCTTTTCCCAAGCCACATGGAGCCATGAAGCCACATGCAACCAATCGGCAAGCCATGAGGATCTCTAAGTTGTCAACCCTCCTTAAATGGCAAAAGGAGGAGGTCCTTTAAGCACCTCCTAAAAGTCATTAACCTTAAACATGTTTCACCTTAACTCCAAATTTAATCCAAATATATTTGGATAAGGACTTCTCCATGCCAAACCAGCTCGATTCCTTTCGACTCCCCACAACACCCAAAGCCACCTTGAAGGGTGAACCAAGCCCAAAAGGTAGACTTGACCAAATCAAGCCAAAATTGGCCTTCCCCCATGCCATTTTAATCCAAGCCTTTGACACATGGCAAAGCTCAATTTCCTACACAAAACCCCAGCCCTGACCCACCTGAACCTGAGGGTGACCCTTGCCTGCCGGCCAGCCGCCTGGATCGCCGGAAAACACCATGGCCGAGACCTTGGGAGGAGCCAAATTTTGGAATTCCACCTTGCTGAGCCGCCTCAATCCAAATGGCCATCGCAGCGAGCTTCTTCTCCTCACCGAGCAGCTGATCCCAACCATTAAACCCCCCTGGGAGGCCCTCCAGCCTCTCCTATTTAAACCCCACCCCCTCTCGGCCATGAGAGGTGCTAAAAAAAACCTTAAGGAAACTCTGCCAAAATTGTTCCAGACTACTCCCCACACATAGAGAACTTGATCCCCACTGAAATCCCCCTGCCATTTCCTCTCGCGAGCTCAATTTCGGAGTCGAAATCCAAGCCCAAAACCAGGACACTTCTCCACAGTGAGCCAATCCCCAAATTGATTGGTCCTACACCTTCACCGGACCAAGAGAAGAAGTTTACCAGCAAAAGCCCCTCTCCGTGGCAACCATTGCTTCCAGCCTCCAAGCTTTGTGATCGGGCTCGGTCAAAATCATACCTGGACAATTCACTGGGCCAAGGACTTCATCCGGAGCTTGCTTGGACCCAATCGAAGGTGACACAACCCTCAGATTGAAGCTTCACTTCTCTGAGCAAAGGTATGGACTCATTCTTCTTCCCGAGCTTACAGAGATTCTCCATTTAATTTGAATCAATTTCAATGCATGTTTACCGTATGGATGTGTTCTTCTCTTTAAGACGAATCCATAGAGCATATGAACACAAAAATCCATTGAGAATCGAGCGAGAAATTAGGGTTAGAAGGTTGACGGTCACGGGTGCACACCAGTCGTAGACGATGACTGGGAGCCGTCGGATCGAGCGTGTATCGAGCGAACGGTCCGGATCGAGCCGGACGCCGCGATGGTACGTGAACCGCGGGGCCCCGGAGCGCCGAGTCGGATGGCGGCGCCGAATCGGGGAGACGACGCGTGTGCGTTCGGAGTCGCCGAGGCCGAGCCGGCGCCGCGTCATTTAAGTAGAAAAATAGGATTTTTCTTATTTATTTAATTACCAGAACTTGGAAAATTCATAACTTTGTGTAGGAAAATCAGAAAAATAAAATAAAAATACCCTCTTGCTAAGTGAACAGAGGAGAATAATGTGGAAAAAAATCATGTAATTTCATCAAGTATTTTATTTTTAATTATTTATTTACTCTCTGCACTATTTCAATTCTCCATGCATGTATACAATTCACCATGGCATGAGACCATAGGGCTTTTGAAGCCTCTGAATTTGGGAACATTCCCTGAATTTTCCAAAGTTATAGGCCACCCCTATGAAGAGTTATTGATTTTTCAATTCTAGGTCACTATTCTGAGTATTTTAATTCCAATAATAAGCATATTGTGAAATAAATTCTAGGAAAATTTGGTGATGCTTCTTATGACTAGAGGACCCTAGGAAAAATAGTTTTTGAGTTAACTCACTTGTAATAACCCTAATTGGCTTAAACACTCGAAATGAGGCTTTAATTAATTAGGGCTAATCATACATCAAATTGACTTGAAATCAATTCTCCACTGACCTTTAGGATCAGAGGAACCCACCATAAAAGTTTGAAGTCAATTGGACTTGGTTAGCCCTATCAAATGGGTTGATTAAGCCATTTAGCCAAAATCAAACTTAAAAAATTCATAACTTTCAAAATACTTCTAAAAAATTCACAAAATTGGTTTTGGAGCCTCTCTGATATCAGGGGAATTTAAGAAAACTAAATTTGTAATTTTCTAAAAAAGTTGATTTTTTGCATTATTTTAATATTTTTAATAATTAAAAAATAATAAAAATCACAAAAATAATAAAATTCACCAAAATTTCACATTTTGAATTTTAATCACTTAGGAACAAACCTCATATTTTTCTTAAGTCTCTATGATGAGATATTAAATTTTAAAGCCCTAAGGTAATTTTAAAATTTAAAAAATGTATTTTCTAGCATTTCCACTAAAATAATTCTAATAAATCAAAGAAAAATCAGAAAATTACAGAAATTGGTTTTCTAGTTTCCTTGATATCAGAGAGATTTTTTAAAAATATAAAATTCATTTTTCAACCTTTATTTTATTTTTAAATTAATTAATACTCCAAAACTCAAAATAATTATAATAAAAAAAATATATTTCAAAAAATCACCAAAAATGGTCCAAGTGGTCCTTTGGTCATTAGGGATGTCCCATAATCTTCTTAAGGACAGAAACTTTCCCTTGGTCATATTATTAAATTTTCCTTGAAAATCCCTATTTTCCACCAAAAATAATTACATAAATAAATTAAATACAGAAAAATCACATTTTCTCCTCTAATGTCTTGACTGACATATGAGTGAAGTCACATAAAAATTTCAAATTCATTTGAGCTCAATTTAGGAAGTTATGGAATTAGTAAGTTTAAAGGGCAAAAATGGTAATTAAAATTTTAACCTATAATTAAAAATTTTAGGATTAATTAAAAGGGTGGGTAAAATATTTGATACTAAGTTGATTTTGGATGTTTGAAACTTAGGCAATTAAAGGGTAGAAACTTACCAAACAATTTGAAAATAATTAAAATAAACCTTAATTAAATAATTAATTAAATTTGGAAGAATAATAAAAAAATTGGAATTATTAAAATAGGGATATTATTAGGAAGAGATTTGTTTTTTAATTTAAGAATCCCTAAATTAATCACCTCAATAATATTTAATTCCTAATTAAAATGATAATCCAAATTCAAGATGTAAAATGCTAAAAGACTTAATCATTAAATTAAATTAAAGTTAAATTATTTAAATTAAATCCTCTTAAAATTTCAATTAAATTAATACTTTAACAAATAAAATTAAATCATCTTTAAAAAAAATAAATAAATAATAATAAAATATTAAATTAAAATTAAAAATAAAATTAAATTAAAATTTAAATTAAATTAAAATCTAAAATAAAATTAAATTAAAATTTAATTAAATTAAAGATTAAATTAAGTTAAATTAAATTAAAATTTAAATTAAATTAAATTAAATTAAATTGAAATTTAAATTAAATTAAATTAAATTAAATTAAACCACATTAAATTAAATTAAATTAAATTAAATTAAATTAAATTAAATTAAATTAAATTAAATTAAATTAAAGCATGTTAAATTAAATTAAATTAAATAAAAAAAAATAAAATCAAGTTAAAATAAAATTAAAATTAAATTAAAGAATAAAATTAAAATAAAATTAAAACTAAACCAAATTAAATTAAACTAAAATTAAATTAAATTAAATTGAATTAAAAATAACATCACCTAAGACATAAATAATTCAAAAATAAATCTAAAACAACTTGAAAACTATTCCAAACTTAAACCCATTAATTGAAGTTAAATTAAATCATAAATCACTTAAACATTTATTTGCCCTCAAAAGCTCTTGTTGTCATAACTCCTAAACGGAGTGTTAAGTGAAGTGTTACTTCACTCATAGGATATTCAAATGTCCTAGTTCACTGAGCAAGATAACAAAACTTGAACTCCTGGATGATTAATTCATTTGTATAATTAAATTCTCTTGGACTTAAAACAATCCTGAGGTATTGAAAAGATGTTTAAGACTCGTCTTAAGCACTTCCTCAATATGATAGGATATTTATAAGAACAATTGAACTTAATTGTTCTTCGATGAAGAAAATTGTCCTTAAACCAAAACACAAGAACCTAGACGTCATAGGAAATGACTAGCTATAGTGAGTAGGACCTTGGTAGAAAACCATAACCCTTCCCTTAGCTTTACCTAGGAACTTGCTTTAAATGCTTAAATATTCTAAATTGTGTTTAAGTGCAGCTTGGGATGACGGGAAGACCCTCCAGTGTACGCTTTTATTTTATTGCAATTTACTTTACCGCAATTTATTTAATCGCATCGCACTTACTTTTTCTTGCATGATAAACAAATGTTGCATGAAAACCCACACCTTTAGGATAGTCCCTAAAACTGAAACCAAATCTAAATTAAAAGTCATTACAAGATAAAATTCACCGCCACAACATTTCAAAAATATAAAAAATAACTCAAAATTTAATCACAAACAGAACAACAAAACTACAACTACAACTAAATTAAAACGTCTTGTTGGATGATCGGGAATACCTCGGATGATGTAACCTACGTGTTGCTAACGGGATTTCCCACTGCCTAAATGAAAGTGTGGAACTCATTTAATTGAGTTTAGCAAATTCATCTGGACTAAGTGAATCCGATAAAAATAACGATGCCGGAAGGATGGAACCGTGGGATCTTAACCGGTGTTGTTATAATTAACTTTAAGATTTGTCTTAATTAAAACATGAAAAATACTTGGAAATTAAGACCTTCTCTAAACCAAAACACTTCTCTCATCTCCTGATTTATGACTTCTAAAACTAAAGCTCTGCAACAACAATGAGCTCGGAGCATGGTGGGCAGCATTGCCATCGTCATCAGCAAAACATGAGTCTACTTCAGCAAAACTTTCTTAGAACTAAATAATCAAGCCATAGGACTTCGAGGTAGTTTGCCTAGTGCAACATAAATCCTCAACTCTTCGTTAGGCATTTGCATTGCAAATTAAGCCCTAACCGGTCTTAGGATTCCGAGGTAGTCGTCCGATACGACATAAACCCTCACATCTTTAAGGCTATTTGTGTGATCGCATCATACGAATATAAGTCCTAATTAATTAAAATTGGCAAGATCAAAACATTAAATAAAAATTAGGGCCTTCCTAAATTCAAGCCAAACAATAGGATAGTCGGGAAAGTACCGAAGTTCGCTTCGAATCTGTGATTTCCCCTACCTTTCTTCCTTTGAATTCCCAAAATAAAATGTTCCAAATTTGATCCATTCCCTATTTGAAATTCCAAAATTCAATCCTCGAAAACTTAAACTTTGAAATTCTCGAGAGCGTAATTATTGATTATTATCGAGAGTTTTCTTAGGTGATTCCCGTCACTTAAGATGTAATTAACTATAGGGGCTCGCCCTTATAGGGAATTTTAAGAACCTGAGTAATATAAACCCCGTTTAATACTTTCATATTAAGCAGTGGAATTTGTCGTCAAATAAAATGGTTTCGTAGACCAAACGGATGTCACAAACCCTTTTAGTTTATTTAATCGGGCCCCACCATCAAACAAAGTGTGCCTATTCTCCGGAATAGACACGCGGTTTGTGGTGTGGTGCTCGTTTATATAAACTATTCGAGATGTGAGATTAGTTTGATTTCATATCTTAAAATTTTTAAAATTATTAAAAAAAATAATCAAAACACTACTTTACAAATCATATATATATATGTAAATTAAATTAAAAATATGCCGACAATTTCTGGCGACTCCGCTGGGGAAAATTCCTCTCTCCATTTTTAATTAGATAATTCTACTTTCAAAAATCGGTAGTGTATCCATGTCCCTAGTGGATCAAAACTACCCTTCTTTCCGTTGGAATACTATGTTCATTTCTACCTTGAACGAGTATAGCCAACATTCTCTCAGATTTAGGAGCCACTGTTTAGACACCCCTAAACAGAGAGGTTCTGAGATCTTTTTGCCTCTTTTCTGAGGTGGGGTGGACCCCCAATAGGTGTTAGTTTAGGAGCGGTCCTTCGAGTCGAGAAGTCTTGCATAAGACTCTCTTTTCCTTTCCAATTCTGAATCGGATTCCTTACCTTCTCTACACCTTTGAACATTCCGTTTCTAAAAAACATACCCTCTAATGAATGACTCTTTTAACAAATAACTCCTTTTTATAAATACATGAACAAAAATGTGTTCGGACTCTTTTCGATTCCTTTCTTTTCGTCCTGATGAGAAGAAGCATAACTCGGGACCGACAATCGAATCTATCTTGCGAAGATGTCCGCCCCAAAGCCGATTTTCTCCTTCACCAATGGATCGGACTTCGTTGTTTACAAGGATGAGCCGCCCGAAAATGGGATCATCCAAGTTTGGACAAGGATTCGAGAACACAAATGTCAAGATCACCGACGTTACCCTTTTCGCACCGACGTGACAAAGTATCCGAAACCGAAAGACCTTCGATCGAGTTCAACCTTAAGTCAACTCAAGAGTTCCCTCCCCGCAAAGGATTCCACCGAGAGGAATACCACCGTCCGTAGGAGGACCGTTATCTCTACCCCCACCGGTCTAGTCGTCTCTCGCACCTACCCGAGCTTCCGCCAAACCGAAGGGGAAGGAAGTTCAAATTTGTAACGAGCATGTTACCGCGGAGGGTACGATTTCCTTTCAAGACCTTTTGTTTTTGAAATTGGGTCCAGCTCAAGGGTTTCACCCCTAACACGGACTCGCAGGAGAAACGAGAGGTAGGAAGATTGCGCGTGAAGGCCGTAGCCGCCGAAGTCGCTTTCTTAGAAGAAATCCCTGAGTACACACCACTACCTGAGTACATACCAATGCCTGAGTATACACCGCTTTTGGAAGGAAGTAGATTCCATCCCCTTTCCGCCGTAGCTGACGAGGAAAATGTCCGCAGGATTGCTTCTACATTACCTCGACCCGCATACTATAGCGACAACCGAAAGAAAAGGGCTAGGACTACACCATTTGCCCGACTACAGACTGTGATAGAGAAGTTAGCAAAGAAAGAGAAATGTCCTGTATCAGAGATTTTGAGAAGAATAGGGCGGGTGCCGGCCAAATCCCGTCTTGGGCCGCGAGTAGAACCTGCTATCGCCGCAGAAAAGCCGAATAAGAAGATGAAGGCTAGTCCACCCGTTGTTGTTTAAGGTTTACGTATCGTGGAGGATACCACCTTCCAAGCATTCGACCGACGTACCATCCGGTCCTAGGCCTTCTGCTGCTAGAAGGATGGTATGGCGTCCCACTACCGGACAATTAAGATTAAAACAACAACCTGAAAAGGAAAGTCTCGTCAGGAGACTTGAGTCCGAAGAGAGCGCCACTGCAATGAAGGGGACTCCCAAAAAGGAAACCCGACAGCCATCGCATGATAACTGCGAAACCGCACGAAAAAGACCATTGGAAGACGCTATGGAAAAGCTAAGAACTGATATTGAGCGATTAGCAAGAGAAAGAGAAGAAAAATTTGGAGATGAAGTCGACTCGTCAGAGTTCATAGATGATGAATATGCAGAAATTAACATGGTTGAAACACGAGCATCGTCAGCTTCGCAAGGTGCTCCGGCAGCCTATGGAAAGAGATGAACCGAAGCATTAAGAGCACAAATTCAAGAAAAGGACGATACAATCTCTCGATTGGCAAAAAGGATGGAAGAGATGGTCTGCAGTCCTAGCCACTCTTCGCAGTCGGCTCAACCCCCAAGAGAAACGCCTCCGTAAGTTATTCATATTACAGACGGAGGAAAAGAGATTACATCCGTTAACGGAGAAGATCAGCCAAAGAAAGATTCTACCCAGAACATGATTCCGGAAAAGGATATCAAGTGCACGGTGGAACAACAGGTGTGAGAAGCCTTGGCACAATCAAAGAGCAAGACATCCATTCGGACGGTTAGACCTTACCCCGAAGAATTCGATGCTGTCCAATATCCGAAAGGCTTCGTACCACCTCTGTTCAAGACCTTTGATGGAACCGGAAACCCTCGGCAAGCATGTTGCACATTTTCGTGCCGCTTGTTGCAATGCCGGCGGAAGTGATGCTTTACTCTTCCGACAATTTGTCGGCCACTCGTCGTGGATCGCCTTTGATTGGTATGCGGAATTACCAAACGGTTCGGTGAAGACATTTTCGAATTACGGAACCTCTTTATCAAGCGATTTGCCGGAGCTCGGCACCACAACGACTATAGGTGATTTAGTGGTAGAGAAGCGTAGCCGAACGAAACTTTGGTGGACTACATACTTCGATGGAGGAATCTAAGTATGAAGTGTGAGCCACGACTACAAGAACAGAGCATGCGATCGGCATTTTACTTAAGAGCATTCATGGCCCGATAGCAGCTTCTCCTTAAGGGATTTACTATTAAGACTTTCGAGAAGTTGTTAAGCAAGGCCGGAAGCTTGCAAGAGGAGGCGAAGCAATTAAGTTTCACCGACAAAACAGACAAATAGAAGCCCGTGAAAACTTTTGAAAAGAAGTCCGGATCGTCACAGCGAGTCGATAAAGGCAAGCGACCAATACAAATACCGCGGAATGGCCGCAAGCAACCTCAACGAATTACCAAGAACCCCGACCCGACTATCAGTCATCTCAACAGTATGAACAACCGCCTCGTCCACAACGTACATTAAGGGAGCTCCTGAGCAGGGAGTATCCGTTCAAGAATGAGGCAGTGCCTAAAATGTTCCGCAGTCTGATGAAGACTCCAGATTTCCAACTGCCAGAGCCTAAGAGACCAGAAGAAGTCGACAAGAAAGGTGATCCCAACTTTTGCCCTTACCACCGGATGCTCGGGCACAAGATAGAAGACTGTATTACCTTCAAAAGTTGGCTCAATGACAATCTTCGAAAAGGGAACATAACAATCCCGAAGGAATACATGAAGGAACCCCAGAAAGGAGGTTCCGTCAATGTTATCTTGACGGATCTAATTGTTCCAATAGATCCCTATGCGACTGATGATGGATGGACTACCGCTTGGACAAAGTCTTCGAAGAAGATTTTAGATCGCATCCAAACCACTTCGGTGCGAGCCTCAATTCAGAGTTCGAAACCTGTCAAGTCGGCACTATCACTTGCGATAGAAGAACCACCTCAACAAGAGACGATCGAAGAAAAGAAGAAAATTGATGAAGAAAAGAAGACCGATGTTCCTGAGGCTAGACTAGGGGCCGCTTGTCCTAGGATAGTTGTTTCCGATTCTGGGGAGAAATCCCTCGAACCTCTCGACTCCGTATGATTACTCGCTCACTCCGGTGGGATCTTATAATGATAAGGGTTATGGCGTTGGCTACGTTTTCGATCGTTTCTAGCGATTACATAACTAGCGACAACCAACCTAATCCGGACGTCGATTCCGATACAAATAACAATTCTCAAATCATACACAATCTCGACGATCATAATGACGAAGAAGACATCCAACAAGGAGGCTACGAGAGTTCAACAAGCAACGAATCTATTTGCGAGTTTCGAGGAGCTCCAGTCACAATAGAGTTAGAGCTTTCAGACTCCGAAGCTAATCCAGAAGAAACTGTCATTCCGATTCAGAAGGAGACATCAGCAAACTCAATACTAGTTTCAGAAGAAATTACAGAAGTCAACTTAAGAAGTGGAAGAGTTCTACTTCCGAGAATGGGTCCAAAGGACAAAGGAAAGCAGGTGGTTGTTCGGGAAGAACCAACCCCGGCGAAGAAATACCCATTCGAGAAGAAATCGAGACACATGAAAATAAAGTGGACTACAACGTGCTAGCCCATCTTAGGAAACTACCAGCCAAACTGAGCATCTACGACGCTCTCATCTTATCAAAGGAGATGAGAGAAGCTCTGATCAAGGCCTTACTTGATCCAAAAATTTGCTTAGCTCAAATGACCGGAGATTCCTTAGACGAGGTTTGCTCATTAAAGGAACAAAGAAGGTGTTACCTTCACGGACAATGACCTACTACTGCGGACAGCAGACCACAACCGACCGTTGTACATTTCAGTTACAATTGGGAAATTTACACTCTCCAGAGTATTGGTGGATCCAGGAGCATCAATCAATATAATGAATCTTCGAATGCTAGCATACTTGGAAATTGATGCTCGCGAGCTCGAAGCGGACAAAATGTTATTAAGAGGATTCAACCAGAAAGGAGAAAGAGCCCTCGTATCAATAACACTGCTAATGAAGACCGGTGACTTAGCAAAGACAACCGCGAAATTTCACATAATTGATTCAGAATCGTTATTCAACGCTCTACTGGGCCGACCATGGATACATGAAAACCGGATGGTACCATCATCTCTACATCAGTGCATCAAATACTATGATGGAGGGGAACAGATGCATCAAAGGTGACTTACAACCATTCTCCGTACATGAAATTGGAATCCATGAAGATGCAACTTATTACGCACCCCCGAAGAAAACAATCTTCTCCGGAGATACCATAACGAATGAAGCAAAGGAAGTTCGAGACGACGAAGAACCTGAAGTTCTAGTCCAACAGTCACTCACCACTCCCTTACAGTGAGATGGTGAAGGTTTCTCCACAACTCGCAACCGAGGTCGAGGCCGGGGACGAGGTCGTGGCAGAGACGTTAGGACAGTTAGACAGAGGAAACTAGCCATCAATGTTGATTGGGAAGACGCTTCGAAGAAGAAAAAGAAATCAAGCAAGAAGCGGCGATAATAAGCTCGGAAGAAGCCGCAATTCAGGATCTCTCTCTAAGTTGAAAAGAACGAGGAATATAAATCGATGTACGAGAAGATTAACCACTATGTACATACTATGACCCTGACCCCGATCCATTCTAATAAGATCGAGGGTATGGTGGTCAAAGAGGTACGTAGCGGCGGTGCAAAGCCCATCAAATTCTACCGTGGTGCTCCTTCCTCCAAAACTGAAAATAATGTATAATTTGAAGATGCTACTTCATAAGAATTAATGGAATTGCCTTTTGAGTGGTACTCTCCCTGTGTTCAAAATTTAATTCAGCGTGGTTTCTTACCGCGACAATGGACAAAAGGTCAATCACAACATTTTGAAAATTTATGGAATAACTCCGGTCGTCCACCCAATTCAAAGCATGGTCTCGGATTCGGTACGAGTAGGATCGGCCGACGATACCGAATTTTGCTTGGTTGTCACTTGCGAGTCTAATGAAAACTCGCATGGAAGCTACGGAAGAACTTGAAGATTTACAAATTGGAAACGCTCCACCAGAGTTCGAAGAAGAGATCAAATCTACAATAGATGAGTTAACGAAAGTTAACTTAGGTACTAGCGAAGAGCCTAGACCTACCTTTGTTAGCTCCTTACTCAATAAAGAATACTCTGAAGAAATAATCAAGTTATTAATGGAATTTAAAGATTGTTTTGCTTGGAGCTACGATGAGATGCCAGGATTAGCTCCAGAAGTCGCAGTCCATAAACTAGGAGTGGATCCTACTTCTACTCCAGTCAGACAAGGTTCCAGAAGAATGCGTCTAGAAATCGAACAGCAAGTCATAGCTGAAGTTAAAAAGCTAATAGACGCCAAATTTGTCCGTGAAGAACAATACCCGACTTGGCTAGCCATTGTGGTACCCGTCAGGAAGAAGAATGGTCGATCGAATTTGTGTGGATTTCGCAGATTTAAACAAGGCATGTCCAAAAGATGAATTCCTCTACCGATTCCGGAATTAATGATCGACATTGCTTCGACACATGAAATATTCTCATTCATGGATGTATCTTCGTGATACAATCAAATAAAAATGGCTCCGTAAGATGAAAAACTTACAGCATTCGTAACGCCGATCGGAGTATATTGCTACACAAATGATGCCATTCGGACCGAAGAACGCAGGAGCAACCTACCGTAGAGCGATGACAAGAATTTTTGATGATCTCATCCACAATCAAGTCGAATGCTACGTGGATGATGTGGTCATCAAAAGCAAAGTAAAGGAAAACCACCTGTATGATTCGAGAATTGTTTTCGAACGATTAAGAGAATTTAACCTTAAGATGAATCCCTTAAAATGCGCCTTCGGCGTCACCTCCGGGAAATTCTTAGGATTCGTTGTCCGACATCGTGGAATTGAAATCGACCCGGAAAAGATTAAAGAAATCTTAGAAATGCCACCTCCCAGAACCTTAAAACAACTACGATCTTTTCAAGGGAAGTTGGCATATCTTCGACGCTTTATCTCGAACTTGTCGGGTAGGTGTCGGCCTTTCTCGGCATTAGTTAAAAAGGACGCCAAATTTATTTGGGAAGAGAAATGCCGTAGGGCCTTCGAGGACATTAAACAATATTTAATGACACCTCCTCGCCTTAGCAGCCCCGGGCCTCGGGTAGACCGTTGATACTTTATACCGCGGCCTTGAGACGACTCTCTCGGAGCCCCGTTAGCCTGTGTCAATGATGAGGGTAAAGAAAATGCTCTTTACTACCTAAGCCGTCATTTACTTCCGACGGAAATAAAGTATCCTCCAATTGAAAAGCATTGTTTGGCCCTGATCTTCGCCGCTCAAAAGCTCAGGCACTACATGCTTTCTCATAAGGTCAACCTGATCTCGAAATTTAATCCATTGCAATACTTGATGACCCGTCCAACGCTTTCTGGCAGACTTGTCAGGTGGTCAATGATATTATTGCAATTCAATATAACTTTCGTGCCTCTTCGTGCCGTAAAGGGACAAGTCCTAGCAGACTTCCTCGCAGCACACCCTTTGCCGGCAGAATCTCCTCTCAATGACGACTTGCCGGATGAACAAATAATGAGCCTAGAAGACCCCGATGATCGACGTTGGGAATTATATTTCGACGGAGCATCTTCAGCACACAAAGACGAAGAATCGCAAGTGATAGTGCCCGGTAAGGCAGGAATCAGAATAATCTTTATAACACCGGAGTGGGGAATGTTAAGATACTCCTACCACTTAACAGAGCCGTGTACAAACAACGAAGAAGAATACGAAGCTCTCGTAACAGGACTGGAATTAACTATTCAAATGGCGATAACAAACATCAACATCTCCGGGGATTCGCAGTTAATCATTCAACAGATTGCCGGACAGTACAAAATTTTAAAGCCAAGACTCGAACAATACTTCCAGTATGCCATGAAACTGTTGGAACAAATTCCGAATGTGACGATCTACAAAATTCCCAGAAAAGAAAACGCTTTAGCAGATGCGTTAGCCCACCTCGCAAAAGAATTTGCCTGCTTACAAGATGAATCAGTGGAAGTGTCAGTTCACGGACGTCAGGTCCTATCACGACTCGACATGGACACAATATACAAATCAAAAAAGGAGAAGAATCGGTTACAATAAAGTGACGTGAAAACACGGAAGATCGGCGACAACCATTAATAGACTACCCTGCAAACTGGAAAACTACCAGGCGATAGGTCGTCAGACCATCAGATCAAGAAAAGAACTCTGTCCTACGCATTAATAAACAACACGTTTTAGAGAAGGTCTTTCGATCAAATGTGGCTAAGGTGCCTAAGCGGGTGCGAGGCCCGTGAAATTGTTAGAGAGGTGCATTCAGGACTCTGTGGCACTCACCAGTCGGGTCCAAAGATGAAAATGAAAATTAAAAGACTAGGGTACTACTGGCCCTTGATGATGACCGACTGCATGAAAACCTCCAAGAGCTGTCACCAATGCCAAGTGCACGGAGTGGGTTTTCACCAACCTCCAAATGTGCTACATCCGACAATTGCGTCGTGGCCATTTGAATGTTGGGGCACAGATATAGTGGGTCCAATAGAACCACCATCTTCAAAAGTACATCGCTTCATTCTTGCGACTACAGATTACTTTTCCAAGTGGGCAGAGGCAGTTCCACTCAGAGAAGTGAAAGCACACCACGTGCTACAGTTTTCAAGAACCAAGTTGTCTACCATTTCGGAGTGCCGCGCAGATCATCTCGGATAATCGGTCAGCATTCGAAGCACGCAAATCAATAATTTTGTCATGAGACACGGAATCGATCGGCGGTATTCAACAATTTACTACCCAAGAGCAAACGGCTCAGCCGAGGCTTTTAATAAAACTCTCGTTCAAATCTTAAAGAAAACTTTGGACGATAATAAGAGAAATTGGCACGAGAAGTTATTAGAAGCCTTATGGGCCTACCGAACAACCTTCGTAACTCCTACTCGAAGCTACACCTTACGCTCCGGTGTATGGGTCGAGGCGATGTTACCCTTAGAGGTCCGGCCTTCCTTCACTCGGAATTGCGGTTGCAAACAAAATCACGACAGAAGAGAATGCCAAATTACGACTAGAAGAATTGGAAAGCTCGGAAGGGAAAAGACTTGCAGCAGCGACAGAGATTTAGAACTATACCAAGCCAAGATGGTTCAAGCCCATGACGGACCGGTCCGCCCAAGAACCTTCAAAGTTGGTGACTTAGTTCTCGTTCTCAAGAGACCTATCCTTGCACACCGCAAGATAGGAGGAAAATTTGAACCCACTTGGGAAGGGCCGTTTGTGATTGAGGCGGTCTACTCAGGAGGCTCCTACCAGCTAGTGAATTGCCAAGGAGAACTACATATGCTTCCGATCAACGGACGATACTTGAAAAAGTGTGACGCTACCTGATGTTTCGAAGGAATGAATTTTTTCATCCCTAGAAGCACGGGTGAAGTAATTACTTATGACTGGGTCCGAACCCAAAAATAATAAAAAATATGCTAAAATAAATAAAATCATGATAATAAAGTTTTCTTTGTTTTCTCTTCCATATCAAAATCTTTTTCCTGATCTTTTCCCACTCCATTCCTGTTGAATTTAAAAATACAAAAGTAATAATAAAAAAAAAGAAGAAAACTCTGTCTCTAATAAACATTTTCTTAATGTTCTTGTTCTTAGTACAACCCCTGATCCTTTTACTTGTCTTTTCGCAGGAAATGTCGAACGGGCGGTTGGTCCTGAACTTTAGAAATGGCGTAAGCCTCGCACTCGACGAAAAGAGGGTGAAAGATGGAGCAATAATAGAGATTGAATCGGACTTTGCACCGAGCGGGCTCGCAATACGAGAAAGGTGACCGGGTCCCGGCTGACCGAGAGGAACCGCCCGATCGGACGAGTAATGAAAGTAGGTGGCCCAAGCCACCAACCCAAGCAACAAGAAAAGGAAAACAAACACCGAGGGGGACAAGAGAATCAAGTCCGTAGTCGCTACGGCAGAGGGCGAGCTTGTCGCCGCCGCGCCCACGGAAGTCGAGAAGTACGAAGAGCTACTCTCACGACGAACTCGGCGAAGAAATAAAAATCGCCGTATCCGCAAGATGTTAACTAAACTAGCAGCGGACCGGCGCGACGAGGCGATCGCTACTACCGATGCATATACTTAAAGGATACCCGTTCGCCGAGAACCCGAAAAAGGAGGCCGACTCCGAGGATAACGAAGAGACCGGGGAAATCTCAAGAAGATCGGAAGAAGGAAGGCTACCACGCCACCGGATAAAGCCACCGCAATGCATAACCTTGTTGCAGAAGCAACCTCGGAGGATGTCCCGACGGAGACCATCCCCGAGGAGCTGAGGTATGCAGGAGAACGCGAAGGGATTGAGCCATATATCCCACAGTACGTCACTAGGCCTCGCCATTTGCAGATTATTCCAGAATACGAGCTAGAAAGAATGCAGAATGTCGAGAAGCAAACTTTTGAATACTTCGAGAGAATCAGAGGCAGAAGGATCAATATACTAGAAGGCCTCGAGCTAGATACAGACGTGTTCTCAGAATACGAACAACAAGAAATCGTGGACTGCATCCGGGATTTGAAAAGAATTGGTCGAGCAGGCCGCCTAAGAGAAAAAACTTACTCTGAACCCCGGAGATGGATGACAGGGAAAGGAAGAATTACAATACAATGTGGATGCTGCTACAACTTCGCAGAAGACAGGAAGGGAAACCCACCGGGGATACTCCGTCATGGCCGAGTGGATCCAATGCCATTAGTCATCAAAAGGATGGTAAAGAGAATGATAACGTGGAGGGTACCGCCGGCAGATCGCATACCCAACGGTTGCATCATTAACATTTACAAGAAGGGTGATTGCATACCCCCGCACATAGATCATCACGACTTTGTCGGACCTTTCGCATAGTTTCTTTTCCGAACGAGTGTAATATCATGTTCGGATCCGACCTCCGGATAGCGAGCCCGAGTGAGTTCCGAGGGCCGCAAAAGATACCATTACCGGTAGGTTCCGTCACGATACAAAAAGGCAACAGAGCAGATGTCGCTAAACATTGCATACCGGGAGTACCAATGAAGCGGATCTCAGTTACTTTCAGAAGGATGGATGACAGGAAAGCACCTTACCACTTCCAGCTAGACCCAGAGCTTGAGAGCCTCCGGCCTTACGAGCTGTGAGTTACATGGAAAATATCACACCTCCAACGTACACCCATACGGCATCCTTGCCAAGGATGGCTTGGAAGGTGATGTTACTGACCATGTACCTCACTATTCAGACATGGATTTTTTGACAGATGCCTTTTTGGATGGATCGACAAAGATCATACATAGTCCGTTTTGAGTCTACATGGATTGTATGAGATGTATTCCAGATCGAGTTGTATGATGTATCTTCAACATGATTGGAATGAAAGCGACCATGTCACATTTTTGGCCTTCACCTCTTTTGTGCAAGTTGACTGGGAAACGCCATTAAAGTTAAATGAACTTCGAACAAAGAACAGAAAAGAAACAAAAAGAATAAAAGAAAACTTTCCTTAAAAATCTAAATTGAAAAAAAAATGATGAACGCCAAATTTCACATGAACATTAAATGAACGATAAAGCAAATTTGAATCGTTAAAGGACAAACAAAATGAACACAAATTTTAAATCAAATTCAAATTCAACTTTCCAAATTTCAAATCAAATCTCAATCAAATTCAAATTCAACCTTCCAGATCTCAAATCAAATCTCAAATCAAATTCAAACTCGACCCTCCTAATCTGAAATCCAATCCGTTCTACTCTCTCCTTTGTCTAGGATGGAAGCGGTCGATTCCATTGACAGGGAGCCGCGAGGTTTTCGATTCGGATCTAGTGGCGAGGAATTGTATCCAATCCAAACCAGCAACTTTCGATCAACTCTTTTGAATGGGATATGTAGCATCTACATATTCTCTCCTAATCTGTTTCTTTCCACAAAAATCTTTTACAACTTTCATGAAATTCTCGAAACACCAAAATTCCACACTTTTCAAATTAACACTACAAATCTTTGCAAAATCAATTACCATTCAAAATCAAACTTTTGGGTTTGAGGATTTTACATCCGAAACTGCATTGCTTTAGGTTCTTTCCCTATCGCAATGAAATACATCAAAATCAAACTTTTGGGGTTGAGGATTTTACATCCGAGACTGCATTGCTTTAGGTTCTTTCCCTATCGCAATGAAATACATCAAAATCAAATTCTTGGGGTTGAGGATTTTACATCCGAGACTGCATTGCTTTAGATTATTTCCTTATCGCAATGAAATACATCAAAATCAAACTTTTGAGGTTGAGGATTTTACATCCGATACTGCATTGCTTTAGGTTCTTTCCCTATCGCAATGAAATACATCAAAATCAAATTCTTGGGGTTGAGGATTTTACATCCGAGACTGCATTGCTTTAGGTTCTTTCCCTATCGCAATGAAATACATCAAAATCAAACTTTTGGGGTTGAGGATTTTACATCCGATACTGCATTGCTTTAGGTTCTTTCCCTATCGCAATGAAATACATCAAAATCAAACTTTTGGGGTTGAGGATTTTACATCCGATACTGCATTGCTTTAGGTTTTTTCCCTATCGCAATGAAATACATCAAAATCAAACTTTTGGGGTTGAGGATTTTACATCCGAGACTGTATTGCTTTGGGATTCTTTCCCTATCGCAATTAAATACATCAAAATCAAACTTTTGGGGTTGAGGATTTTACATCCGAGACTGCATTGCTTTGGGATTCTTTCCCTATCGCAATGAAATACATCAAAATCAAATTCTTGGGGTTGAGGATTTTACATCCGATACTCGCATTGCTTTAGGTTCTTTCCCTATCGCAATGAAATACATCAAAATCAAATTCTTGGGGTTGAGGATTTTACATCCGATACTCGCATCGTTTAGGTTCTTTCCCTATCACAATGAAATACATCAAAATCAAATTCTTGGGGTTGAGGATTTTACATCCGATACTACATTGCTTTAGGATTCTTTCCCTATCGCAATGAAATACATTAAAATCAAACTTTTGAGGTTAAGGATTTTACATCCAATACCGCATTGCTTTAGGTTCTCTCCCTATTGCAATAAAGCACACCAAATCAAGCTGTTGAGGTTAAGGATTTTACATCCAATACCGCATTGCTCTGAGTTCTTTCCTCATTGTAATGGTTCAATCCAATCAATTCAAATTTTTGAGGTTGAAGATGTTACATCTAAAACCACAAAATTCCAATTTTCATTTCAAGTTCAAATCCCTTCAAATTAATTTAAACAAAACTTCAATCTAAATTGAAACTCAAACTAAAATCTGAGCTCACACATCAAAACTTAAACTGAAACAAAACGAAATTTAAATCGAAATTCCCCCAGATCAGGTGATTTGGGATTCACCTCCTTTTCCTTTCCCCAGCGAGAGTTCAGGAATCACCAGTCTCGGAGATACACTTGACACTCCCCAGCGGAAATTCTTCTACTTTGTCCTAAGTTTGTCACTTGGACATCTGTGTTGGTTTTGTTGATCGCTTCGGTCAACGCCAATACGCGTGGTGTGCTTGGATAGCACACCACACATATTGGTGGTCCATTTGTTGACCTCATTTTTGATGAGGTCTTCTCTTCTTCTTTTTAGTACTTAGGATCTAGCCTTAGGCTTTTCCTTTGACTATCCTAGAGGATTAGAATTGGGACCCACCATTTAGAAATTCAAACCACTTCTTAACTCCCTGCAAACTCCCCAAACTTGATTGTAGACCCCTTATCACCTAGAGGGTTGAAATCAAATGTGGAAGTTTAAAGGATGAGTTCCTATAGAACTCTTTGGCCTTAGGACCGCCACAGGTGGCCCGGTCCGGCGAGGGCCGACTTACACACACACTACACTTATACACTACACTTTCACACACTTCCTAAAACCACACCTATACCCAACTTGACCTCCCGACTCATGCGGGTGATTCACATGGATGGTCCTTAACCCCTAAGCCCTTGCGCAAGAGGGTTAGGAACAACATAGTGAATGCCTCAAATGAATCCTCTCATGGCTCATATAGGCTTAATATGGCTTTATGGCTCAACCAAAATGATTTCATTTCACTTACATTTACCCAATCTTCAATTTTCCAAATTTTCAATTTTTGACCCCCGGGACCCCAGACCCGCCTAGCTTACCTAAAGCCCTTGAAATTACCCAAATTTTTCCAAAATTCTCCAAATCACCCAAAAATCCTCAAAACCAATCCCAAAAATTCCCACATCACTCAAATTGATAATCCATAGCCAAATATACCAAAAAATTCCAAAAATACCCCCCAATACCCTCCAAATACCCAAAATGCCCCTCTTGACCCAAAAATCCAAAAATTCAGAAAATTCCCAGAAAATTCCAAAAAATCCCAAATATTCCCAATTTCATTTTGTTCAACTACACGATGGGCCAATTTTGTCAATTTACCCCACTTTTGTCAAAATCCCCAATTTGACCCATTTTAACCCAAAGTGAACCCAATGTCAAACCAAACCTACCCAATTGACCCAAATTCTGGTCCAATTCAATTCTAAACTTCAATTAAACATCCCCAACACCAATCTAGACCAAATTCAAGCCCAATTTGATTGGCATTTGAATCCAATTTCACTTTTGACCTTAAAGCCCAATTTGGACCCATGACCCAAACTTAGCCCAAACCAAACCAATTCAACTCCAATTAACCCCAAATCTTTTTTAAACCTTCCCTAACATCTTCACAAACAAAAAACTAACATAATTTGCCCAAAGTTTGGACCAAAACCCCACTCAAATTCAACCCAAAACCAAAAAGCCCAATTTTGACTTACACCTAAACCTAACCCAAATAGGCCCAAACCCCAAAATCCAAACCCAACCAAAGTTGAAACCTCTTTGAAACAGCCCCATAAACATTTCCCAACATTAATTTTACATCAATTTCAACCCTAGCCCAACATTGGCCCAAATTAGCCCAATTTGACCTACATTAACCCTAGCCCAACACTAACATATGTGCGGGGGTATGCAGTCACCCTTCTTGTAAATGTTAATGATGCAACTGTTGGGTATGCAATCTGCTCGCAGTACCCTCCACGTTATCATTCTCTTTATCAATTAAACAAATCCAACCCAATTCAAACCCAAACCACCTCAAATTTGTCTCAAATCACTCATGACACATCCTTGAACTAAACTCAACATCTATTTGGCATGGCCCTTTGCAAAATTCTTCATCTAAAAGCCCATTGCTAAACATAAAGGCCCACTCCTTTAAACCTTCCTAAAAGCCCACTTCCATCAAATTCAAAAGCCCAAATCAATCTAAAGCTCACATGACACTTTCCCTCATCACACATTCAATTTAAAATCATTTCTAAAGTCCTAATTTATCAATTAAACAATTCCAAATCAAGCCCCATAATAATTTCCATCAAAATGCCAAAATTCACAAAATCCCTCTTTTATGAAATTGACCCAATCTTTTCCCAAGCCACATGGAGCCATGAAGCCACATGCAACCAATTGGCAAGCCATGAGGATCTCTAAGTTGTCAACCCTCCTTAAATGGCAAAAGGAGGAGGTCCTTTAAGCACCTCCTAAAAGTCATTAACCTTAAACATGTTTCACCTTAACCCAAATTTAATCCAAATATATTTGGATAAGGACTTCTCCATGCCAAACCAGCTGATTCCTTTGACTCCCCACAACACCCAAAGCCACCTTGAAGGGTGAACCATGCCCAAAAGGTAGACTTGACCAAATCGAAGCCAAAATTGGCCTTCCCCCATGCCATTTTAATCCAAGCCTTTGACACATGGCAAAGCTCGATTTCCTACACAAAACCCCAGCCCCGACCCACCTGAACCCGAGGGTGACCCTTGCTCGCCGGCCGCCCGCCTGGATCGCCGGAAAACACCATGGCCGAGACCTTGGGAGGAGCCAAATTTTGGAATTCCACCTTCGTCGAGCCGCCTCACTCCAAATGGCCATTGCAGCTATTCTTCTCCTCACCAGAGCAGCTGATCCCAACCATTAAACCCCCCTGGGAGGCCCTCCAGCCTCTCCTATTTAAACCTCACCCCCTCTCGGCCATGAGAGGTGCTAAAAAAAACCTTAAGGAAACTCGCCAAAATTGTTCCGGACTACTCCCCACACATAGAGAACTTGATCCCCACTGAAATCCCCTGCCATTTCCTCTCTGCGAGCTCAATTTCGAGTTGAAATCCAAGCCCAAAACCGGGACACTTCTCTACGGTGAGCCAATCCCCAAATTGATTGGTCCTACACCTTCACCAGACCAAGAGAAGAAGTTTACCAGCAAAAGCCCCCTCTCCAGGCCAGCCATTGCTTCCAGCCTCCAAGCTTTGTGATCGGGCTTTGTCAAAATCATATCTAGACAATTCACCAGGCCAAGGGACTTCATCTGGAGCTTTCTTGAACCTAATCGAAGGTGATACAACCCTCAGATTGAAGCTTCACTTCTCTGAGCAAAGGTATGGACTCATTCTTCTTCCCGAGCTTACAGAGATTCTCCATTTAATTTGAATCAATTTCAATGCATGTTTACCGTATGGATGTGTTCGTCTCTTCAAGACGAATCCATAGAGCATACGAACACAAAAATCTGTTGAGAATCGAGTGAGAAATTAGGGTTAGAAGGTTGACGATCACGGGTGCACACCAGTCGTAGATGATGACTGGGAGCCGTCGGATCGAGCGTGTATCGAGCGAACGGTCTGGATTGAGCCGGACAGCGCGATGGTACGTGAACCGCGGGGCCCTGGAGCGCTGAGTCGGATGGCGGCGCCGAATCAGGAGACAACGCGTGTACGTTCGGAGCTGCTGAGGTTGAGCTGGCGCCGCGTCACTTAAGTAGAAAAATAGGATTTTTCTTATTTATTTAATTACCAGAACTTGGAAAATTCATAACTTTGTGTAGGAAAATCAGAAAAATAAAATTAAAATACCCTCTTGCTCAGTGAACAGAGGAGAATAATGTGGAAAAGAAATCATATAATTTCATTAAGTATTTTATTTTTAATTATTTATTTACTCTCTACACTATTTCAATTCTCCATGCATGTATACAATTCACCATGACATGAGACCATAGGGCTTTTGAAGCCTCTGAATTTGGGAACATTCCCTGAATTTTCCAAAGTCAGAGGCCACCCTTATGAAGAGTTATTGATTTTTCAATTCTAGGTCACTATTCTGAGTATTTTAATTCCAATAATTAGCATATTGTGAAATAAATTCTAGGAAAATTTGGTGATGCTTCTTATGACTAGAGGACCCTAGGAAAAATAGTTTTTGAGTTAACTCACTTGTAATAACCCTAATTGGCTTAAACACCCAAAATGGGGCTTTAATTAATTAGGGCTAATCCTACATCAAATTGACTTGAAATAAATTCTTCACTGACCTTTAGGATCAGAGGAACCCACCATAAAAGTTTGAAGTCAATTGGACTTGGTTAGCCCTATCAAATGGGTTGATTAAGCCATTTAGCCAAAATCAAACTTTCAAAATACTTCTAAAAAATTCACAAAATTGGTTTTGGAGCCTCTCTGATATCAGGAGAATTGAAGAAATTTAATATTGCAATTTTCTAAAAAAGTTGATTTTTTGCATTATTTTAATATTTTTAATAATTAAAAAATAATAAAAATCACAAAAATAATAAAATTCACCAAAATGTCACATTTTGAATTTTAATCACTTAGGAACAAACCCCATATTTTTCTTAAGTCTCTATGATGAGATATTAAATTTTAAAGCCCTAAGGTAGTTTTAAAATTAAAAAAATGTATTTTCTAGCATTTCCACTAAAATAATTCTAATAAATCAAAGAAAAATCAGAAAATTACAAAAATTGGTTCTCTGGTTTCCTTGATATTAGAGATTTTTTAAAAATATAAAATTCATTTTTCAACCTTTTTTTATTTTTAAATTAATTAATACTCCAAAATTCAAAATAATTATAATTAAAAGAATATAATTCCAAAAGTCACCAAAAATGGTCCAAGTGGTCCTCTGGTCATTAGGGATGTCCCATAATTTTCTTAAGGACAGAAACTTTCCCTTGGTCATATTATTAAATTTTCCTTAAAAATCCCTATTTTCCACCAAAAATAATTACATAAATAAATTAAATACAGAAAAATCACATTTTCTCCTCTAATGTCTTGATTGACATATGAGTGAAGTCACATAAAAATTTTAAATTCATTTGGGCTCAATTTAGGGAGTTATGGAATTAGTAAGTTTAAAGGGCAAAAATGGTAATTAAAATTTTAACCTATAATTAAAAATTTTAGGTTTAATTAAAAGGGTGGGTAAAATATTTGATACTAAGTTGATTTTGGATGTTTGAAACTTAGGCAATTAAAGGATAGAAATTTACCAAACAATATGAAAATAATTAAAATAAACCTTAATTAAATAATTAATTAAATTTGGAAGAATAATAAAAAAATTGGAATTATTAAAATAGGGATATTATTAGGAAGAGATTTGTTCTTTAATTTAAGAATCCCTAAATTAATCACCTCAATAATATTTAATTCCTAATTAAAATGATAATCCAAATTCAAGATGTAAAATGCTAAAAGACTTAATCATTAAATTAAATTAAAGTTAAATTATTTAAATTAAATCCTCTTAAAATTTCAATTAAATTAATACTTTAACAATTAAAATTAAATCATCTTTAAAAAAAAATAAAAAATAATAAAATATTAAATTAAAATTAAAAATAAAATTAAATTAAAATTAAAATTAAATTAAAATTAAAATTAAAATTAAAATTAAAATTAAAATTAAAATTAAAATTAAATTAAAATCTAAAATAAAATTAAATTAAAATTTAATTAAATTAAAGATTAAATTAAGTTAAATTAAATTAAAAATTAAATTAAATTAAATTAAATTAAATTGAAATTTAAATTAAATTAAATTAAATTAAATTAAACCACATTAAATTAAATTAAATTAAAGCATGTTAAATTAAATTAAATCAAATAAAAAAAATAAAATCAAGTTAAAATAAAAATAAAATTAAATTAAAGAATAAAATTAAAATAAAATTAAAACTAAACCAAATTAAATTAAACTAAAATTAAATTAAATTAAATTGAATTAAAAATAACATCACCTAAGACATAAAGAATTTAAAAATAAATCTAGAACAACTTGAACACTATTCCAAACTTAAACCCATTAATTGAAATTAAATTAAATCATAAATCACTTGAACATTTATTTGCCCTCAAAAGCTCTTGTTGTCATAACTCCTAAACGGAGTGTTAAGTGAAGTGTTACTTCACTCATAGGATATTCAAATGTCCTAGTTCACTGAGCAAGATAACAAAACTTGAACTCCTGGATGATTAATTCATTTGTATAATTAAATTCTCTTGGACTTAAAACAATCCTAGAGGTATTGAAAAGATGTTTAAGACTTGTCTTAAGCACTTCCTCAATATGATAGGATATTTATAAGAACAATTGAACTTAATTGTTCTTTGATGAAGAAAATCGTCCTTAAACCAAAACACAAGAACCTAGACGTCATAGGAAATGACTAGCTATAGGAGTAGGACCTTGGTAGAAAACCATAACCCTTCCCTTAGCTTTACCTAGAAACTTGCTTTAAATGCTTAAATATTCTAAATTGTGTTTAAGTGCAGCTTGGGATGACGGGAAGACCCTCCAGGTACGCTTTTATTTTATTGCAATTTACTTTACTGCAATTTACTTAATCGCATTGCACTTACTTTTTCTTGCATGATAAACAAATGTTGCATGAAAACCCACACCTTTAGGATAGTCCCTAAAACTGAAACCAAAACTAAATTAAAAGTCATTACAAGATAAAATTCACCGCCACAACATTTCAAAAATATAAAAAACAACTCAAAATTTAATCACAAACAGAACAACAAAACTACAACTACAACTAAATTAAAACGTCTTGTTGGATGATCGGGAATACCTCGGATGATGTAACCTACGTGTTGCTAACGGGATTTCCCACGGTCTAAATGAAAGTGTGGAACTCATTTAATTGAGTTCAGTAAATTCATCTGGACTAAGTGAATCCGATAAAAATAACGATGCCGAAAGGATGGAACCGTGGGATCTTAACCGGTGTTGTTATAATTAACTTTAAGATTTGTTTTAATTAAAACATGAAAAATACTTGGAAATTAAGACCTTCTCTAAACCAAAACACTTCTCTCATCTCCTGATTTATGACTTCTAAAACTAAAGCTCTGCAACAACAAGGAGCTCGGAGCATGGTGGGCAGCATTGCCATCGTCATCAGCAAAACATGAGTCTACTTCAGCAAAACTTTCTTAGAATTAAATAATCAAGCCATAGGACTTCGAGGTAGTTTGACTAGTGCAACATAAATCCTCAACTCTTCGTTAGGCATTTGCTATGCAAATTAAGCCCTAACCGGTCTTAGGATTCCGAGGTAGTCGTCCGATACGACATAAACCCTCACATCTTCAAGGCTATTTGTGTGATCGCATCATACGAATATAAGTCCTAATTAATTAAAATTGGCAAGATCAAAACATTAAATAAACATTAGGGCCTTCCTAAATTCAAGCCAAACAATAGGATAGTCGGGAAATTACCGAAGTTTGCTTCGAATCTGTGATTTCTCCTACCTTTCTTCCTTTGAATTCCCAAAATAAAATGTTCCAAATTTGATCCATTCCCTATTTGAAATTCCAAAATTCAATCCCTTGAAAACTTAAACTTTGAAATTCTTGAGAGCGAGAATTATTGATTATTATCGAGAGTTTTCTTAGGTGATTCCCGTCACTTAAGATGTAATTAACTATAGGGGCTTGCCCTTATAGGGAATTTTAAGAACCCAGGTAATATAAACCCTGTTTAATACTTTCATATTAAGCAGGGGAATTTGTCGGCAAATAAAATGGTTTCGTAGACCAAACGGATGTCACAAACCCTTTTAGTTTATTTAATCGGGCCCCACCATCAAACAGTGTGCCTATTCTCCGGAATAGACACGCGGTTTGTGGTGTGGTGCTCGTTTATATAAACTATTCGAGATGTGAGATTAGTTTGATTTCATATCTTAAAATTTTTAAAATTATTTAAAAAAAAATCAAAACACTACTTTCCAAATCATATATATATATGTAAATTAAATTAAAAATATGCCGACAGTTCATTTCTACCTCGAACGAGTATAGCCAACATTCTCTCGGATTTAGGAGCCACTATTTAGACACCCCTAAACAGAGAGGTTCCGAGATCCTTTTACCTCATTTCTGAGGTGGGGTGGACCCCCAATAGGTATTAGTTTAGGAGCGGTCTTGCGGGTCGAGAAGTTTCTACAAGACTTTCTCTTCCTTTTCCAGTTCCTAATCAATTCCTTTTACCCTTCCTACAACTCTCCTTCTTTTAATAATTCTCCGTCCTAACGAACAAATCTTTTCAAAAAACAATTATCTAAATAAATTTTCTTTTAAAACCACAAATAGATTAAGATAAACGGAAATGTGTTCGGACTCTTTCTTTTTCGTCATAAGTTTTACGACAAGAAGAAGCACGATTCGGGGACTAACACTTGGAATCTGCCGTGCAGAAATTGAAGCCCCAAAACTGATCTTCTCCTTCGTCAACGGACTGGACCTGGCTGTTTTCAAGGACGAACTGCCTAATAATGGAATCATTCGATTCGGACAAGGATTCGAGGACACCGACATCAAAATCCCCGACGTCAACTCATGAATTCCCTCCTCTGCAAAAGATTCCAACTGAGAGGAGTACTGTTGTTCGCAGAAGGACCGTTGTTGCTACTCCCACCGGTGCTAGTTGTCTCGCACCTACCGCGGCTTCCGCCGGACTAAAGGGGAAAGAAATTCGGAAGCGTGATGAACCCGTTACCGTGGAGGGTACGGATCTTCCCGTGAGACCTTCCATTTTCGAGATCGGGTCCGGCTCGAGAATTCCACCATCGACACGGACTCGGAGGAGGAACAAAAGTAGAAGGATTGCTAGAGAAGCCGGAGCCGCCGAAGTTGCTTTCCGGAGGAAATCCCGAAGCTGCCCGAGTATACACCGCTGCCTGAATACATACCACTTTTGGGAGGAAGTAGGTTCCATCCCCTCTCCGCCGCAGAGGACGAGGAAAATGTCCGCAAGATTGCTTCTGCATTGCCTCAGCCGGCATATTACAACGACGGCCGTAGGAAAAGGGCTAGAATTACGCCATTTGCTCGATTGCAGACCGTGATAGAGAAGTTAGCAAAGAAAGAAAAATGCCCTGTATCAGAGATTTTAAGAAGGATAGGGCGGGTGCCGGCCAAATCCCGTCTTGGGCTGCGAGTAGAACCTACT